>SJYQ01004525.1:58060-77499 GCA_006410935.1 Redunca redunca
TTTCTTCCAAGGAGTAAGCGTCTTTTAATTTCATGGCTGCAGTCACCATCTGCAGTGATTTTGGAGCCCCCCAAAAATAAAGTCTGACACTGTTTCCACTGTTTCCCCATCTAATTCCCATGAAGTGATGGGACTAGATACCATGATCTTCGTTTTCTGAGTGTTGAGCTTTAAGCCAACTTTTTCGCTCTCCTCTTTCACTTTCATCAAGAGGCTTTTTAGTTCCTCTTCCCTTTCTGCCATAAGGGTGGTGTCATCTGCATATCTGAGGTTATTGATATTTCTCCCGGCAATCTTGATTCCAGCTTGTTCTTCTTCCAGTCCAGCGTTTCTGATGATGTACTCTGCATATAAGTTAAATAAGCAGGGTGACAATATACAGCCTTGACTTACTCCTTTTCCTATTTGGAACCAGTCTGTTGTTCCATGTCCAGTTCTAACTGCTACTTCCTGACCTGCATACAGATTTCTCAAGAGGCAGGTCAGGTGGTCTGGTATTCCCATCTCTTTCAGAATTTTCCACAGTTTATTGTGATGCACACAGTCAAAGGCTTTGGCATAGTCAATAAAGCAGAAATAGATGTTTTTCTGGAACTCTCTTGCTTTTTCCGTGATCCAGTTAGAGAAGTGTAATCCTCCCAATTACTGAGAATAAAAAGGAAACAGATATTGGAGAATATATATATTCCTCATCAGTGGCATAAGTTCCATTACTGTCTTCATTTTACAGATCATGAAGCCAATACTCAGAGGGACAAAAATTACTCATCCAGGGCCACTCTGCTATGGCCTGCATCAGGACTTTCATGGGCCCTGTGCACTTCTGCTTTCATGGGTCTTTTTCCTATCAAAAATACTTAAAATTTTATGAATGCATTGGCATAAATATGAAAATAACCCAGGCTTGACTCATTATCTTCCTTTTACCCTAATTTTAAAAGAAATTAAAACATTTTTTGTGAACTCCTAAAAGCACTGTTGGAGAAGGTGATGGCACCCCACTCCAGTACTCTTGCCTGGAAAATCCCATGGGTGGAGGAGCCTGGTAGGCTGCAGTCCATGGGGTCGCTAAGAGTCAGACACGACTGAGCAACTTCACTTTCACTTTTCAGTTTCATGCATTGGAGAAGGAAATGGCAACCCACTCCAGTGTTCTTGCCTGGAGAATCCCAGGGACAGGGGAGCCTGGTGGGCTGCAGTCTGTGGAGTAGCACAGAGTCAGACACGACTGAAGTGACTTAGCAGCAGCAGCAGCAGCAAAAGCACTGTGGGCTCCAGGCACTGAACCTATTGTGCTTAGTGGTTAAATCAGCCCTGCTCAGATAGCTGGGGCTGAAATAAGTCTGTCTTACTCTGAAGCCTGTGCCTTTTGCCACAATACTAAGGTAAAAGTGAAGTCGCTCAGTCATTTACTACTCTTTGTGACCCGTGGACTGTAGCCTATCACACTCCTCTGTACATGGGACTTTCCAGGCAAGAGTACTGGAGTGGGTTGCCATTTCCTTCTCCAGAGGATCTTCCCAACCCAGAGATCAAACCTGGGTCTCCCACAATGTAGGCAGATGCTTTACCATTTGAGCCACCAGGGAAGCCACAACATTAAAATGCCTATTGAATCAAAGAAAGCACATTGTAAGCAAAACTGAGTCAGCTCTCTTAAGTAAGCATTGGCATTTAATATCAGAATCCATTGTACTACTGTTTGAAAATTAAGAGTATTTGTACACATGTTCTGTGGGAGCAAGATAATTCAAAGCAAACACTGGCTGTAACCATTCTTTTGGAGTTGCATAGCTCATCCCTGGGGTTGATTTAAACAATTTAATGAGTTTATGCTGCTGTGCAAGAGTGAGATTCTAGGGTCTAGATCAGCATTGTCCAATAGAACTAGGATGTCAGCCACATATGTAATTTAAAACTTTCTAATGGTCACATTAAAAAGCACTAAAAGAAATGGATATATTTCAATGTAACTTTATTTAGCTCAGTATATATCCATGATATTATCATTTCAATGTAAAATCAATATAAGATTATTAATAAGATATTTTATTACTTAATAAGTCTTTAAAAACAAAATACTATGTCTTCAAAGTCTGGTGTGTGTTTTACAGCCACAATTCGAATGGTCTTTGGACATTTGTGGCAAGTGACAACTGTACTGGATGATTCCAGGTCTGAGTTAAGAAGGCAGGAAAACAAAGAGGTCAGTTATTCTGCGTTAGACAATGTATAGGAATGCTGAGTTTCCTGGCAGCTGGTGGTGGTACCACCCATGGTACAGCCAGAGAGGATATGAGAGTTTTAGGAAAGGAGGAGCGATAAGGAGAGTGTGAGGAGAAGGAGGCATCTGAAGAGAACAGGTGGCCGGTAGAAACAGCTCAGAGTTTGGAAACACTTGGAGTGTGTTGAGGCTTGAGTTTTAATTTGTTTGCCGTGATGTGCTGCAGTCTCTCCCCATTGTTACTTTTGAATGGTAGAGATGTTATACAAGAATGTCTATTATATGTAGACTCTGAGGGGCATCCAAAAAAATGGCTGGTTTTCCCCCTTGGTTAATAGAGAGTTAAAGCAGTCAGCAGAGGAGAGCATAACAGTCCAGAAGAAGAGTTCTGAAAACCAGCGTAGGGAGGAGTACTGGGCGTCTCACCAGGCCTGCGACGGGGCAATGAACCCCTTAACTGTAGGGTTAAAGAACATGGTCTCTCTCCACTCCAACCTGATTTCTATCCTCTAGGATAAACTTAGCAGCCATATTAGTTTCAAGAGACGTGTCACAACTTCAACACAATTAAGTATTTGATATTTTTCTGTTGTATTATGATACTTTGTCAGGTGCTAGGATTAAGAACGGGGATAAATACAACCCAATCCATAAGATACTATATCCTAAGAGACAGCTTGTTGTTGTTCAGTCACTAAATCGTGTCTGACTCTTTGCCACCCCATGGACTGCAGCATACCAGGCCTCTCTGTCCTCCACTGTCTCCCAGAATTTACTCAGATTTATGTCCATTGAGTCACTGATGCTATTTGACTATGTCATCCTCTGTCACCCTCTTCTCTTTTTGCCTTCAATCTTTCCCAGCATCAGGTTCTTTTCCAATGAGTCAGTTCTTTGCATCAGGTGGCCAAAGTATTGGAGCTTCAGCTTCAGTATCAGTCCTTGCAATGAATATTCAGGGTTGATTTCCTTTGGGATTGACTGGTTTAATCTCCTTTCAATCTAAAAGACTCTCAGGAGTCCTCTTCAGCACCACAATTTGGCAGATACATTATCCAAAATATAGTGAAAGTTGCTCAGTTGTGTCTGACTCTTTGCGATCCCATGGACTATGGAATTCTCCAGGCCAGAATACTGAAGTGGGTAGCCTATCCCTTCTCCAGGGGATCTTCCCAACTCAGGGCTCAAATCCAGGTCTCCTGCATTGCAGGCAGATTCTTTACCAACCTAACCACAGGGGAAGCCATACAAAATATAACATGGTCCCCAAATTGCCCTGCAAGTGTAACAATTTTGAAAATAAAGTGTAATTTTAATGACTTTTTCACTAAAATGAAGGGAAAAGCCTATGTTTATGTCATTTTAGGAGTATTTAAATGCCTTGTAATATAATTTAAAGGCTAATTCTATACCTCTGAACAAAGCACATTGCTTTATGTAAAATGAGTGTTGCTGCTGCTGCTGCTAAGTCGCTTCAGTCATGTCCGACTCTGTGTGACCCCATAGACGACAGCCCACCAGGCTCTCCCATCCCTGGGATTCTCCAGACAAGAGTACTGGAGTGAGGTGCCATTGCCTTCTCTGAAATGGGTGTTGGGTAGACACTAATCTTCTGAGTATTTTCTGAATTAATATTTCTGTGATATCTTTTCTCATCCCAGTCATTTAGTTTTTCTTTCAAACTTCTAATAATTTTTAAATTTGGAAATGTTTCTTTTTCCTTGAAGACCCTAACTTTGACATTTATGTACTTTTACCTGAAATATAAAAATCTGGATTAGGAAGAATAAATAAGGTTTATTAGGAGATGAAAGATGTCAGGGCTCTCAAGTTCGATTAACTAGTGACCCTTTGCTTTTGTGTGGTGCCTGATCAGTGCAGGTTAGGTTGTCTCACAAGGAAAACCAAAATGAAAGAAAGAAAAGAAGGAAACAAGGATGAAAAATAGATGGAGGAACCATTTTTATGAGAGAAAAATTTGAAAAAAAGAAACATCTTTCCAATGAAATAAAGCTAAAAATACTATGTAGCAATTCTATTTGATAAAACATTCCCAGAGAAAAGATGTTAATACATGGTGTTATCTATTTTTATTTGAGGTTTGTATTAAATTTTTGTTCACTTCTAAGTAAAATTTTGTGCTGTTTCATCTGCCAGCTTTTGATCATGAATCAGAAGGCTTAGAGATGTCTTTTTTTAATCTGGATATTTTAGAGCCTTGAAGATTACTTGTTTTAAAGAGAGAGAGGAGAGAACATGAACCTTGGTGACTGATAAACTGGCCAGTAAATCAAGTATAAAAATAAGTCTTTGGTCTATACATTCATAGCTGATTTGGGGGAATAAATTCTCTGAGGTAGGATGGGTGGCCCTATTGTTCTTTTTGCTGAAATTCTTTCTTCCCATTGAGAGACCATGAGAAAAATACAGCTTTATATTCAGACGGTCCTGTCAGTTAATTTTAGCTCAATTTTTAAAAAGCCTATTTTCATGTGAATTTTTTTTACGCCTTTATTGTACTCTGGCATTCATCTGCAATGACCCAGAGAAAACCAGCAAGAAAGGGTCCAAGTGCTTGAGGCCTAACCACTTCCCTAAGGCCAAATATATTGCCCTTTGGGTACGTCTTATGAACTTTTATAAGAAAGAGAAATGAAGGAAAAATCTGTTCACCTTTTATCTTAATAAAGTATCAAGTCAAAAAGAAAGAAAGCTCCAGAGAGACACAGAAAGATCATAGTGCTTTGTTTCAACTAACAAAACTCATGCTAAAAAAAAAAAAAAAAGAATAAAAATATTTCTGGAGGCATATTGTGCCCACCAGGCATTTTGTTGTAATTAGGGAAAAGTCATACAAGGCCACTGGAGTGAATAAAACTTTAGCTATATTGGCTTCTCTCTTTGATGAATTTTCTGTCTTTGAAATAGGTTTGGGGTGTACATGTGTGTGTGAGTGATCATAATAAACAGTGATCTGACAATGAATGATCTATTTATGCAAATAATCAAATTGAAGAGAAAGCAAATTTGCCTCAAAAGATTAAAAAAAAAACTCATAGAAAAGAACAAATGAAAGCTTATTTCTTAAAGGGCTTTGATTTTGCTTTGATTTCACCTTTTTTTCCTCATGAAGAATGATCTTTAAGCAAGAAGGACAGACAAAAACACAATAATAAAGAATTAAAGTCCAAGAGAAATCTGGAGAAAAGTGCAGGGGCTTTTATAAGAGCCCAGATCTAAAGTAATAGGCAGCTCCTATTTCATGACCCTGATTAAAGAACTGTGGTTGTTGGTGATACTGTTTGAGAAATCATGGAGTGCAGAAGAATTTCCAGAATCCTAGAGAGGGGTTAGTGTCTCAGTTTTCAAAAGAAGAGGATCAAAAAGAATGGTTAATAAGCTTGACCTGGATCAGAAGTAATTAAAAATGACTATTTCTGAATGATTGGGAAAAAGTTGTGATGACTCATTCTTTAATTATATAATATATAATAATATTATATAAATATATTAACATATATTATAAATTATAGTATGTATAATAATATACATTCAATTATATATAATCTTTAAATTTTACTTTTTGGCTGTGGTAGGACTTTGTTGCTGAGTGGGCTTTTCTCTGGCTGTGAGCAGGGGCTACTCTCTAGCTGCAATGCTGTGCACAGGCGTCTCATTTTGGTGGCTTCTCTTCTTGCATAGCGCAGGCTTTAGGGTGCATGGGCTTCAGGAGGTGTGCCCTGTGGGTTCAGTATTTGTGCCTCTCGGACTCTTGAGCGCAGGCTCAATAATTGCAGTGCACAGGCTTCGTTGCTCCACAAAATATGGAATCTTCCTGGATCAGGGATCAAACCCATGTCTCCTGCATTGGCAGGTGGATTCTTTACCACTGTGCCCCCACGGAAGCCCTGATGACTTATTTTTAACTTAGAGTGTTCAAGTCAGGCCAAATTAGTATTGTTTTCTCTTTTGATTTTTCATTAGACCACTGGACTAAGGCAGTACCACAGACAGGGTTTAGTCTCACCATCTGAGGCAGCATGCAGACAGTCACCTCTTCAGAAATGCTATTCCTGAGCACCTGGTCTAAAGCCTGCCAGGTTCTTGCCATAAAAGATTACATCATTGTTTATATTTAAGACATTTATTGATATGGAGAAAATTATATTGTAATGACCTTATTTGTTTACTGTCTGGTCCCTTTCCCACTGGAGTACAGATTCCATGGGGTTGAGAATCATGCTTGTGTTGACCTTNGAAAAACCATAGCCTTGACTAGACAGACCTTAGTCGGCAAAGTAATGTCTCTGCTTTTGAATATGCTATCTAGGTTGGTCATAACTTTTCTTCCAAGGAGTAAGTGTCTTTTGATTTCATGGCTGCAATCACCACCTGCAGTGATTTTGGAGCCCAAAAAAATAAAGTCAACCACTGCTTCCACTGTTTCCCCATCTATTTCCCATGAAGTGATGGGACTAGATGCCATGATCTTCGTTTTCTGAGTGTTGAGCTTTAAGCCAACTTCTTCATTCTCCTCTTTCATCAAGAGGCTTTTTAGTTCCTCTTCCCTTTCTGCCATAAGGGTGGTGTCATCTGCATATCTGAGGTTATTGATATTTCTCCCGGCAATCTTATATTTCCCAAATCCCTTTTATGGGGAACTTTCTTGCAATGCTCTTTGCTAGTGTCTGATCAAAGTTGCAGCAATCAAAGTTGCTCACCTTGGAACCTGGAGTAAGGCATTGGTAGCTGAACAGGCCTTAATTCACAAGGCCATTCTTCAGTTCATTTTGTGGATTTTTCTAAATGAAAATCAATACTGAGTGTTTTTTTATGTAATTATATAGTTTGAATATAATTCACCAAATTTTGGAAAGTTCAGTTGATTAAAAAAATTGAGGTCAACTGAACTTGCAAAATTGATTCATTTTCACGAAGTGTAGTTCTAAATGTGCTTGTCCCTTTGACTGGTTATACAGAGAGAAGTCCAGACTTATTACCCAATAAGTCATATTTTTGACAGAAGAATATACCAGTCATAAGACCTACACAGTAGGAAATGATAAATTCCCAAATGCAGTTGAAGTGGGAATTACTTCACTGACAAAGGTCATCATGTATTATATTCAGAACTTGTTCTTATAGAAGCACCCAGGAGGTAGCTAGGTGTAAGCCACAGTGTCACAAGCCTTGAATGAGCTTTCTGTCATTCAACCCATTTTGCAGTATAAGAGTCTCTTCTCTGAAGACATCAATTATCACACTTTCAGATCAAGAGGCTTGCAGCTCTGCACTTCCAGTAACTCAGAATGGTTCTCAGGCCTTTCTTAAAACATGTCCACCAGCCTGAAATCCAGTAGTTACATGGCCCAGGGACATACTGTATTGTTGGCATTTTGGTAAAGACTACACAGACTTTTTTTGTTACTGTGGATTTTGGTTTCTGGCAGAAACTAAATAGAGTGGACACTGTCTATCTTAATGAGTCACCAATGGTAGCCATTCCCCACAGTGAAAGTAAAGAATCAATTGCCCTGTTAAAATCTCCCTTTTGATCCATCCTTGTGTTGTCAAGTTCTTGTAATTGAACTTAAAAAAAAGTGTAATCCCTTCTTTCCACTCTTGGTTTTTCTCCTTTGTGGAAGAAAGCTTACCAAGTAGAATAAATAAAGGATAGTGTAAGAAAGTAAAACTGTAGAGAAGCTGAACAAGTGAGCTCTTCTTGCCAAAAGCAGTGTCGTGGCAACGCCTGCAAATTGGACACGGCAGAGTCGATCTGATTGTTGGTCCTTCTGGATGATGAATTTTGGCACAGACAGTGGACTCAGCACAGCAATGCCCTGAAGTGACCCTTGAAGTGGACCAACTCCACTAAACCGGGCCTGTCCTTTGGTCCACTGTTTTCCGGCTATGATCAAATTAAATCAAATAACCATCCAATTAATAAACAAATCAAAACAAACCAGCAAAGTATAAAATGAATAACATAGTTGAAATATTCTTTTTCCATTTGATGTTCACATCATAGATCCGGATGAGGTAGTTTTGTTTGTTTGTTTTGTTTTTTATTTTAATTCTATTAATGGGCTGGTTGTACACTGATGTGGACTTATAGACACTGGGAACTTATTTTCAAGGTTTCATTGAAACTGTAATCTAAAATTAGAATTTATCGCCTTGTCATGAAGACTGTCACTTCATTGTATTTATATATGTGTGTCCTTGTGCATGTGTAAACACATCCACTTAATGAAAACTGAAAATGCCATCTCATACACTAATAGTTAGGTTGTGATAAAACTGATCCATGATGACACTTTTCATTTTCATAGGGAAACACCAGTGTTTGAATTGCCTCCTTGTCGTGGGTACTGGAAATGGTGCTGCGATGAAACTGGGGTTCAGGTGTCTTTTCAAATTACGATTTTCTTTGTATCATAGGGTGGCTTGATTTTTACTTTATTAAGGAACCTTTATATTCAGGCCTGGGTGTTCATTGGAAGGACTGATGTTGAAGCTGAAGCTCCAATATTTTGGCCACCTGATGCGAGGAGTTGACTCATTTGAAAAGACCCTGATGTTGGGAAAGATTGAGGGCAGGAGGAGAAGGGGATGACAGAGGATGCGATGGTTGGATGGCATCACCGACTCAGTGGACATGAATTTGAGTGAACTCTGGGAGTTGGTGACGGACAGGGAGGCCTGGCATGCTGCAGTCCATGGGGTCGCAGAGTCAGACACGACTGAACGACTGAACTGAACTGAACTGACACTGTTCTCCATAGTGTCTGTTAGCAATTTACGTTCCCACCAACAGTGTTGGAGGGTTCCCTTTTCTCCACGCTCTATCCTATTGTTTATAGACTTTGTGATGAAAGTCACTCTGACTCGTGCGAGGTGGTGCATAGCTTTAGTTTTGATTTGCATGTCTCTGCTTGTTAGTGATGTGGAATACATTTTTGTGTGTGTTTTCTCTTTTTTTGATAATTATATTAAAATTTACCTCTTGAAATTGGCTTCTTCAAAATCTGCCCGCTTTAGAATTCCTATTCAGTGTCCTACCCTGGATATTTCTTGGGGTAAGATCTATTTATTTACCACCCTGCAGTCCTTATGAATATTTAAGTACCCTTAAGAGCCAACTTGAAAGTTGCAGTTGTGGGAAATAGCTGCAAGACAGTAGGATTTCTTCGTGGGGATCTCTGGTTACTGGGGCAACCAGGACCTTAGCAAACGCTGTGTTCCTGGGTTGTAAATTAGATAGCACAGAGCCAGAACAACACCCAGAGGATTGTGTCTCACTACTTCTGACCCCGCCCTTCACCTGTCCCCCGTCCCAGAGCAATCCCAAGACCTGCAGAGGCGCTACGCTGAGGGTTAGGGTGCTGCAGTCAGTAGGTGGGGCGACTCTAAGGAAGCTGGCTTTAAGTGAGGACCCCACGGACCAGGAGCCATGGACTTTTCAGAGACTTTTCAGAGCTCTTCCTGCCTAACAGTTCCACCACCCTTTGGGTGCACTAGGCTTGGCTCAGTTGATAGAGGATCACCTACATCCAGAGGGGACCAGGCACTGCAGATCCAAGGGCAGCTCATTTGCTGACACATCCCCCCAGTTCCCTCAGCCCCACCCCAGTCCAGCCGTGGGACCCAAGGCTGCTCAGGCTCCAGGGGTGTGACGGCAGCCCAGCTCACCCAGGCCTGGGGGAATACGGTGCCCTTTCTTTTCTTTTCTTCTCTTTTCAAAGTTACTTTTTATTGTATATTGGAATGCAGTGAATTTATGTCTAGTTAATTTTCAGTGACAGTCACCTGTTTCAGTTAAACATACAGATATATCTATTCTTCTTCAGACAGTTTTCTATATAGGCGATTACAGTACTGAGTAGAATTCCCTGTGCTATACTGTAGGTCTTTGTAGGTTAACTGTTGTCTGTGTGTGTGTATATATATATATATATAAATACACACACACACACACACACACACACACAATGTATTAAAAAGCAAGGACATCACATTGCCAACAAAGACACCTATAGTCAAAGCTATGGTTTTACCAGTAGTCTTGTACGGATGTGAGAACTGGACCATAAAGAAGGCTGAGAGCTGAAGAACTGATGCTTTTGAAGTGTAGTGCTGGAGAAGACTCTTGAGAGTCCCTTGGACAGCAAGGAGATCAAGTCAGTCAATCCTAAAGGAAATCAACCCTGAATATTCATTGGAAGGACAGATGCTGAAGCTGAAGCTTCAGTACTTTGGCCACCTGATGTGAAAAATCTGACTCACTGGAAACAACCCTGATGCTGGGAAAGATTGCAGGCAGGAGAAGAGGGCAGCAGAGGTTGAGATGGTTGGATGGCATCACTGACTCAATGGACATGAGTTTGAGCATACTCAGGAAGATAGTCAAGGACAGGGAAGCCTGGCATGCTGCAGTCCATGGGATGGCAAAGAGTCAGACAGGACTTGGTAACTGAACAACAGTCACCAATGTATATGTATATATATTATTATGGATATGTTAATCCCAGCTGACTAATTTATCCCTCATTCTGACCCACCTTTCCCCTTTGGTAACTGAAAGTTTGTTCTAGAAGTTCACGAATCTGTTCCTGTTTTGTAGATGAATTCCTTTGTATCAGTTTTCAGATTCCACGCATGAGTGATATCATAGACATTTTATGTTTCTCTACCTGACTTCCATCATTTTCTGTGATCATCTCCAGGTCTGTCCATGTTGCTGACCAAGGCATTAGTTCATTCTTTTTTAGAGCTCAGTTATTTTCCATTATGTATATATTGTAACTCACCTTCTATACCCATCCATCCTCCATGGACATTTTGCATGCTTCCTGTTTGGATAATGTAAATAGTGCTGCAGAAGATGTTGGGGTGCATCTTTTTGAAGTATGGTTCTTCTTTCATTAGAGGGACAGGAGTAAGAAGGCCAGATCATGTGGTTGCTGATATTAAGATTTTAAGGAACCTCCATCTATTCTCCAGTGTGACTGTAACCAATTTGAATTGTCCAAAACAGCTTAAGAGGATCCTTTTTCTTTTTGCCCTCTCCCACACGTACTGCTGGTAGTATTTTTTCTCTAACCTTTTACTTTATGTTGGATTATAGCCAATTAAAAATGTTGAGATAGTTTCACAACGGAGAGACTCAGTCATACATTTCCATGTGTCCATTCTCTCCCAAACTACTATTTGTGTTATATTTGAGGATGTGCATTCCAACTGGTGTGAGGTGATACTTTGTTGAAGTTTCCATTTTAATTTCTCCCATAGTAAGTGATGTGGAACACCTTTTCAGGTGGTTTCAAAACAAAACAGTATACTCTAAATGTACCTCTTGAGATTGCATTCTTGAAGATCCACCATGTTTTGACTTGTTCTTTGATTATGGCAGGGCATTGCTTGAGGTCAGATATCCTTTACAGCACCACAGGCTTTGTGAATATTGTTGTTCAGTCACCCAGTCGTGTCCAACTCTTTGCAACCCCATGGACTGCAGCATTCCAGGCCTCCTTGTTCCTCACCATCTCCTGAAGTTTGCCCAAGTTCATGTCCATTGAATTGGTAATGCCATCCAGCCACCTCAGCCTCTGACACCCTCTTTTCTGCCCTCAATCTTTCCCCATCATTGGGGACTTCTCCAGTGGGCCAGCTGTTTGCTGAAATACTGGAGCTTCAGCATCCGTCCTTCCAATGAGAATTCAGGGTTGATTTCCCTTAAAATTGACTAATTTGATCTCCTTACTGTCCAAGGGCTCTCAGGAGTCTTCTCCAGCCCCACAGTTCAAAGCATCAATTCCTTGGTGCTCTGCCTTTTTTATGGTCCAGCTCTCACAACCATATGTGACCGCTGGGAAGACCACAGCCTTGACTATACGGACCTTTGTCAGCAGAGTATTGCCTCTGCCTTTCATGAGAAGTGATGTAAAAGCTCTGGTTTTCAAGTCGTTATGGAAAACGTCTCCAAGGTGGCAGCACTTCCTCATGCTGCATGCGGTTTCCTCTGGCACAGGAGTCCTAGAGAAAGCTGTGGTCCTGGCAATACTGAAGGTGTTGTACTTATCATGTGAGGGCAGTTTTCAAAGCTCATCCAGCCCAGCGGGTCCGCCTTCCCTTAAGTGCAGTAGAGCAGTAGGAGGGCCCGGCTGGCTGTGGAGACCGAGGTTCCGTCCACAGAGGCCCAGACACTGCACGTGCAAGGCTCCATTGCTGGCGCATCCTTCCCAGCCCCCTGAGCTCCACTCCAGGCCAGCCTCGGGACCCAACGTGCTAGCTTATCCCTCCCCCATCCACCTTTCCCCTTTGGTAACCAGAAGTTCCTTTTTTAAGACCATGAGTCTGTTTCTGTTTCCTGGATGCATTCACTTGTACTGATGTTTCCATTCAACCCATAAGTGATATGCTAGACTTTGTGTCCTTTTCTGTATGAATTCCTTCCATTAGGATGATCATCTCCAGGTCCATCAATGTTGCTAACAAAGGCATTAGTTCATTCTATTTAATGGCCGAGTCACATGCCATTGTATAGACATACTACAGCTTCTTGAGCCGTCTATCCTCTATGGACACTTTGGATGTTCTTTTTTTTTTTGGCTAATGTAAATAGTGCTGCAGTGAATTTTGACATGCACGTGTGATAGCTAAGTATGGTTTTTCATCCTCGGAGAGACCCAGGCGTGAGAAGGCCAGATCATGCTGTCGCTCTATTTGTAGTGTTTTGGACATGACTGAGCGACCTCTCTTTCACTTTTCCCTTTCATGCATTGGAGAAGGAAATGGCAACCCACTCCAGTGTTCTTGCCTGGAGAATCCCAGGGATGGGGGAGCCTGGTGGGCTGCTGTCTATGGGGTCCCACAGAGTCGGACACGACTGAAGTGACTTAGCAGCAGCAGCAGCAGCAAGGAATGTCCATACTGTTGTTCCTGGGGACTGTTATCAATTTACATTCTCCCCCAAAAGCATAGGTTTTTTCTTTTCTCCATGCCGTCTCCTTCATTTACTTTCTGTAGTCTTTTTTCTTAAACTTTTTACTTTATACTGGAGTATAGCTGATTAACAATACTGTGATAGTTTCAGGTGTACAACAGAGAGACTCAGCCACACATTTCCATGTATTCATTCTCCCCCCAAACAACTCTTTGTGGTCTTTTGGAGGATGTGCCTTCCGACTGGTCTCAGGTGATACCTCGTTGAAGTTTCTATTTTCATTTCTCCCATAATAAGTGATGTGGAGCATCTTTTCAGGTTTTTTTTTTTTTTAAGGAAATAGTGTGCATTAAATTGACCTCTTCACAATGGCTTCTTGAAGGTCTGCCGTGTTCTGACCATTTCTGACCCCACTATGGCAGGGCATTGCTTGAGGTCAGGTGTCCTTACAGCCCCACAGACTTTGTGAATATCAAGTGACCCTCAGTTTAGTTCAGTCGCTCAGTCATGTCTGACTCTTTGCGACCCCATGAATTGCAGCACGCCAGGCCTCCCTGTCCATTCACCAACTCCCGGAGTTCACTCAGACTCACATCCATCCAGTCAGCAATGCCATCCAGCCTTCTCATCCTCTGTCGTCCCCTTCTCCTCCTCTGTCGTCCCCTTCTCCTCCTGCCCCCAATCCCTCCCAGCATCAGAGTCTTTTCCAATGAGTCAACTCTTCTCATGAGGTGACCAAAGTACTGGGGTTTCAGCTTTAGCATCATTCCTTCCAAAGAAATCCCAGGGCTGATCTCCTTCAGAATGGACTGGTTGGATCTCCTTGCAGTCCAAGGGACTCTCAAGAGTCTTCCTCAACACCACAGTTCAAAAGCATCAATTCTTTTGTGCTCAGCTTTCTGCACAGTCCAACTCTCACATCCATATATGACCACTAGAAAAATCATAGCCTTGACTAGATGGACCTTAGTCAGCAAAGTAATGTCTCTGCTTTTGAATATGCTGTCTAGGTTGGTCATAACTTTACTTCCAAGGAGTAAGCGTCTTTTAATTTCATGGCTGCAATCACCATCTGCAGTGATTTTGCAGCCCCCCAAAAATAAAGTCTGACACTGTTTCCCCATCTATTTCCCATGAAGTGATGGGACCAGATGCCATAATCTTTGTCTTCTGAATGTTGAGCTTTAAGCCAACTTTTTCACTCTCCACTTTCACTTTCATCAAGAGGCTTTTTAGTTCCTCTTCCCTTTCTGCCATAAGGGTGGTGTCATCTGTATATCTGAGGTTATTGATATTTCTCCCGGCAATCTTGATTCCAGCCTGTGCTTCTTCCAGCCCAGCGTTTCTGTTGATGTACTCTGCATAGAAGTTAAATAAGCAGGGTGACAATATACAGCCTTGACATAGTCCTTTTCCTATTTGGAACCAGTCTGTTGTTCCATGTCCAGTTATAACTGTTACTTCCTGACCTGCATATAGGTTTCTCAAGAGGCAGGTCAGGTGGTCTGGTATTCCCATCTCTTTCAGAATTTTCCACAGTTTATTGTGATCCACACAGTCAAAGGCTTTGGCGTAGTCAATAAAGCAGAAATAGATGTTTTTCTGGAACTCTCTTGCTTTTTCAATGATCCAGCAGATGTTGGCAATTTGATCTCTGGTTCCTCTGCCTTTTCTAAAACCAGCTTGAACATCTGTAAATTCATGGCTCACGTATTGCTGAAGCCTGGCTTGGAGAATTTTGAGCATTACTTTACTAGCGTGTGAGATGAGTGCAATTGTGCAGTAGTTTGAGCATTCTTTGGCGTTGCCTTTCTTTTGGATTGGAAATGACCCTAAGCGCTGGTTTTCGGGTGGTTGTTACAGAATATGTCCACAAGGCGGCAGCACTTCCTCGTGCCCCAGGCAGTTTCCTCTGGCAACAGGAGTCCCAGAGAACAGTTGTGTTCTTGGTTTGGAGATTAGAGTGGGAAACGTCAGAGCTCCTGTATCATTACATCTTACCCCTCTCCCTGCACCTGCCAGACAAATCCCAAGTTCTGCTGAAACAGTGATGCTGAGGGTGCTGTTCTACTTCAGTGGGGGCACTTTTCAAAGCTCTTTCAGGCTCCAGTGTCCAAAATCCTTTAAGTAGAGTAGGTTTGCTCGAGCTGTAGGAGGGCCCGCCTGGATCTGGAGATTGGGGTCCCATCCACAGGGGACCAGGCATTCCACCTCCAAGGAGGGTTTCTTTGCTGGCACATCCTCCACAGCTCCCTCAATTCAGCCCCATTCCAGTCCATCCTTGGGACCCAGTGCTGCTCAGGCTCCAGGGATGTGACCCCAGCCCAGGTCATCGAGGCCTGGGGGGAATGCCACTGGCATTTCTTTTCTGTTGTTTTCTCTTTAAAATCATTTTTTACTGTATACTGGAGTAGAGTTAATTTACAGTGTGGTGTTCGTTTTGCTTGTTGAGCATTGTGTTTCAGTTACATAGATACATGTGTGTATCTGTATCTTTCAAGTCCTTTCCCATCTAGGCTATTACAGTGTTGAGTAGAGTCCCTGTGTTATACAGTAGGTCACTGTGGGCTATCTATTTTACATATTTTACTGTGTATATGTTAAACCCAACCTCCTAACTTATCCCTCCCTACATATCACCTTTCCCCCTTTTTAACCAGAAGAAAAGTTTTTCTAAGTCTGTGAGTTTTTCTCACAGACTTTTTGTAGACGCATTCATTTGAATGGATTTTTCAATTCAACCCTAGGCTTTTCATCCTACTCTGTATGACTTCCTTCACTTAGTACAATCATCTCCAGGTCCATCAATGTTGCTGACAAAGCCATTAGTTAGTTCATTCTGTTTTATAGACACACCACATCTTGTTCCATCTATCTTTTGAGGACACTTTGGGTGCTCCAATTTTTGGCTAATGTAAATAGTACTGCAGGAAATGTTGGGGTGCATGTGTGTTTTTGAGGTACAGTTTTCACTCCTCATTGACACCCATGAGTGATCGCTCTATTTTTTTTTTTTTTTTTTTTGGAGAACCTCCATACTATTGTCCACTGGGACTGTTACCAGTTTACATACATTTCCCCTAGAATCAATTGAGGTTTCTCTTTTCTCTAGCCGTCTCACCCACCCATTTGCTTTTTGTAGTATTTTTTAAAAAAACTGTTATTGACTCTTTATACTGGAGTATATCTGAATAACATTGTTGTGATCATTTTAGGTGCACAGCGGAGAGACTCAACCATATATTTCCATGTGTCCATTCTCTCCCAAACTACTGTTTGCGGTCTTTTTGAGGATGTGCCTTCCAACTGGTGTGAGTTGGTATCTCACTGAAGTTTCCGTTTTCAGTTATCCCATAATAAACGATGTGGAATGTTTTTTCAAGTGGTCAAACAACAAAAGCAAAGTGTGTTAAACTGACCTCTTGAGATTGGGTTCTTGACGGTCTGCTGTGTTTTGAATTGTTTTTTGATTACATGTGGCAGGACGCTGCTTGAGCCATGTGTCCTTGCAGCCCCGCAGGCTTTGTGAATATGAAGTGACCATAAGCTCCAGTTTTCAGGTTGTTGTTACAGAAAATGCCCAGGAGGAAGCAGCACTTCGTCATGCCCCGGGCGGTTTCCTTGGACAACAGGAGCCTTAGACAAAGTCCTGGCTCGGAAATTGCAGTGGAAAATGCCAGCGCTCCGGTGTCATTACTTCCCCCTGCTCCCCTGTGCCCTCCAGACACATCCCGAGTCGTGCTGAACAGCCTATGCTGAGGGTTGTCGGAGTGCTTGAGGGCAGTAGGCAGTAGTATTCTTGCTTGAGCTATAGGAGGGCCGGCCTGGATCTGGAGTGTGGGTCCCATCCACCGGGAATCAGGCATTCCACACCCAAGTGGGGCTCCGTCGCTGGCACATCCTCTAGCTCCCTCAGTTCAGCCGCACTCCAGTTCAACCTTGGGACCCAAGACGGCTCAGGCTCCAGGGATGTGACACCAATCCAGGTGTCACAAGGGGCAAGGGGTCACAAGGTGTCACGAGGCCTGAGGGCAATACCGTCAGCATTTCTTTTCTGTTGTTTTCTCTTTAAATTTAATTATTATTGTATACTGGAGTAGAGTAGATTTTCAAAGCGGTGTTTATTTTGGCTGTTGAGCAGCCTGATGCAGTTAGACACATGCATGCATCTGTATTATTACAGAATATTAAGTAGAGTTCCCTGTGCTATCCTCCTTGCGGATTCTCTATTTTCCACATATTACTGTGTGTATGTTAAACCCAGCCTCCTAACTTCCCTGTCCTCCCCAGCCCACCTTTCCCCTTTGATAACCAGAAGTTTCTTTCCTTAAGTCTATGAATCTGTCTCTGTTTTCTGGATGCATTCACTTGTACTGAGCTTTTGATTTGGCCCATAAGTGACATCTGAGGCTTCCGTCCTTCTCTGTCTGACTTTCTTCACTTAGTACAATCATCTCCAGGTCCAACGATGTTGCTGACAAAGGTATTAGCTTCTGCCTTTAGTTTTATGGCTGAGTCATATTCCACTGTATAGACCCATCACACCTTCTTGAGCCATCTATCTTCCATGGACATTTTGGGTGTTCTTTTTTTGACTAATGTTAAGTAGTGCTTCTGGGAACATGGGGTTTGCATGTGTTTTCAGAGTGCAGGTTTTCCTCCCCATAGAGATCCAGGAGAGAGAAGGCTGGATCACGTGCTCTATTGCTCTATTTTCAGTGTTTTAAGGAACCTCCGTACTGTTGTCCATCGTGACTGTTACCAATTTACATTCCCCCTGAAATTGAAGAAGGCTTCTCTTTTCTCCAGGCTGTCTCCCCATTTACTCTCTGTAGTCTTTGTTTTAAAAACTTTCTTTGCTTATACTGGACTGCAGCTGACTCACAATGTGACGGTTTCAGGTGCATGGCAAACTCAGCCGCACATTTCCACGTGTCCGTTCTCCCCAAACTTCCCTTTGCGGTCTTTTTGAGCAGGCGCCTTCCGACTGGCGTGAGGCGCTTCCGCATTGTGGATCTCATTTTCATTTCTTGCATAATAAGTGATGTGGGACCTCTTTTCAGGTGTTTCAAACAAGCAGAACAACACTGTGGGTTATATATATTGGCTTCCTGAAGGTCTGCTGTGTTTTAATTTTTAAAAAAATTTTTTACCCCAGGACATTGTTTTAGGGCCAATTGATTTTTAGTTCTTCTTTTTACTGTTCCTTTTCACTTTTTTTATATTTGTGGTTTGATAATTTTTCTGTAGTATGCTCTTATTCTCTTTCCTTTGGTTTTTGTGTATATATTTTATGTTTTCGATTTGTGGTTACCCTGTTTTCAAAATATGTTATTACTATATCTTCTTGTGTTAAAGTGGTAGACCCTCAAACATATTCTTAAAAAACACCCACCTTACTCTCCTGTTAATATTTTATGATTTTTTGCTGTCTTTTACATCTCGTTTATCTTTCATCATTTATTATAGTTATTATTACTTATTCCCCCCAATTTTTTGTTTCTTTTTCATCTGTGTATTGGTTTATTTAGGAGATTTACTTGCCAAGTTTGTTTTTCTCTTTCCTATAGACTATTGCTTCTTTTGTGTATAGACACAACCATAAATATTTGTTTTAATATGCATTTAATATTGCTGTATTCTTTTAGTTTTTGCTTGTCTGAGAAATGCTTTATCTGTCCTTGTATTCTAATCCATAATCTTAAGGGTAGAGTATCCTATGTTGACTTTTTTTTTTTTTCCTTTCTGGACATTGGATGTATCTTCCTGTTCCTTCTAGCCTGGAACATTTCTGTAGAGAAATCAACTGATAGCCTTATGGGAGTTCATTTGTAGTTTCAGTTCAGTTCATTTCAGTCGCTCAGTCGTGTCTGACTCTTTGTGACTCCATGAATTGCAGCACGCCAGGCCTCCCTGTCCATCACCAACTCCTGGACTTTACCCAAACTCTTGTCCATCGAGTCGATGATGCCATCCAGCCATCTCATCCTTGGTTGTCCCCTTCTCCTCCTGCCCCCAATCCCTCCCAGCATCAGAGTCTTTTCCAATGAGTCAACTCTTCACATGAGGTGGCCAAAGTACTGGGGTTTCAGCTTTAGCATCAGTCCTTCCAATGAACACTAAGGACTGATCTCCTTTAGAATGGACTGGTTGGATCTCCTTGCAGTCCAGGGGACTCTCAAGAGTCTTCTCCAACACCACAGTTCAAAGCGTCAATTCTTTGGCACTCAGCTTTCTTCACAGTCCAACTCTCACATCCATACATGACCA
>SJYQ01004525.1:77786-100260 GCA_006410935.1 Redunca redunca
ATAGATGTTTTTCTGGAACTCTCTTGCTTTTTCGATGATCCAGCGAATGTTGGCAACTTGATCTCTGGTTCCTCTGCCTTTTCTAAAACCAGCTTGAACATCAGGGAGTTCACGGTTCACGTATTGCTGAAGCCTGGCTTGGAGAACTTTGAGCATTACTTTACTAGCATGTGAGATGAGTGCAATTGTGTAGTAGTTTGAGCATTCTTTGGCATTGCCTTTCTTTGAGACTGGAATGAAAAATGACCTTTTCCAGTCCTGTGGCAGTTTTGGAAAACTGCTGAGTTTTCCAAATTTGCTGGCATATTGAGTGAAGCACTTTCACAGCATTATCTTCCAGGATTTGAAATAGCTCAACTGGAATTCCATCACCTCCACTAGCTTTGTTCATAGTGATGCTTTCTAAGGCCCATTTGACTTCACATTCCAGAATGTCTGGCTCTACATGAGTGATCACAGCATCGTGATTATCTTGGTCATGAAGATCTTTTTTGTACAGTTTTTCTGTATATTCTTGCCACCTCTTCTTAATATTTTCTGCTTCTGTTAGGTCCATACCATTTCTGTTCTTTATTGTGCCCATCTTTGCATGAAATGTTCCCTTGGTATTTCTAATTTTCTTGAAGAGATCTCTAGTCTTTCCCATTCTTTTGTTTTCCTCTATTTCTTTGCATTGATCACTGAAGAAGGCTTTCTTATCTCTCCTTGTGTTTGTTTTTCTCTTGCTCCCTATAGAATCCTCTCTGCTGCTGCTGCTGTTGCTGATGCAAAGTCACTTTGCTCATGTCCGACTCTGTGCGACCCCATAGACGGCAGCCCATCAGGCTCCCCCATCCCTGGGATTCTCCAGGCAAGAACAATGGAGTGGGTTGCCATTTCCTTCTCCAATGCATGAAAGTGAACAGTGAAAGTGAAGTTGCTCAGTCGTGTCCGACTCTTAGTGACCCCATGGACTGCAGCCCACCAGGCTCCTCCATCCATGGGATTTTCCAGGCAAGAGTACTGGAGTGGGGTGCCACTACCTTCTCTGATAGAATGCTCTCTAGCTTTTACTATTTTAGTTATAGTCTGTCTTGTTGTAGGTCTGTTTGGGTTCATCTGGTTTGAGATGGCTGTGCTTCCTATACCTGGATATCTGTTTTCTTCTTTGGGTTTGGGTCATTTTCTGTTGTAGTTTCCCCAAATCTATTTTAAATCTCCATTTCTTCTTATTCTCCTTCTGGGATCCCTAGTATATGTGTATTGGCAGCTTTATATTATTCCATAGGTCTTGTATATATTTTTTCATTTAAAACTTGTCTGTCTGCTGTTCTAATTGGGCAATTTCCATTATTCTGTTTTCCAAATCATTTATTCATTCTTCTGCATTAACCAGTTTGCTGTTTATCACCTATCATTCGGCTTTTGTTTCTGCAAAAGAGTTTTCTTATTTTACTTGGCTCCTCTTTATAATTTGTACCTCCTTTTTACAGTTATCTGCATTTCTATTGATTGCCTTTTCTTAATTCCTTCTGTATTTTTATTACCTCCTTTTTGAACTCAGAGTGTAGTAGACTGCAAAGGTCTATTTCACTGTTTATTCTTTCAGGGGAATTTTCTTGATCTTTTGGGAGTGGTTCCACTGCTTCTTCATTTTACTTTTATTTCTCTGACTCTGTGAGTTTAGGAGAAACAGTTATCCACTGTGTTCTTGAAGGGCTGTTTTTATGTAGGAGTGTCCTTCTGTAGCCTGCCTGGGTGTCATATTTTTGGTGTGGGAGTTGTTCTTGGTGTGGGTGCCTGCCGTGTCTTTGTGTGGTGTGTTCTATCATTGCCTTGATAGAGGATGTGGCTGGTGTCATGGTGGCCAATGCCTCCTCTTTGCTCTGTGGTAATCACAGACCCGTCAGGGACAGGGTCTCCTCAATTGTTGGAACAGAAGCGCCTGGATCTGTTTCTGAGCAGAGATGAGGAGTTGGCAGGACTGGAGCCACGTGCTGAGTGTTGCTCCGCGAGAGCTGTCCGCCAGGGGTGCCCTCCTTGGTGTTGCCTGTCACCTGTTGTGTGGACTCACAGGGCTCACTGTTGCCGGCACTGCCCTCAGCTACACCTCAGCCATGGCAGTGCCAGCAGTCGGCCTCGGTGTCCCTCAGCCTCTGTACTCACGGAGCCAGCGTCACAGATCACTGGTGTCAGGCACTAGGGCCACGCTGGTGAGAGGTGCTGTGGGAGCCGCAGAATTGACCCAGATGCCAGCGTCGCCAGTCCGCGTACACACAAAGCCCGCTGGACCCACTCCAGTCTCGGGGGCACCGGTAATCCGCTTGGATGGCGCTGGGTTTACAAAGGCCTGCAGCATAAATTCATGGATTGGCGTGAAATCATGGATGGCGTAAATTCTTCTGTGTCATCCGTGGCACTGGTCACCATGACACCAGTCACACCCTCTAGCAAGGCAATAACAGAACACACCACGCCAAGACAGGGCAGGCACCCATACCAAGGACAACTCCCACACCAAAAACAGAAAGGTTTATTTCTATTGTCTTTTATTGTTTTGATTTTTAGCTAATTTTTGTCATGCCGTGTTACTTTTAGTTGAATGCTGGTCATTGTTTATAAAACTTAGAGAGATAATTTCAGTCTCTGGATCATGTCTTGCTTGAGAGAAGGTTTACATTTGTTTTTAGCATGCAGGTATCCTAGGAACATATAGTCTCATCTAATCCATTCATTGAGCAGATTCAAAGCTAGGCTTCAGTTTCTGTGAGGGTTCTTCAATGTGGAGTTCATACTCCTAAGTTTGAGCTTCCCAAGTGGCACTAGCGGCAAAGAACCTGCCTGCCACTGCAGGAGACATAAAAGGTGTGTTCAGCCCTTGGGTTGGGACGTACCTGCCATACCCTGGAGGAGGGCATGGCACCCCACTCCAGTATTCTTGCCTGGAGAATCCCAGGGACAGAGGAGCCTGGCAGGCTACAGTCCATGGGCCTGCAAAGAGTTGGACACGACTGCGGCGACTTAGAACGCATGCACGCACTACTCCTCAGTTTCAGCGCTTCTTGTTGTCATTCAGTCGTTCAGTCACGTCCAACTCTTGGTGATCCCATGGACTGAAGCACACCAGGCTTCCCTGTCTTTCACCATCTCCTGGAGTTTGCTCAAATTCAACTCAAAGCCTGGAGTGTTTACCGGGGCCCTTTCTCCTGAGTGGACTCTGAACCCCAAGTTTCCCTTAGCCAATGAGACTGAAATACATTATGTTGAACACTAAAGGCTTTTTTTGAGGAATGCAGTGGCACCCCACTCCAGTACTCTTGCCTGGAAAATCCATGGACGGAGGAGCCTGGTAGGCAGCAGTCCATGGGGTCCCTAAGAGTCAGACACGACTGAGTGACTTCACTTTCACTTTTTACTTTCATGCATTGGAGAAGGAAATGGCAACCCACTCCAGTGTTCTTGCTTGGAGAATTTGTCTGGAGAATCCCAGGGATGGGGGAGCCTGATGGGCTGCCGTCTATGGGGTCGCACAGAGTCAGACATGATTGAAGCGACTTAGCAGCAAAGACTTTTTTAGACATTATTTTCTGTTTTTTTTTTTTTTTCTTGTCTCTGAGCTGCTCGTTGAGAATTTACAAGTATTCAGAGGGAAAAGTGAAAGTTGCCCAGTTGTGTCCAACTCTTTGTGGCCCCATGGACTATACTGTCCATGGAATTCTCCAGGCCAGAATACTGGAGTGGGTAGCCTTTCCCTTCTTCAGGGAATCTGCTTAACCCAGGGACTGGACCTAGTTCTCCTGCATTGCAGGCAGGGTCTGTACCAGCTGAGCCACAAGGGAAGCCCAAGAATACTGGAGTGGGTAGCCTATCCTTTCTCCAGGGGATCTTCCCAACCCAGGAATTGAACTGGGGTCTCCTGCATAAGGGGTGGATTCTTTACCAACTGAGCTATCAGGGAAGCCCTTCAAAGGGAAAAGTGGTGCCAAATACCAGTTTACCTCACTGGATTTCTTTTTCTGTGTAAGATCTTAGCCTTTCAAATCCTCACCGTCTTGGTCACTTTCTGATGCCTTCAAATAAATGTTTGTTTAATTTTATCCAGGTTTTATTGTGCTTTATGGCAGTAAGATTTCATCTCAAATAAACTAGTCTGCCAATTTTGAGAAGGGAAAAGTCAGTGCCCCTTGGATTTATATGTTGTTTTTACTTCTGTTTTCTCACATTTTTATTTCTCTTTGATAGTAAAAGAGACTGGAACATACAGAGATTTTGCTTCAAGCCAAATTCCTAGTTAATGAGTCAACTGAGATTAGAACCCATATTTCCAGACTTCTGGTGCTGAATATAGTGCTTTTCCCTGGTATGCACAATAGAAATATTGCAATAATAGTGGGTGTAATATTCTTCCAGTATTGCATATTATGCTTAGAAGCATTCTTTTCCAGCAGTTTACTTGTAGACGAGTTAGCTTTGTTGATTGCAACATTCCTAGATTAACACCATAAATGTCCTAAAAATATTGTATCTGTAAGTTAATTAATATTTCAAATGTACAAGTGCAATCTACTGTTTGAAGGATTTCTGCAGTGGATGCTTTTGTGAAGTCAGAAATAATTGTAGAAATGTAAATTATACCCCACTAATTTCTCTGTTCTATAAATTTGGCTTTTAATATTTCCTTAAAGTTGATTGGGTCTGATGTTGACTCCTCCATCCTCAAAATGTCTTCATGTTGATAAGCTACTGTTACTTCAACTAATCGAAGTTGATAGTACTCTAAGGGACAGCTGATGTTAAAATCCTCTAGGGTAAATTGCTTTGAATGTCTGTTATAAGTAAAGGAACATGTAAAGTCAATGAAATTGTGGTAGCAGAATTAAATTATCTTGGACTGTTTTCTTCAAATGTATGATTCATTTGAACATTTTCATGTTTCGTTCCAGAGAGACATTATAATGTGGACATTACAGCTGTGTCCACAGCTTCCCTGATAGCTCAGTTGGTAAAGAATCTACCTGCAATGCAAGAGACCACAGTTCGATTCCTGGGTCAAGAAGATCCACTGGAGAAGGGATAGGCTACCCACTCCAGTATTCTTGGGCTTCCCTGGTGGCTCATCTGGTAAAGAATCCCCCTGCAATGCATGAGACCTAGGTTTGATCCATGGGTTGGGAGGATCCCCCTGGAGAAGGGAAAGGCTACCCACTCCAGTATTCTTGCTTGGAGAGTTCCATGGATGGGCAGGCTACAGTCCATGGGGTTGCAGAGGGTCGGATGTGACTGAGCAACTTTCACTATGTCCACAGCAGGCTGCTGCAGTGATGAGGTACATTAGCTCAGCGGACCTTGATGCAAGGGTAGAGTGGTCTCCTGGACAGGCAGGGGTGTTTCTTAACTTTCTTAAGAAGACAACAACTATACTTTCCTGCATCCAGTTGACTAGACAATTCATTTTTCAGGCTTCTGGAATTCCCTTTAGTCCATGTCTTATCAAGTTCAGCTGGTTAACTGTACTTAAACACTCAAGAGTATCTAGAGGATTTTTGCTCCATCCCTTTGTCCATATCAGTAGCCTCAAGTCTTTCTCCTCAGACTTCCTTTCTCCTTAGAGGAAAGCATTCATGGTGCAACATACCTGGGTTGCTGAAGCTGCTCACTGTGGGTGTCTACGGCAAAGCTAAGAGGCGTCAGTCTTTTAAAAAAAATTACAAAAAATTTAAATCTTTTGGCTGTGCTGTGTGGCATGTGGGATCACCCCCTGTACTGGCAGCTCGAAGTCTTAGCCACTGGACTGCCAGGGAAGTCCCAGTGAGGTATCACTCTTGAAGTGCTGGCTCGAATTTCGCTCCTTTCTCTGCCATTCATCTGCAGCCATCCAGTGTATTCAAGACATGTGTTAAAATGTACCATTTAATACTTCTGGTTTTGTATTCCCTACACTGATTTGGCCTTTCATAAAATAACTTTCACTGAATTCTTCTTTGCTGTTGTAAAATTAGCCTTTGTTGAGGAATATTAAAGAAACAACCATGGGCTGGGAATTTTTGGTGGTTCAGTGGTTAGGAACCAGCATCCAATGCAAGGGATGGAGATTTGATTCCTGGTCTGGGAACTAACATACCATGTGCCTCAGGGTAACTAAGCCCCAAGCTGCAACTGCTGAGCCCACCAGCTGCAACTAAGACCCAAAGCAGCCAAAATAAATATAAAAAAAATGTTAAAAAATAAAGTAGATAAAAAAGAAACAACCATGGGAAATTCATTATGAAGTCTAGGGATGTTCAGCCATTTAAAAAAAACTACCCAAAGTTGACAGAAAACAAATTGCATTTAAATGATATATAATATATATATTTTTGATTGTTTATATAAATTAAAGGGCAACTTAATTTCTACCATATGAGCCCTCTGGCTCAAAGTTTACTGAAGGTTTTGGTCCTATTTTCAAGGGTTTAGGGGAAAATAAACAACCTACTCTTTGCCAATTTTTTTCAACTGAAGTTTTTTATTGACATATACTTGATGTACAAATTATATAAGCCACAAGTGCACAATATACTGAGTCATGTTTTTAAAATATCACTCTATTTATAGTTATTATAAAATATTTGCTATATTCCTTGTGTTGTACAGTATATACTTGTAACTATTTTTAAAATTTCTATTAATTTATTTTTAATTGGAAGATAATTGTTTACAATATTATGTTGGTTTCTGCCATATGTCAATATGAATCAGCCATGTATCTTCTTGTTTTTGAACCTCCCTCCTATTTCCCACCCCATCCCACCCCTTTCAGTTTTCACAGAGCACCAGGTTGAGCTCCCTTTGTCACACAGCAAATTCCCACTGGCTATCTGTTTTGCATATGGTAATGTATGTTTCCATGCTGCTCTCTCCATTCATCCCACACACTCCTTCACTCCCATCCCTTGTCTGCAAATCAGTTCTCTGTGTCTGCATCTCCATTGTTGCCCTGAAAATAGGCTCATCAGTACCATCTGTCTATAATGTGTTAATATATGATATTTTTCTCTATATAATAGGCTCTAGGTACACACACACACACACACACACACACACACCCCACACAGCTTCTTTATCCATTCATCTGTCGATGGACAAAAAAGATAGGTAATACACCTATCAGGCGTCCCAGGTGGCACTAGTGGTAAAGAGACAATGCAGGAGACATGAGACACAGGTTCGATCCCTGGATCAGGAAGATCCCCTGGAGGAGGACATGGCAACCCACTCCAGTATTCTTACGGAGAAGCCCACAGACAGAGGAGCCTCGTGGGCTACAGTTCATGGAGTCTCAAAGAGTCAGACATGACTGAAGCAACTTAGCATGCAGCACATCTGCCAGTGCCGCAGATCAGCGCCTCCTCCTCCAAATCAGTCGTGAAACTTCTAGCAGCTGACTACCGGGTGCTGTCGAAGATGCTACAGAAATCTGTGGGAGAGCTTTCTCTCAGGTCTTGAAGCAACTGAACGTGTCTTCTCTTCAGACACGTCTGTTTTAATTTTTAGAACTCTGTGGGTATTGTTGCTAGTCATGTTTCTTCTTTGCTTTGCCTGCTAAGTAAACTCAGAACCAAATGTCCAGCAATTTCCAAAGAGAAACATGTGTCCCAGGGCCCTTCTTGTTTTCCCAGTGTTGTTTTTATTTAGTTTTCCTTCCTTTCTTCTCTCCTCCTTGCTCCCGCTCTCTCTCTTTCCTTTTTCCTCTGTCTTCCCCCTTTATTTCTTCTGTTCTATGTTATATATCTTTTTTCTATGTATTGTCATATGTATGGATTTAACTATCTCTAAATATTTTAAAAGTACTGTGTAGATATAAAAATGAACAGTATACTTTTCTGTATACTCTTGTGAGTATATATACTCTTAAAGGTATTTATACTCTTAGGAGTAATTGATTTCTGAGGGGAGGAGATAGGGGGCTGAGTGAAATAGGTGAGAAAAATTAAGCGGTACAAACTTCCAGTTATAAAATAAGTGAGTCACGGGGATGAGATGTACAGCATGGGGAATATATTCAGTAATAATATATTATCTTTTTATGGTAACTGGACTTACTGTGGTTATCATTCTGTAATGTATAGAAATATCAAATCACGATGTTATGCACCATGAATAAACATAGTGTCATAGATTAATTATACTTCAAACACACTCACAGAAAAGGAGATCAGATTTGTGGTTACCGAGGTGGAGGGTGGGTGTTGGGGGAATGGGAATTGGATTAAGGTGCTCAAAAGCTATAAACTTCCAGTTCTAAGATAAGTAAGTGCTGGGGTGTAACATTTGTTGTTTAGTCACTAAGTTGTGTCCAACTCTTTTGTGACTCCACAGACTGTATCCAGTCAGACTGCTCTGTCCATGGGATTTCCAAGGCAAGGATACTCGAGTGGGTTGCCATTTCATTCTCCAGAGGATATTCCCAGCCTAGGGAAAAGCTAGCATCTCCATATTGGCAGAACGTAATTAACACTTCTGTATACTACATGTGAAAGTCGAGAGTAAATCCTGATTCCTCTTTCAGTTCAGCTCAGTTCAGTCGCTCAATGGTGTCTGACTCTTTGCGACCCCATGGACTGCAGCATGCCAGGCTTCCCTATCATCAACTCACGGAGCTAGCTCAAACTCATGTCCATTGAGTCGGTGATGCCATCCAACCATCTCATCCTCTGTTGTCCCCTTCTCCTTCTGCCTCCAATCTTTCCCAGCATCAGGATCTTTTCCAATTTCTCTCATTACAAGGAAAAAATACACTATTTCTGATTCTTTTGCTTGTGTCTATATGGAGTGGTGGATATTCACTAAACTTGTGGTAATCATTTCATGAAGTATATAAGTCAAAGTCTTATACTGTACACCTTAAACTTACACAATGCTGTATGTCAATTATATCTCAGTAAATCAGGAAGAAAAAATAGGAGGGTAATTCATTTTTATGGTTTATTGCCTTACTTATATGTTTTATCCTGGAATAATGTCACTTAAGGCTTCCTCCTGCTTTAACATGACAAAAGTTATGAAATTAAAATATAATTTAGATCTGCATCAGTTCAGCGGAGAGGGCAATGGCACCCCACTCCAGTACTCTTGCCTGGAAAATCCCATGGTTGGAGGAGCCTGGTAGGCTGCAGTCCATGGGGTCGCGAAGAGTCGGACACGACTTCACTTTCACTTTCACTTTTCACTTTCATGCATTGGAGAAGGAAATGGCAACCCACTCCAGTGTTCTTGCCTGAAGAATCCCAGGGACCAGGGAGCCTGATGGGCTGCCGTCTATGGGGTCGCATACAATCGGACACTACTGAAGTGACTTAGCAGCAGCAGCAGCATCAGTTCAGTTCAGTTCAGTTCAATCGCTCAGTTGTGTCCGACTCTTTGCAGCCCATGGACCACAGCATGTCAGGCCTCCCTGTCCATCACCAACTCCCAGAGTCTACTCAAACTCATGTCCATCCAACCATCTCATCTTCTGTCATCCCCTTCTCCTGCCTTCAATCTTTCCCAGCATCAGGGTCTTTTCCAATGAGTCAGCTCTTCACATCAGGTGGCCAGAATACTGGAGTTTCAGCTTCAACATCAGTCCTTCCGATGAACACTCAGGACTGATCTCCTTTAGGATGGACTTGTTGGATCTCCTTGCAGTCCAAGGGACTCTCAAGAGTCTTCTCCAACACCACAGTTCAAAAGCCTCAATTCTTCAGCGCTCAGCTTTCTTTATAGTCCAACTCTCACATCCATACATGACTACTAGAAGAACCATAGTCTTAACGAGATGGACCTTTGTTGGTAAAGTAATGTCTCTGCTTTTTAATATGCTATCTAGGTTGGTCATAACTTTCTTTCCAAGGAGTAAGTGTCTTTTAATTTCATGGCTGCAGTCACCATCTGCAGTGATTTTGGAGCCCGAAAAGATAAAGTCTGTCACTGTTTCCACTGTTCCCGCATCTATTTGCAAAGAAGTGATGGGACTGGATGCCATGATCTTCATTTTCTGAATGTTGAGCTTTAAGCCAACTTTTTCACTCTCCTCTTTCACTTTCATCAAGAGACTCTTTAGTTCTTCTTTGTTTTCTGCCATAAGGGTGCTGTCATCTGCATATCTGAGGTTATTGATATTTCTCCCAGCAATCTTGATTCCAGCTTGTGCTTCATCCAGCCTGGTGTTTTCCATGATGTACTCTGCATATAAGTTAAATAAGTAGTACGTCCAGCCTTAACGTACTCCTTCTCCAATTTGGAACCAGTCTATTGTTCCATGTCTGATTCTAACTGTTGCTTCCTGACCTGTATACAGGTTTCTTAAGAGGCAGGTTAGGTGGTCAGGTATTCCCATCTCTTTCATAATTTTCCACAGTTTATTGTGATCCACACAGTCAAAGGCTTTGGCATAGTCAGTAAAGCAGAAATAGATGTTTTCCTGGAACATAGCATTATCTTTTAGGATTTGAAATAGCTCAACTGGAATTCCATCATCTCCACCAACTTTGTTCATAGTGATGCTTCCTAAGGCCCACTTGACTTCACATTTCAGGATGTCTGGCTCTAGGTGAGTGATCATAATCATCATGATTATCTGGGTCATGAAGATCTTTTTTTATATAGTTCTTCTGTGTATTCTTGCCACCTCTTCTTAATATCGTCTGCTTATGTCAGGTCTATATCATTTCTGTCTTTTATTGAACCCATCTTTGCATGAAATGTTCCCTTGGGATCTCTAATTTTCTTGAAGAGATCTCTGGTTTTTCCCGTTCTATTGTTTTCCTCTATTTCTTTGCATTGATCACTGAGGAAGGCTTTCTTATCTCTTTTGCTATTCTTTGGAACTCTGCCTTCAAATGGGTATATCTTTCCTTATCTCCTTTGCTTTTCACTTCTCTTCTTTTCACAGCTATTTGTAAGGCCTCTTCAGACAGCCATTTTGCTTTTTTGCATTGCTTTTCCGTGGAGATGGTCTTGATCCCTGTTTCCTGTACAATGTCACAAACCTCTGTCCATAGTTTATCAGGCACTCTATCAGATCTAGTCCCTTAAACCTATTTTTCACTTCCATTGTATAATCGTAAGGGATTTATTTAGGTCATACCTGAATGGTCTAGTGATTTCCCTACTTTCTTCAATTGAAGTCTGAATTTGTCAATAAGGAGTTCATGATCTGAGCCACAGTCAGCTCCTGGTCTTGTTTTTGCTGACTGTTAGAGCTTCTCCATCTTTGGCTGCAAAGAATATAATCAATCTGATTTCAGTGTTGGCCATCTGGTGATGTCCATGTGTAGAGTTTTTTCTTGTGTTGTTGGAAGAGGGTGTTTGCTATGACTAGTGTGTTCTCTTGGCAAAACACTATTAGCCTTTGTCCTGCTTCTTTCTGTACTCCAAGGCCAAATTTGCCTGTTACTCCTAGTGTTTCTTGACTTCCTACTTTTGCATTCCAGTCCTCTGTAATGAAAAGGACATATTTTGGGGGCGTTAGTTCTAAAATGTCTTGTAGGTAGAACTGTTCAACTTCAGCTTCTTCAGCATTACTGGTTTTGGCATAGAGTTGGATTACTGTGATATTGAATGATTTGCCTTGGAAATGAACAGAGATCATTTTGTCGTTTTTGAGATTATGTCCAAGTACTGCATTTTGGACTCTTTTGTTGACTATGATAACTACTCCATTTCTTCTAAGGGATTCTTGCCCACAGTAGTAGATATAATGGTCATCTGAATTAAATTCACCCATCCCAGTCCATTTTAGTTCACTGATTCCTAAAATATCAGCGTTCACTCTTGCCATCTCCTGTTTGACCACCTCCAATTTGCCTTGATTCATGGACCTAACATTCCAGGTTGCTATGCAATATTTCTCTTTACAGTGTTGGATCTTGCCTCTATCACCAGTCACATCCACAGCTGGGTGTTGCTTTTGCTTTGGCTCTATCTCTTCCTTCTTTCTGAAGATATTTCTCCACTGATCTCCAGTAGCATACTGGGCACCTACTGACCTGGGGAGTTCATCTTTCAGTATCCTGTCTTTTTGCTTTTTCATACTGTTCATGAGGTTCTCAGGGCAAGCATACTAAAGTGGTTTGCCATTCCCTTCTCCAGTGGACCACATTCTGTCAGACCTCTCCACCAAGACTCCTCCATCTTGGGTGGCCCTACATGGCATGACTTAGTTTCATTGAGTTAGACAAGGCTGTGTCCATGGGATTAGACTGGTTAGTTTCTATGATTGTGGTTTTAGTCTGTCTGCCCTCTGATGCCCTCTCTCAGTGCCTACCATCTTACTGGGGTTTCACAGAGTGTATTTACTAAGGGGTCATGAAAAAGCTTGGAGAATTCATTTATCACATATATTATCTAGACATACATATTTATTTTATATATCTTACAAATTCTAAATAGAATGTAAGTTCTGAGAGGACAGAATGTATCTCAAGTGTCCAGTACTGTATCTTGTGTATAAAAGGCATTCCATGAGTATTTTTGTTTCCTTTTTTTTTAAGTTAATTTATTTATTTTAATTGGAGGCCAATTACTTTATGATATTGTAGTGTTTTTTGCCATATATTGACATGAATCAGCCATGGGTGTACATGTGTCCCCCATCCTGGACCCCCCTCCCACCTCCCTCCCCATCCCATCCCTCAGGGTCATCCCAGTGCTCCATGAGTATTTTTGTATGAATGAGTAAATGTATGAATTTCTAATGCTCAGTCATTATGAATACAGCATTTGGTTTTTAGTGATGATAGTATGCATACACATACACATATTTGAGAACTTTCTTTTTGTTCTGATCGCTTCCATTTAGGCTCTGTTTCTCCAGATTATAATTTTTCAATGAAGTATTCATTGCTGATGACATTTTTCATTAGTTCTCTATAGAAATATGTTCACACATCATAAAGAGGAGCAATATGACATTTTCTTACGTGGAAATAGGAATTGTCTTGAATTAAGACAAACATTTAATACCTCTGTATCTCTCGGATAGTTCTCATGAATCATTCAGTATAATTTAGTTGCTTTATTTGTTCTTATATTGGGAAAGCCGAGAAAAGTAACATCTATGGAGAGCCTACTATGTGATAAGTGGTTGCCATGTATTTACCTATGTCTATTTCATTAATCTCTACAACAACCCAGTGAAGAAGATACTGTTTGTATCCCCATTTTAGTAGACCAGGTAATTGAGGCTCAAAGGGAAGACATAAGATAATCACAGCTGCCGGTGGTGGGTCTAGCCCTGAAGCCCCAGCTTGCCTCTCAGCCACACTGGACTCAACTCCAGGTCATGCTCACTGCCCTCCATCCATTGCCTCTGCCTCATGCTCATCTTTTTCAGGTCTCCCTTATAGTACACTGCTTTTATTCCTTTATTCAGTTGATAAGGGACTGTTTTCAGTTATTTGACAGGAATGCCAGGCTAAGCCATTTGGTGTTCAGTGAGTGGTTTTTTTCACTGAGGATTTTTAGCAGAGGACTGGTTATCCAGGCAATGGAAAAGAGGTATATTACAGGCCCCGGGAGCTGGGCATATATGGGCCAGGTGAGAGATGCCAGGTTGGCAAAATAACACCCCTCCGAATGTCCATATCCTAATCTCCAGAACCTGTGAATATTACCCTACATGGCAGAGGGGCTTTGCAAATATAATTCATGTTAAGGACCTTAACTACAGGAGAGAGTATCCAGGTGCATCCAGGTGGGCACAATCTAATCACATGAATCCTTGAAAGAAGACAGAGGGGTGACCGCAGAAGAATGACTAGAGAGATACAACATGGCTGGCTTTCAAGGTGAAGCAAGGGACCCAGGGGCCAAAGTGTGCAGACAGCCTCTAGAAACTGGAAAAGAAAGACAAGGAAAGGAATTCCTCTGTAGAGTCTCCAGAAAGGATGTCAGCCCTACTGACCCTTTAACTTGACCAGTAAGGCCTGTGTCTACAGAATTGTGACATAATAAATTGGTGTTTTATTGAACCCATCCAATCTTTGTTACAGCAGCCATCAGTTCAGTTCACTCACTCATTTGTGTCCAACTCTTTGTGACCCCATTGACTGCAGCATGCCAGGTTTCCCTGTCCATTGCCAACTCCTGGGGCTTGCTCAAACTCATGTCCATCAAGTCAGTGATGCTATCAAGTCAGTGATGCTATCCAACCATTTCATCCTCTGTCATCCTCTTCTCCTGCCTTCAATCTTTCTCAGCATCAGTGTCTTTTCTAAGGAGTCAGCTTTTTGCATCAAGTGGCCAAAGTATTGCAGTTTCAGCTTCAGCATCAGTCCTTCCAGTGAATATTCAGGGTTGATTTCCTTAAGTATTGACTGGTTTGATCTTGCAGACCAAGGGACTCTCAAGAGTCTTCTCCAACACCACAGTTCAAAAGCATCAATTGTTTAGCATTCAGCTTTCTTTATGGTCCAACTCTCACATCCATCCATACATCTATCCATACTGGAAAAACCATAGATTTGACAAGGTGGAGCTTTGTCGGCAAAGTAATATCTCTACTTTTTAATATGCTGTCTAGATTGGTCATAGCTTTTCTTCCAAGGAGGAAGTGTCTTTTAATTTCATGGCTGCAGTCACCATCTGCAGCGATTTTGGAGCCTTAGAAAGGAAAGTCTGTTACTGTTTCCATTGTTTCCCATCTATTTGCCATGAAGTGACGGGACCAGATGTCATTATCTTCATCTTTTAAATACTGAGTTTTAAGTCAGCTTTTTCACTTTCCTCTTTTACTTTCATTAATAGGCTGTTTAGTTCCTCTCTGCTTTCTGCCGTAAGGATGGTGTCATCTGCATATCTGAGGTTATTGATATTTTTCCCAGAAATCTTGATTCCAGCTTGTGCTTCATCCAGCTCATCATTTCACATGATGTACTCTGCATGTAAGTTAAATAAACAGGGTGACAATATACAGCCTTGATGTACTCCTTTCCTGATTTGGAACCAGTCTGTTGTTCCATGTCTGACTCTAACTGTTGCTTCTTGACCTGAATACTGATTTCTCAGGAGGCAGGTAAGACAGTCTGGTATTCCCATCTCTTTAAAAATTTTCCACAGGTTGTTGTGTTCCACACAGTCAAAGGCTTTGGCATAGTCAATAAAGTAGAAGTAGATGTTTTTCTGGAAATCTCTTGCTTTTTCAATTATCCAATGGTTGTTGGCCATTTGATGTATGGTTCCTCTGCCTTTTCTAAAACCAGCTTGAACATCTGGAAGTTCTTGGTTCTCATACTATTGAAACCTAGCNCCAGCTTGGACATCTGGAAGTTCTTGGTTCTCATACTATTGAAACCTAGCTTGGAGAATTTTGAGCGTTACTTTGCTAGCGTGTGAGATGAGTGCAATTGTGCGGTAGTTTTAGCATTTTTTGGCATTGCCTTTCTTTGGGATTAGAATGAAAACTGACATTTTCCAGTCCTGTGACCACTGCTGAGTTTTCCAAATTTGCTGGCATATTGAGTTCAGCACTTGAACAGCATCATCTTTTAGGATTTGAAATAGCTCACCTGGAATTCCATCACCTCCACTAGCTTTGTTTGTAGTGAGGCTTCCTAAGGCCCACTTGACCTTGCATTCCGGGATGTCTGGCTCTAGGTGAGTGATCACACCATCATGGTTATTTGGTCATTAAGATCTTTTTTGTATACATCTTCTGTGTACTCTTGCCACCTCTTCTTAATATCCTCTGCTTCTGTTAGATCTACATTGTGTCCTTTATTATGCTGATTTTTGCATGAAATTTTGTTCTGGTATCTCCAGTATTCTTGAAGAGATCTCTTTAAGAAGAGCCATAAAGAACTGTTAATAGTATAAGGAGAGATTTAGACGGTAATTGGGAAGTAGGGCTTTCATGCTTCTGCTCAGAAATCTTTAGTAGCCCCCTTTCTCATCACTTTAAATCTCACCTGTCTTATCAAACTCTCCAGGTTCTGTATGACCCTCCCATGTTGTGTGTTTCTCAATAACGGCCCCTCCTTGCTCAACTCTGGTCAGGCTTCATCAACTGACCATGCTCAGTCTCCTATCTGCATATGATGGCTACATGTATGCAGTGGAATATCACTCAGCCATAGAAAGGAACAAAACTGGGTCATTTGCAGAGATGTGGATGGGTGTACCTAGAGACTGCCATATGGTGTGAAGTAAGTCAGAAAAACAACCATCTTGTATTAATGCGTGTATGTGGAATCTGAAAAAATTGGTATAGATGATCTTTACAAAGCAGAAATAGAGACACATAGAAAACAGATGTATGGATACACAAAGGGGGAAGTGGGGTGGGATGAATTGGGCGGTTGGGATTGACATACACTACTGTGTATGGAATAGATAACTAATGAGAACCTATTGTATAACATGGGAAACTCTTCTCAGTGCTCTGTGGTGACCTAAATGGGAAGGGAATCCAGAAAAGAGGGCATGTATGTATAGTTGGTTCACTTTGCTATACAGTGGAAACTATTTAATAATACAACATTGTAAAGCAACTATATCTCAATTAAAAAAAATACAACATTCTAAAACTGTTAGTTCCTGTGCTCCCGGAGGGCACAGGCAGCGTCTTATTTCCCCTCGTGCTATAGACGCCCACCACGGTGCTTAGGCTTACAGTAGGCCTGAAGACTAACCTCAGCATGCTGTCAAAGTTTTGCCTCTCGTTATACACTCTGCTGTCATTTCTGTACTTGTATACTCACTGTAAACCTTTTATACAGCCCTCTACAATGGCTGTCTTAAAAGTCTTAGCTTATTGTATCATCTGTTTAACTTCTGACAGTCCTCTAAATTAATTTTACGAAATATTTACTGAGCTCGACCTCCTCCAGATAAATCTTTCCCACCTGTCCATGACTGCTGCTCTTCAAGTGACTCATTTTATATCATTTCCTTATCACAACAGTCTAACTCCACAAAGCCAGCCTGCTATTTCTTGCTGCTCTCTTTAGCTTTCATTTGATACGGGTGCCGTTTGGGGTTTACTGCCCGTGGATCCTGGTGTCTCTGTGATAGGCAGGGTGTTTTATAATACGAGTACTTTTCACTGCCTGCGATCTCAAGATTTGGGAAAGCAGGTTATCTGCTCCGGAAACCTTTGCTTTTCATGGTTTTCAATCTCATCTCTGTTTCAAGAAGCATTAACCCCTGGCTCCTCTCTTTGGCTACTTTTTTCAGTTTTAAATGTGCTTCTTCTATTGCTCTGAGGAGCCGGTGAGCAAAGGCTTTCCTTTCTTCAGGAAGTCTCTGTCCTTCCCTCTTCTCCGCTTACATCCTGCTGATAATTCCTATCAAGTCTGGATCTTTTGTGGGTGAACTTTTCTTCATACCATTGTACTGCAATAAATTTTTGTGCTGGCATTATACTGGCTGATATTTGCCTAGCTTGAACTTGTTGGAAGAAAGCTATATAGATAAGATGACTTATTGCTAAAAATTGAATTCCAAATGTATCTTAGGAAACCTTTTTTTGGGGAGGTGCAGATTTTAGGACAGACCTTCTTTTCATCTTTCATTGATTTCCTGTGGCTGGGCGAGTTTTACAGAGTTTCAGACTAATACCTGTTTTTGGAAATCAGCATTCATATTTGTGTAGGATTATTTTTAGCTCTACAATACCTGATAATTCTTCTTCTCTGTATATATGGTAAGTATAGTTATTCTTAAGTGTTATGCCTGGGAAGTAGTATATAGCAGGATCCATATAGGAATGTTCTTCAACTTTGATCAGTCTATAAAATTTATTTTTCTGGCACTGAATCATAGAGTTATGCTTTTAGGATATTGTCTGTCAGATTAATCATTTACTTGAGCAGACCATGTAATGCACTCCATTTTGGGATAGAGCTTGTGGCAAATATGCATTTATAAGTATAACATGATGTCAACCTGGTGCCAAGGAAAGCAAACCCATTTACTAAAACATTAATTCTTAGTCTCATTAATTCTGAGAGATTGTGGTCAAGGCAGAAAACAGTTTTCAAAGACACAGAGTGCTGCAAGGTGACTAAGTGTAGTAAGACAGCCATGGATACTTTTATAGAGATGGAAAACGTACCTTTATTGTGATAATTAACACTTTGTTAATATTGCATACTTTTTTATAATGCTATTTTGAGTCTTTTGATAGTTTCAAATATATAATCGTGGAACTATAAGATGTGAAGAGATACTCTGAACGTGACAGGTTCTAATATGAACATATCTAAATGGAAGGAGGCTTTGCTAGGCTGTATATTTTGTGTTAAGGAAGGAGTGTCATTTTGCATTTTCAGTTACTCTTCAAGAATTCTATTCTGATTACCCTTTAACTTTTTGAAAACAGGTGGCAATATACTTATAATTATTTCCAAGAATGGTACTAAGACTTTCTTAGGCATTTTCACACTTGTTCTTCCACTCCACAATACTTTGGGCTTCCCTTTATTAAAACTTCCAGAGCTATTGCACTTGTGATATAATATAAGTGGTTTTTGAATTTTATTGAGGGCCAGAGTTTCAGAAATGTACTTGATTAATTTTATTCATTAAATATTTAGTAAGTGGTCATCACTCAAGACCTGATAGAAAAGCTCCAAAAAGCCAAGATAATAAAATGCCAGATACCCATATAAATATTAAATAAACAAAGCATCAAAGATCTTTACAATGTTCTTTATAATCTAAATGCTTACCTTATTCCGAATGACAAAATTCCCTCGTGGAAACGAGTCTCATTCTGGAAAATCTCTTGCATTTGTCACTTAAAAAAAAAAAATCTCCTAGTGAGATTATTGACCTCACTTAATGAGGCAACCAGGAACAAACCCATTTGAAGATTATTCCCAAGGAACCAGAGAAAGAATGTGGACTAGACTTTCATCTGTACATTAGTTTTCTTTCTTTCTTTTTGACCAGAAGGGTGCACTATTGTATTTTATTTATTGCTTTGGGTGGGGGGAGAAAAAGAACACAATGATGTTCTTTATACAACTTAATTTATATATCCTTGTAATTAACTTTTTTTTTTTTTTGAATTTTATTAGCATTCTAGTTTCCATTCCTGACTTCCTGGAATGTTTTTTAGCCCTTTCTTGGTACCAGTTAGCCCACAGAATGTTCACAGGGGGAATGGTACTGGCTTCTAAAAACCTGACTAAGCAATATTGTTTTACATTTTCTGATTTCCTCTTCTCTGAGAGAGGAGTTTATCACCTTTGTTACAGATGGGACTGGTTTGGCAGTAGATGCCTCCAGATGCAGTGGTCTGGAATGTTCCCAACCTTAACATCTGGGGTTTAGTTGGCTCATTCTCAATTTTGTTTCCTGCTTTCCTGGTCTGAGGTTATTGTTATGGGTGTTAATTACATCCTGGCTCTGATGAGGAAAAGATAGTCATCCTCTACTTGTCATTTAAGTCCTCCAAATTGTTACTACAATAGTAGATTTTCATAGGAAAATGGATGTGTGTTATACTTTTCCTAACCAGCTCTTTTTTAAAAATGAATAAACATAATAAAAAAAATCCTTTATTCTGTGAGCTTATTGCTAATGAATCACTTTAGATAGACCATGCAAGAAAATAGCAGGACGCACAAATTTTTTTCTGAAACTTCTTTGGAGATAAAATTTCTGGTCCTAGTTGCACAGATATAGAAATTCATGCATGATGTCAGATTTCCAAGCTTGGAATTTACACAGTAGTCTTCTGGCAGTGTATTTTCAGTCCTTGGTGAGCAACATTATCTCATAGTTCTTCCAAGAAATTTTCCAAGTGTGCAGTATCAGGATTTTTTAGCTAATAACATATGAAAATATGAAGGAATTGCTTTTAAAATAAGGACAAAGAAAATGGTAGTATCAAACCACAGGGATAATGTGGCAATAGGTTACCATAATCTTAACTCTAAGATGTAAAGAAGAAAATTAGAAGAAAACATTATCTAGATGAACCATATTGTTGCCTCAGGGTGGTAGTATTAAAGGAGATTTCTTTCTGCTTTTTGACACTTCTGTTGTATTCAAGTTATCTATATGAACATATGTTAAAATCATCATTTGAAAAGAGAAAGAATAACTTTTCCTGCACAAACCAAAATAGTCAAAGCAATTTAATAGAAAACCTCCCAACATCTCTCGTTACAAATACCACATTTTAACATTTAAAGGCAAAAGTTTAAGAATGTAAATAGTCATATGTATTTATGGGTTTAACATTTCAAAACCAGCTTAAATTCACCCGTGTCCAATTTCTGCGGGAGGTTTTGCTCTGGGCACATGGATATTGATTTGACACCTGAAGTTACCATTTTCACAGTAGACTCTGTCGTTGTTCAGTATTCTGTAACTACAGCTAGAGGGCTGACACTTATCTGACTACAGTTCAATACCATAACAGATGTCCCTTTTTTTTTTTTCTCTTTTAGAAACTTTTGGTCAACTCTTGGACTAAATTAACCCAATCAACTGATGACCCTGCAACATGTAAACCCAACTCAAGGAACTGAAAATATTTGAATCTAATGCTAATCAACCAGAGTCTTTTTATTTTAATTTTTAAAAGATTTTAAAAATTATTTTCTGGCTGTGGTGTGTCTTCATTGCCTTGTGCAGGCTTTCTCTAGAGGTGAGCGGGGGGCGCTCTTCACTGTGATGTGCGGGCTTCTTACTGCAGGGGCTTCTCTTGTTGCAGAGCTTGGGCTCTAGGTGTGAGGGCTTGGTCGTTGCAGTGCGAGGGCTCAGTGGTTGCAGCTCACAGGCCCAGAGCACAGGCTCAGTAGTTGTGTCACCCAGGGCTCAATAGCGGGGTGGCATGTGGGATCTTCCTGGATCAGGGATCGAACTTGTGTCCCTTTCAGTGCAAGACGAATTCTTAATCACTGGACCACTGGAAACCCCAGAGTTTCTAACACTCTCGATTCTGTTCGTTTCTATTATTTTATTTATTTATTTTTTAGGGTAAATGCAAGAGGTTTAAGTGTCTGCAGCTAGACAAGAGCAGCAATCCCTATTACTGGGTGGTTGCCACCAGGTAGGTAGAGGATAGAAATTTGATTTTCACAGTATGTGGACCCACTAAATAGGGGTTTCTCAACTGGGACTAGGGTGAGGTGAGCAAGGCATTTGTCTCACTCTGGTCCCCAACCTGTGGATAACTCTGAGAAAAGTTAACTTTTTTTTTGCCATGAAAATATGATTTTAGTTAATAGCTTGTGCTTATGTTTAAATACCAAAATAGATTGTAATAACAACTAACTCATCTAACCTGGAAGCTGACTTTTACAACATTTGGCAATTCAGGACACAGCCAAATGTCTCCAGGGCCACTCAATTCACTGTGATCTAGGTCATGCATTTTTCTCTATAGGGAAAACTCCTCATGCTGTATTATGTTATTTGGCATGTGGATCTATGTACATAGTTTGAATATCCTTAAGACTTTTAAATGTGTTAATAGGTTGGTGGTTGGTGTTCATGCTCTATTGGAAATATAACCATGGCCTCTAAGTCACAGGAGTAAAAATTCAAAATGATGGAATTGTATAATTTAACACCATATTTTTTTCTATATTGCTACATTGTACTTCATATGAAACTCCAGTGTACCATTAATATAAGTGTATTTAATAAGAAAATAATTTACATAACTGAAATTGTCACCAGTTTTTAGCTCTAACAAGTTTGAGGGGTATGAAGCTCTTCCATTAAAGGCAGTGTGGCAGTATTTCTCCCCATCTTTTGCTTGGAGGTGGGAGTACAGTGGGCATATGAGACTCTAGGGAAATATGTTTGGGTTAAAAAAATAAATGGCACATACCCTTCTTCACTCTAAGTTGAAAATCCTGAGAACAAAGCACTATGGTACCTCATCTAAAATATATCATTTTTATTATTCCTGTGTACCTAGCTTATCATTACCTGATAGCAAGCAAAGAGCAGCTGTACTTGTTCGTGTGTATTTCCTACTCCAATTTACAAAGATTATGAGATGATTATCTTAGCCATTTTTTAGCCTCATAGCCTTACCTCCGAACTTTGCACACAACTGATTCTTGATAAATATTTTAAAAATTATACTTGAGATATATAAATTAGTTAGAAGTTTACCAGAATAAAGAAAAATCTTTTGAATTTTAAAGGTATGTGAGGTATGAATTCAAGTGTGAATCAATAGGTGTGGAGTTGAGAGATTACAGGATGTGTTTGAGACTGGTGGTATAGGGCAGACTATGTGCACAAACTGTCCTGGTTGACCTCACACACTACTAGAGATGGGAACGTCATCAGCAAAGCAGTTAGAACAGTGATGGGGATCCAGAAACCAGACATTCCAGTCTTCTCATGGTATTGTCTTTGTGATGTGTTTTGCCCCAAGCATTTATTTTTCAGCTTACATGTGTCTTTATATTTAAAGTGCATTTTCTATAGGCCATATATATTTGGTTCTTTTTTCTTTGTAAACCATTCTGACTCTCTTTCCTTTTAAATTAGAGGGTTCAGT
>SJYQ01004525.1:100266-153189 GCA_006410935.1 Redunca redunca
CAATTAATGTCATGAAGTAATTGGGAATAGATATACCATTTCATGATTTGCTTTTTCAACTTGTTCACTTTATTTTTTGTAACTCTCTTCCTTTTTTCTGAACTTTTGGGGAATATTTCAAAGATTTTTCATTTAAAATTTCCTATTGACTTTTAAAAAAATGAAGTAGAGCTGATGTAATTATCACATTAGTTTCAGGTGCATAATATAGTGATTCAACATTTAAATACATTGTAAAATGATCACTACAGTAAGTCTACTATTTGTCACCGTGCAAAATTATTGACGTGTTATTGACTATATCCTTTATTCTGTATATTACCTCTCTGTAACTTACTTTTGTTGTAACTGGAGTTTGTACCTTTTAATCCCTTTCCTCTGTTTTGTCCACCCCTCTACCTTCCTCCCCTCTAGCAACCATCAGTTTGTTCTCTTATCTGTGAGTCTATTTCTAATTTTGTTTTGTTTATTTTGTCTTTTAGGTTCGACATATAAGTGCAGTCATATGATACTTATCTTTCTCTGTCTGAAGTATTTCACATAACATAATGTCCTGAGGATCCATTCATGTTTTTGTAAATGGCAAGATTTCATTCTTTTTTATGGTTGATATTCCATTTATCTTGTTTATCCATTCATCTATCTATGGACAGTTAAATTGTTTCTTCATCTTGGCTATTATAAATAATGCTGCAGTGAACAAAAGTGGTTAAGAACCCACCTGCTAATGCAAGAGACATAAGGGATGTGGGTTCGATCCCTGGGTCAGGAAGATACCCTGGAGGAGGACATGGCAACCTGCTCCAATATTCTTGCCTGGAGAATCCCATGGGCAGAGTTATGGGCTACAGTCCATAGGGTTGCACAGAGTTGGGCATGACTGAAATGGGTCAGCACAAAGGCACACATGAGCATAGGATTGTATACATCTTCTCAAATTAGTGCTTTTCTTTTCATTAATAACTAGAAGTGGAATTGCTGGATCAGATAGTATTCTGTTTTTAATTTTTTAAGGACTTCCTACTGTTTCCATAGTGGCTGTACCAATTTATATTCTACCAGCTGTGCACAAGGGTTCCCTTTTTTCCCACATCCTTGCCAATACCTGTTATTTGTTGTCTTTTTGATGACAGTCATTCTGAGGGTGTGACATTACATATCATCATGGTTTCTTGTTTGTGTGTGTGTGTGTGTGTGTGTGTGTGTCTGTGCTGCGTGTCTTGTGAGATTTTAGTTCTCCTAGCAGGGATTGAACCTGAGCCCTCAGCAGTGAGAGTACACAGTCCTAACCACTGGACTGCCAGGGGCTGCCCTTAATCATGGTTTTGATTTACATTTCCCTGATGGTTAGTGATGTTGAGCCTCTTTTCATGTGTCTATGGGCCATGTGTCTCTCTTTGGAAAAATGTTTATTTGGGTCATCTGCCAATAATGTAGATGGGTAGAGTCAGCACTGGCACCTGCCTGTCCCAGACCAGAGAAGTAGAGATGGGTAAAAAAATTTGGTGGCTACTACTCCCTTAGTATTTAGGGAAAGTTCCAACAGATCCCTAGCCCTTTGGCACATGGCCTAAAATTAGTCAATGAGTCTCCTTCAGGTATGACTCAAGTGCTTTTCAAACTGCTGCCTCTGTGCTGGGACTTGGAATCAGTGATGTATATAGAACAGCCTTTTGGAATTTTTGCACATACTTTTCAAGAGCGGAGTCTCACTGTTCTAAAGTCCTCTAGCTCTCCCAGGTATAAGCTCCATTGATTTTCAAAGCCAGACATTATGGAGACATTGTCTTCCTGGTATAAGTGCCTGATGTATTGGGTTGGCGAAACAGTTTGTTTGGAATTAGGATGTTACAGAGAAACTAGGATGTTACCTGAATGAACTTTTTGCCAGTACCTTGTTCCTCAGGGAGAATCTCTGAGGCTGTGATAGCCCTGCTGTCTGTGTGCTGCCTTCGAGGGTCCTGGCCAGGCTGCCCCTCTGCCCCTCCTCCCCATCTCAGTGAGGCTGTTTCCTTTTGTCCTTAGTTGCAGAAAATCTTTTCTGCTAGTCTTTGGGGCTTCTCAGAGATAGTTACTCTGGGTGTAGTAATTCTGGTATGTGGGTGGGAGGAGATGATCCCAGGAACTTCTTGCTCAATCAGCTTGTCCCCTTCCTCCCCAGATAGTATCAACTTTTCTCCTGTTAATTTTTAACTACACTTCCTTGTGTTATTATTTTAGTGGCCAGCTTTGGAAATTGCATTGAAAATCCTTAACTTTTCATAGTCTACCTATAGTTAACATCATGCTGCTTCATGTAAAATACAGAAAACTTGAAACTCTCCATTCCCCATCTTTTATGCTTCATGCTTTTAAATATGTATTTTTATGAATTAGTACTACATATGTGTGATGGGCCCCGTAAAATAATGTTTTGTTCTTTTGCTTTAAACATTTTTATGGTTTATTTAAAAAAGAGTAGAAAAGCAAAAAGCAAAGAAAATCTTTTTCATATGCCTATACATGTAACATTTCTGATGCTTTTTCTTTTTTGGAAAATATAACTTTTCATCTGACATTATTGTCCTTCAGCTTCAAGAAATTTTGTGAGAATTTACAGTAATGGAAATCTGACAGTAAGAGGTTTTTTTTTTTTTCTTTTTCTTTTATCAGAAAGTATCTCTATTTTATCTTCATTTTTGGATATTTTTGCAGATATAGAATTTTGGCTTAACAGGTTTTGTTTTCCTTTTTCTCCCCAGCACTTTAAAATTATTGTTCCACTTTTTTTTTCTGGCCTGTGTGGTTTCTGATGGGAAGTCAGCTATTAATAATGTAATTCATTTTTCATCTCTATATAATAATGACTTTTTCTCTTGCCTATAAGATGTGCAGTTTAACTTTAGTTTTTGAAAGCTTAACTACAACAAGCCTCGATATAGGCTTGTTTTCACTCTGCTTGGTATTCATTTAGCATATTGTATCTGTAAATTCTGCTAGTCATGAAACTTAGAAATTTAAAGCCATTATTTTTAAAATTTCTTTCTGCTTTATTTTCTCTCTCCTCTCTCGTGATTTCATTCACACATAGCTAAGACTGTTTGATTTTATCTAGCATGTCTCTGAGGTTTTCAGATTTGTTTTCAGATTTTTTTCCCCTCTATTATTCTTTCCATTGGACAATTTCTACTGATTTGTTTTCAACTTTACATATGCTTTCCTCTGTCATCTCCATTTGATTGTCAGTTGAGTCAGGTCAATACTTTGTTTCAGATACTGTATTCTTCAGCTCTCAGTTTTCCACTTGGTTCTTTTAATTTTTCTATTTCTCTGATTTCCTTTATTTTTTTTTGTGAGCACATTTTATCTTACTTCATTTAGACTAATTATAATAACCATCTAAACGTTCTTGTCTAAATTGTAATTAAAAAGGATACATTCACGCCTATGATCACAGCAGCACTATTCACAATAGCCAAGTCATAGAAACAACCTAAATGTCCATGGACAGATGAGTGGGTAAAGATGTGGTGCATGTATACAACAGAATAGTACTCAGCCATAAAAAGAATGAAATACCGCCAATGACCCAGATAACCACGATGGTGTGATCACTCACCGGGAGCCGGACATCCTGGAGTGAGAAGTCAAGTGGGCCTTAGGAAGCATCACTACAAACAAAGCTAGTGGGGGTGATGGAATTCCAGCTGAGCTATTTCAGTTCCTAAGAGATGATACTGTTAAAGTGCTACACTTAATATGCCAGCAAATTTGGAAAACTGAGCAGTGGCTCAGTGAAAAAGGTCAGTTTTCATTCCACTCCCACAGACAGGAAGTACTAGAATATTCAAACTATAGTACAATTGCACTTAATTTCCATGCTAGCAAGGTTATGCCTTTTCTGAATTTTCATTATTATAAATAATTATTTTAGCTAAATATCCATGTTCATATGATTGTGTAAGTTAAGTATTAATTGAAAGAATTATTTTATTAGAATAAATCTCTAGCAATGATTTTTTTCGTTAAAGATACATACATTTCAAACTGTGGTGTTAGAGAAGACTATTGAGAGTCCCTTGGACTTGAGATCAAACTAGTCAATCTTAAAGAAAATCAATCCTGAATATTCATTGGAGGGACTGATGCTGAAACTGAAGCTCCAATACTTTGGCTACCTGATGCAAAGAGCCAACTCACTAGAAAAGACCCTGATGCTGGGAAAGATTGAAGGAAGGAGGAGAAGGGGATGGCAGAGGATGAGATGGTTGGTTGGCATCACCTACTCAATGGATATAAGCTTGAGCAAGCTCTGGGAGATGGTGAAGGACAGGGAGGCCTGGCATGCTGCAGTCTGTGGGGTCACAAAGAGTCGGACATGACTGAGTGACTGAACAACAATATACATTTTAAACAACTTAAATAGTTTAACAAATTATCCTCCATAAAAATTTTACTTATTTATTCTATCACAGTGTTTGTAGTAGACTGAATAATAGTCCCCAAAGGTATCAAGTCCTAATCCCTGGAACCCATAGTAATACTATATTTGGTAAAGTGGTCTTTGCAGGGGCTTCCCTGGTGGTGCAGAGGTTAAAGCATCTGCCTGCAATGTGGGAGACCTGGGTCTGATCCCTGGGTCAGGAAGATCCCCTGTAGAAGGAAATGGCAACCCACTCCAGTATTCTTGCCTAGAGAATCCCGTGGACGGAGGAGCTTGGTGGGCTACAGTCCACGGGTCGCAAAGAGTCGGACACGACTGAGCGACTTCACTTGAGAATCACTTGGTCTTTGCAGATGTGATTAAATAAAGGTCCTGAGGTGGAGAGATTGTCCCAAATTATCCAGGTGGACCATAAATGCAATTACAGGGTTGGAAACCTTCTTGCAAATGCATTTTTGTGTATTAATGTTCTTATTAGGGGAGATTCTGAGGTATAGGATTGCTAGGGCAAAGTCTTTAGATATTTTTTTTAATCAATAATGGCTCAAATTTTATTGGTCAGTCATTCAACTTTTTCAAAAATTGATTGAAATATAGTTGATTTATAAGGCATTTTACTTTATATAAGTGCTGCTAGACTGTTTTAAAAAAGCTACCAATTAATATGTTCATCAATAATGAGAAATAAATCCATTTTCCTCTCATCTTTGCCTTTTCACTAGATAGAAAATAACATTTTATTGATTATTGTTTTCTCTTATTTTGAACGAGGTTTAGCATCTTTTTATACTTTTGCGGTCTTTTGAGTTTTCTTTGTATAAACTATCTTTCTATATTTCTTGCCCATTTTTCTATTGGGATATTTATCTTTTCCATTAATTTAGAAATATCTCTATGTGTTATAGATATTAACCTTCCATTTCTCACTTCTGTTGCCAATTTATCCTCACATCTCTCTGTATATTTTTGTGGACTCTGTTTATGTTATCTTTTTGCATAAAAATGTTTAACAGTTATCTATGTGCAGGTTCACCTATCCTTCTATTGTTAGTCGCTCAGTCATGCCCAGCTCTTTGCAATCCCATGGACTGTAGCCCACCAGGCTGCTCTGTCCACGGGATTCTCCAGGCAAGAATACTGGAGTGAGTAGCCATTCCCTTCTCCAGGGGATCTTCTGGACCCAGTCTGCTGCATTGCAGGAGGACTCTTTAGTGTCTCAGCCACCAGGGTAGCCTGCATTTTTTTGGCCATCCTGCATGGCTTGTGGAATATTAGTTCCCTACCAGGGACTGAACCCATCCCCTTGGCAGTGAAAGCACAGAGCTTTAATCCCTTGACCAACAAGGAATTCCCCTATCGTTTTATTATCTCTGGGTTTTCTTCCTCTATTATTAACCCTCTAGATTAAATATGTAGTCTCCTAGATTTATTGCATTTTTTTTTGTATTTTAGTTTTTATATGAATTTTATTTTTATTTAAGTTGCAATAAATAAAAAGAGAAGTCCTACATTTTCTTCCAGATGTATAGCCAGTTAGGTCTATACCATTTAAACCTTCCATTCTTTCCTTGCTAAACTGAAATAATGATACATATTTAACCCTCTCTAAATATAGAGAGATCAGGTTGTGGAAGCTCTCTCTGTTATACTAATCTCCCAGTGAATATTTCAGTGCTTCTATAATACTATTTTGATTTTGATAGAACAGAAGTAAGCTGTAACATGTGGTCAGACATGTCATCTCTTCTTCATATTTTTCTTAGTTTCTTTTGGACTTTAAAAATTATTCTTTCAAGATTAAAAAAAAAAAATAACTTCGTTCCCGTAGGTCTTAGTTGAGGCACTGGAGAACTTCATTAGGTCATTTGGGATCTGTCTTTGTGGCACAGGGGCTCCAGAGCACACAGGCATGATAGCTGTGGCTCGGGCTTAGTTGCTCCACAGCATTTGGGATCTTAGTTCCTCCACCAAGGATCAAACACAGGCCCTCTGCATTGCAGTGTGGACTCTTAACCACTGGGCCACCAGAGAAGTCCCTGAACTTTTTTTTTCCTTCTTAGGTCTAAAGGAGAAGAGAGCATAGAGGATAAGATGGTTGGATAGCATCACTGACTCAATGAACATGTGTGTGAGCAAATTCTGGGAGACGGTGAAGGAACAGGAAGCCTGGCATGCTACAGTCCACGGGGTCACAAAGTGTCAGACTCCACTGAGCGACTGAACAACAAACTTAAGGTAAGTGAATCTAATTAAAAAAGCCCTCTCATCTCAGTTTCAATTGCATTCAATTTATATATTAATTTTTGGAGCTGGTAATTTTCTGTCTTCTCATTCAAGCACATGATTCTCCATTTATTCAGATATATTGACTTCAGTGTAATTTACATGATATCAAGCTCTTTGCTAAATGTTTCATTAATTTTAGTAGTAGTTTATTAGACTTTCTTAGGTTTTTAAGGTATGCTAAGTCACTTCAGTCGTGTCCGACTCTGCATAACCCTATAGACGGCAGCCCACCAGGCTCTGCCATCCCTGGGATTCTCCAGGCAAGAACACTGGAGTGGGGTGCCATTTCCTTCTCCAATGCATGAAAGTGAAAAGTGAAAGTGAAGTCACTGAGTTGTGTCCAACTCTCAGCGACCCCATGGACTGCAGCCCACCAGGCTCCTCTGTCCATGGGATTTTCCAGGCAAGAGTACTAGAGTGGGGTGCCATTGCCTTCTCTGTTTAAGGTATACATTCCTATAATCAACCAAAACAGGTATCATTTCCTTTTTCCTCATATTTATATCTATTATTTTATTTTCTTGCTGTGTTGTAGTCTCTTAAATCTTCAAGTTAATATTAAATACTAAATATAATAACAGGCAGTTCAGTCTAGCTACTGACTTTAATTAAAGTGAGTTTAGTGTTGCATAATTTAGGGTAATATTTTCAGTCACTGAAAAATAACCTTTATTATGATTTAGCTTTTGTGTTACTAATGGCAGCTTAATTTTATCTTAGGCTCTTTTAGTAAATATTGGTATGATTATGGTGTTTTCCCCCTTTAATTTAATGGTGTGATGAATTATAGTTACAGATTTTTATATTCAGCCACTGTTGCATTTCTAGTGTATACCTTAGTTGGTTACATGTTATTGTTATCCTTAGGTTCCAGTGTTGAATTCAGTTGCTATTATGTTCTTTTACATTTTTGCCTTTACTTATGTGTTATATTGGTTTACAGTTTTCTATTTAGAATTGCACTCAGTTATTTAATAACATGAACTGAGGAAACTTTCTTTTGAGAAATAGTCTTTATCCTATATCTGTAATAGTTTTTACCACCCTGGAATAAACTCTTCTATATCTAGTTGTGCTTAGCCGTGAACCTGTCTAGTCCTGGTAACTTTTCAATATCATTTTAATTGTAAATTTGATTTCCTTTATGATTTTTTTTTGCTATGATGTTATTTCATACCTTCAAATAAAGGCATTTTATGTTGCTTGCATACATTTTTTCTGTGTCTAATGGATTTGGAGTATAAAGAGTTCTCTTTTTCATTGCTTTCTAGATAATTTTTATCTTACTTTTGATTTTTTATGAGACTTGAGTTATATATAGCTATTTGCATCTTAATTTCCACATGATGAATATTACTTTAATCTCTCTGTCATAATTTATTTCCAGTAGTATTTGGTTTTGGTCAGAGAAGGTAGGTTGCACAAATTCTAATTTTAAAACATCCATTAAAAATATTTTATAAGGGACTTCCCTGGTGATCCAGTGGTTTAAGAATTTGCATTTCCACAGCAGGGGGCACAGGTTCGATCCCTGATCAGGGGACTAAGATCCCACATGCTCATGCAATGTGGCCAGATTTGTTTTTGTTGTTCTTAAAGGTTGTGTTAATCAAGTGGCATCAAATTTTGTGAATGCAGATATTTATCATCAAATATTTATGAAACTCAGCTTCATTACAGGCTCTTTTCTTGGTCTAGAAATATAGTAGTGACCAGCACAGATATAGATGTATGTATATGTCTTGCTGTGTAAAGTTTACATTTTAGTTCAATGACAATGTTCTGTTGAGAAATGCATACAAACCAAGTTTATTTATTGTTTCATTCAATTCCTCTGTGTTTATGTTTTTTACATTTTAGTTCAATGACAATGTTCTGTTGAGAAATGCATACAAACCAAGTTTATTGTTTCATTCAATTCCTCTGTGTTCATTTTTTTTTTTTTTTGGTTTATCAGATATGTTTAACTGTTTAACTGTTAAAGCGTATCAAACTCCGCTTCATTGGTCATATTTTTGATATTTTTTTAGTTGCTTTTTTTATGTTGATATCTTTATAACTGTTGAATTTCTTCATTAGCTATACCTCTGATAACTACAGTTTATCCTCTATATTAAATTACTGTCCTTTAATACTTATATTGCTGCCACTGCTATTGTTTGCTTACATTGCTCTAATATAAAGGGGTTTTCAACACTAACTATTTTATTTTAGTTGAATGAGTGCAGTTGGATTTTGTTTTTTACCCTAAAAGGACAGTCTGTCTCTCTTTTAATGTGAAGATTCAGTTCTATCACACCCAGTATTATGACTATATAGTTGATTTTATTTCTTTTGTGTGTTTACTTTGCTGTCTGGAGTCTCTGGCTCAGCATAAAGGTTTTGCAAGTCATCCATGTCATTATGTGTATCAGTAGTTTGTTCCTTCTTTGTTTCTGAATAATATTCTATTGTTTGCGTTTACCTCAGTTTAATTAGCCATTCATCTGGTGGTGGACATTTGGGTTGTTTCCAGGTTTTGATTGTTATGAGTAGAGCTGTTATAAACATTCATTCAAGTCTTTGTCTGGACATCTCTTTTTATTTCTCTTGAATAAATATCTGGGAGTAGAATGGCTGGCTCATATAGAAATGAAACTTAAGCTTTATAAGAAACAGCCAATCTGTTTTCCAAAGAGATCAAACCATTTTGCATTCCCAATAGCACTGTTGAGAATTCCTATTGCTCTGTATCCTCATCAGCACTTGGTAATGTCAGGCTTTTATATTTAAGTCAGTCTAATGGATGTGAAGTGGTATCTCAATATAGTTTTAGTTTTCATTGCCCTAATAGCTCTTGCAGTTGAGCTTCTCATGTGCTCATTACCTATTAGTGTATCTTGTTTGTGGAGGTTCTGTTGAATCTTTGCCTCTTATTTTTATTGGTTTGTTGGCTTCTTTTTATTGAAATGTAATAATCACTACTTCATTTAATTGTAAAAAATGGTTCCTTTATTTAACTGTAGAAAAAGAAAAGTCCTAAGACATAAAAGAAAGACATAAGTCCTATGTCTGTGCACATGTGTGTGTATGTGTGTAAGTGTATACCAATGCACAATAAACTATAGCCAATGTCAAAATAAATAAAATAATATGTAACTTTAATATAGTATGTTTTTAAAATACCAACCCAACACCTGTTTGGAATTCTTTTTATTTTTAATGAATTTCTGGGTCAGGACAAAAGATTATATGAGGCACAGCACTGTAATGCTTTAACTCCAGATAGCAAGTTACCATGAAATACTCGTTTATGTCTACATATTTTGTAATTCACTGTGCAGAAGTATATCCATTCCTGGTGGCTCAGTGGTAAAGAATCCGTCTGCAATGCAGGAGCCCTTAGTCCAGTCCCTGAGTTGGGAAGATCCTCAGAGAAGGGAATGGCAACCCACTCCGGTATTCTTGCCTGGAGACTCCCCATGGACAGAGGAGCCTGGTGGGCTGCAGTCCGTGGGGTTGCAAAGAGTAGGACTCGACTGAGTGACTAAAGAGAGAGAGAGAGTGCAGAAGTATTATTGCAAATTCTTTACTTTTCCAGTTATAACATTAACTCTCTACTGGATACAAACAAAACAGTTTAATTCTCCTTGGCACATGTCCTTCCATTCCCTTTGGCTGGCTGAACATGTAGCATGTAGCATGGTGAACATAGTACCCTCTAGACATTACATATTCCATCACAATTCAGACTGTTATTAATAGTCCCTCTTTCAGCTCCTCAGTTCAGCTGATCCAGAATTACCCTGATTATCCATTTAATGTGACCTTCTGAATTCTCACAAAAATGAAGTTATATGTAAGAGGTTTAAAAAGATGCATTTATCATTTTAGCTTTTGGGGGGCAAGAGGAAGATCTGTTTTACCAACAGTTATTTAATTCCATCACATTATCTCCTTTATCTGTGATAAGAGCAACAGTACATTCCCCTGTGCTCAGCTCAGCCTGTGAGCCGCCTCCTTCCCCTTCGTTATTTCTCCTCCAAGCTCTGCTTCCTGTGCTTGCCTAGTGCACAAATACCAGAAGCTAACCTTTCCCTCTTCTTTGAATGAGGAAATATTGTCACAACTAGGATACTGTTGAAAATTAAATTTAACAAATAAAAGTGTAGTGAAATTTTAAATACAAATCACACGCATCCGTAGGATTTGCCTTTAACTGCACACCTTCTAGGAAATTATATTTTTACTCCCAGCAAATTACCTAGAAGTGAAAAAAATGACAAGAGTAATCTATTTTTTCACAGCTGGTCGGTTGGCCAGAGTTTCTCATCAAGGAGTACATGCTGTTTGCTCCCCAGATGGACAGCCTGGATGAGCTACAAATCCACAGAGCCTGGGACACAAGGTGGAAATTATACTGCCAGTGCTTTTAATCTTGCACAGCTCTGCACACTCAAAATTGCAAGTGGCCCATTTCCAAACGAACATCTATTGGGACAATATCCTATATCTTGTCAGAATGAGTCCCATTAAATCCTCAGCTGGAATTAAACCAAAAACTTGTAATAATTATGGAAAACTTATTCAAAAGCTAAAGCCCTAGACTGTGACAGTGAAAACGCTTAGGCAACATTAACAGTAATTGAAATCTCTGTGAGTTTTTCTTTTCAATCAGTCCTTGTTGATGGCCAAACAAAGAACACCCAAATGAGAAGGTGTGAAACCAAAACACCCAGCTTCTAAGGGGGTGAAATCTCTTTGTCTCATTACAAAATGCAGCTTGAGAGCAGTGGTGAATTGTTCACCTGGGGGCAAAGGTAGCAGCCGAACTACTGCCCAAGGTTCCCATAATGAGCTTGGCTCTTGCTTCTGCCCACCATTAGGACTGCTGGCTTACTGGGCCTCCCCTGAATGTCGAGGGACCTCTTCTCTCTCTCTCCTCTGCCATTCCACCATCAAAACGCACTGCTTCCCTTAGTAAGTCCTGAGCATTAAAAGAGTATTAAGGAAATAGTTTTGAAATCTGACCTAGTAAAGATCTTGCTAGTAAATTTAGGGCTTTGTCTCAAAAGTAGGGACTATTAAAATAATCTTTTCTGTACTTCACAAGGATGATCTATTTTCAATTTCCCCTCAGATAGGAGGCCATAAAAGAAACTTCATTAGGCTAGGAAACTTTTCCAGCTCTTTTTTTCCAATTCCTTTTTCAATTTGCTTTTCAGTAGTTTTTAAATTGAGCAAATAGTACACCTGATCATAGGGCCTCCCTAATGGCTACGTGGTAAAGAATCTGCCTGCCAGTGCAGGAGACTTGGGTTCCATCCCTGGGTCGAGAAGACCCCCTGGAGAAGGAATGGCAACCCACTCCAGTGTTCTTGCCTGGGAAATCCCATGGACAAAACAGCCTGGTGGGCTGCAGTCCACACGGTCGCAAAAGAGTCGGACGTGACTTAGCGACTCAAACAACAGCAGCAGCACCTGATGATATTTGGCTGTTTAGCTCTGCATTCCTGGGGGTGATTCACAGGCAACTTTAGTTTCATTTTCTTTTGACTTTCACAGCTCAGGACGCCTTGAAGAGATAATGTGGACTCTTGAGAGAGAAACAGCAGAGGAAAAAAAATCCCTTCTTTTGGACTCATTAGAAGTCAGGACATTCTCAATGGCAGAAATGATTTGCAGAATGTATCTAATGAATGTAATTGTATCCCTTTCTCACTGAAGTTCTGATGCTTAATCCAGTGCTCCAAGGAGAAGGCCAGACCTCTGCTGGAGTGCCAGCTTGGGCTGTGCGCTCCAGATGACGGGATTGTCGTTTAGTTGCTCAGTTCTGTCTCTTTGCTACCCCATGAACTGTGGCATGCCACGCTGCCCTGTCCTTCACTGTTTCCCTGAGTCCACTGAGTCAGTGATGCCATCCAACCATCTCATCCTCTGTTGCCCCCTTTTCCTCTTGCTCTCTATCTTCCCCATATCAGGATCTTTTCCAAAGAGTCAGTTCTTCACATCCTATGTCAGGATTAGCAGTAACCAATTGGAATGACCAGGGTACCAGGACAAGAATTGTGAGAGATTAAAAACCAGATTGTGTGTACAAGGGTCAAAAGAAATCACTGTGGGGTGTCTTGAGCTGGGAAAGACTTATGGGTATGCTGCAGAGGGTTGAGGTGTGACCCAAGGGTGAAAAGAAGAGACACCAAGGTAGATTGGCATCTTAGAATGAGGAAAATCATGCTGTCAAAGATGAGTATTCTCCATTTCTGTTGTCCAGAAAGTCTGGGCAGCCAATAGTTGGAATTATTGTGGAAGAGTTTTACTCATGTTAGACAATTGAAATAACTCACTGTAGGTCTTAGAAGAGAAGAAATGGAATAGCCATCATAGTCAACAAAAGAGTCCGAAATGCAGTATTGGATGCAATCTCAAAAATGACAGAATGATCTCTGTTCATTTCCAGGGCAAACCATTCAGTATCACAGTAATCCAAATCTATGCCCCAACCAGTATGCTGAAGAAGCTGAAGTTGAACGGTTCTATGAAGGCCTACAAGACCCTTTAGAACTAACACCCCCCCAAAAGATGTCCTTTTTATTATAGGGGACTGGAATGCAAAAGTAGGAAGTCAAGAAACACCTGGAGTAACAGGCAAATTTGGCCTTGAAGTACAGAATGAAGCAGGGCAAAGGCTAATAGAGTTTTGCCAAGAAAATGCACTGATCATAGTAAACACCCTCTTCCAACAACACAAGAGAAGATTCTACACATGGACATCACCAGATAGTCAACATCGAAATCAGATTGATTATATTCTTTGCAGCCAAAGATGGAGAAGTTCTATACAGTCAGCAAAAACAAGACCAGGAGCTGACTATGGCTCAGACCATGAACTCAGTTCAGTTCAGTCACTCAGTCGTGTCTGACTCTTTGCAACCCCATGAATCGCAGCATGCCAGACCTCCCTGTCCATCACCATCTCCCGGAGTTCACTCAGACTCATGTCCATCGAGTCCGTGATGCCATCCAGCCATCTCATCCTCTGTTGTTCCCTTCTCCTCCTGCCCCCTATCCCTCCCAACATCAGAGTCTTTTCCAATGAGTCAACTCTTCACATGAGGTGGCCAAAGTACTGGAGTTTCAGCTTTAGCATCATTCCTTCCAAAGAAATCCCAGGACTGATCTCCTTCAGAATGGACTGGTTGGATTTCCTTGCAGTCCAAGGCACTCTCCGTGAACTCCTTATTGTCAAATTCAGATTTAAATTGAAGAAAGTAGGGAAAACCACTAGATCATTCAGGTATGACCTAAGTCAAATCCCTTATGATTATACAGTGGAAGTGACAAATATTCAAGGGATTAGATCTGACAGACAGAGTGCCTGAAGAACTATGGACAGAGGTTTGTGGCATTGTACAGGAGGCAGGGATCAAGACCATCCCCATGGAAAAGAAATGCAAAAGGCAAAATGGTTGTCTGATGAGGCCTTACAAAACAAATAGCTGTGACTAGAAGAGAAGTGAAATGCAAAGGATAAAAGGAAAGATATACTCATTTGAATGCAGAGTTCCAAAGAATAGCAAGGAGAGATAAGAAAGCCTTTCTCTGTGATCAATGCAAAGAAATAGAGGAAAACAATAGAATGGGAAAGTCTAGAGATCTCTTCAAGAAAATTAGAGATACCAAGGAAACATTTCATGCAAAGATGGGCACAATAAAGGACAGAAATAGTATGAACTTAACATAAGCAGAAGATATTAAGGAGAGGTGGCAAGAATACACAGAAGAACTGTACAAAAAATACCTTCATGACCCAGATAATCACGATGGTAATCACTCACCTAGAGCCAGACATTCTGGAACGTGAAGTCAGGTGGGCCTTCAGAAGCATCACTATGAACAAAACTAGTGAAGGTGATGGAATTCCAGTTGAACTATTTCAAATCTTAAAAGATAATGCTGTTCAAGTGCTGCACTCAATATGCCAGCAAATTTGGAAAACTCAGCAGTGGCCACAGGACTGGAAAAGGTCAGTTTTCATTCCAATCCCACAGAAAGACAATGCCAAAGAATGTTCAAACTATCGCGCAGTGGCACTCATCTCACAGCTAGCAAAGTAATGCTCAAAATTCTCTAAGCCAGGCTTCAACAATATGTGAACCGTGAACTTCCAGATGTTCAAGCTGGTTTTAGAAAAGGCAGAGGAACCAGAGATCAAATTGCCAACATTCACTGGATCATCAAAAAGGCAAGAGGATTCCAGAAAAACATCTACTTCTGCTTTATTGACTATGCCAAAGCCTTTAACTGTCTGGATCACCACAAACTGTGGAAAGTTCTGAAAGAGATGGGAATACCAGACCACCTGACCTGCCTCCTGAGAAATCTGTGTGCAGGTCAGGAAGCAACATTTAGAACTGGACATGGAACAATAGACTGGTTCCAAACAGGGAAAGGAGTACATCAAGGCTGTATATTGTCTCCTTGCTTATTTAACTTATATACAGAGTGCATCATAGAAATGCTGGGCTGGAAGAAGCACAAGCTGGAATCAAGATTGCCAGGAGAAATGTCAATAACTTCAGACACACAAATGACACCTCCTTTATGGCAGAAAGTGAAGAACCAAGGAGCTTCTTGATGAAAGTGAGAGAAGAGAGTGAAAAAGTTGGCTTAAAGCTCAACATTCAGAAAACTAAAATCATGGCATCTGGTCCCATCACCTCATGGCAAATAGATGGGGAAACAGTGGACACAGTGACAGACTTTATATTTGGAAGGCTCCAAAATCACTGCAGATGGTGACTGAAGCCATGAAATTAAGACACTTGCTCCTTGGAAGAAAATTTATGACCAACTTAGACAGCATATTAAAAAGCAGAGACATTACTTTGCCAACAAAGGTCCATCAAGTCAAAGCTATGGTTTTTCCAGTAGTCATGTATGGATGTGAGAGTTGGACTATAAAGAAAGCTGAGCGCTGAAGAATTGATGCTTTTGAACTGTGGTGTTGGAGAAGACTCTTGAGAGTCCCTTGGACTGCAAGGAGATCCAACCAGTCCATTCCTAAAGGAGATCAGTCCTGGGTGTTCATTGGAAGGACTGATGTTGAAGCTGAAAATCCAATATTTTGGCCACCTGATGCAAATAGCTGACTCATTGGAAAAGACCCTGATGCTGGGAAAGATTGAAAGCAGGAGGAGAAGGGGATGACAGATGCGATGGTTGGATGGCATCACTGACTCAATGGACATGAGTTTGGGTAAACTTCAGGAGCTGGTAATGGACAGGGAGGCCTGGCTTGCTGCGGTTCATGGGGTCGCAAAGAGTCGGACACAACTGAGGGACGGAACTGAACTGAAATCAATGCCAATACTCTATAAGAAAATGATGTTTCCTAACTCTTTTACATATTCTGCCATTTTAATCTTAACAGTCTTCTTTTTCCTTAAATATTATGATATGAACATTATTCTAGTCAAATTTAAATTTATTATGGATTCTGATGTAGCTAAAATTTTAGGAAATTGTTCTTGAAATGAGAAAAATTATGATGAATATAAGAAATTAATTTAAATAAATATTTAAGAATAAGATATTTTAAAGAGTAGGAAGAAGCTTAAGGATAGATTTAGAATCCCCTGTGCAACATTCGTATTCTAAATATTCTATGCGGTATAAAGATGGATATAGTATTGCTAGATTTTCCATTACTTCAAATAGGCTTCTGATGTGAGATTAATTTAAGCTCTAAAACAGAATAAGAATCCTTGTCTTTTTAGGTAGTAAATTGATCTTGGATTATTAAGTGATAGTTCTAATAAAATGGTACTGAAAAGCCCTCTAATGGGTTCCTGTTCAAATACCAATGTGAGGTGCAGTGAGAAAGTATTGAGTGACAACACAGAGCATCATTAACTCTGTTATCATTCAAACCAATAGAGCTGTGATGGACTTCACTGCAATGAACTAGTGTGCCTTGCCCGGCCTGTGCTCAGAAAGAGATTAAATCTCAGAGAATCAGAGGGCTGATCATTAACTTAATCCTACCACAGAGGGGTGGTGGGGGTGGGGGAGAGGAAGGGAAGGAGGCAGGGGCCCAGGAAGAAGTGAAAATGACCAGAGTATGGAAAAGAGAATCCAGGGGCAGAAAGAATACATACCATTCCTTCTTACTGGACACCATTTAGCTTACACTTAGTAAACCCTTCTTTCTCTGCTGCCCTTGTCCTCCCTGTCAGCCACTGTGACATCTTGCTTGGTTTTCGCTTGCATCATTCAAGCCCCTTAGGGAATAATTGCTTCTCCTAGTTCCTTAGAGGATAAAATAAGAAAATAGTGCTGTTTGATATTCCGTTTCTACTGCTTTCTGCATTATCATCTAAGCTGTGTTTGCTCTTCGACTTGATTTCCTCCCCAGTCTGTCAGTCATGGGCAGGGAGAGAAGTGCTTTCTCTTCTGGTCTCTGTGCACTCAGCCCTGCCTCACAGTGGCCCTACCTTACAGCCTGGGTCAGTTTCAGCAGGGGTGAACTCTGATTTGCCTTGACTTTTGAGTGCTGTGAGCATCTGCCTTCTTCTCTAGAGCAGATCTTTGGGGGAACTTCCCTTCCCCTGGGAACACAAATGCTGGAAAAACAGTTTGCATGCAGATTTAAAGATTCAAAGGCAAGGGTCAAATCTAAAGCAAAATTGCAAAGGTGGCCACATAGTCAGTCTCCATACTGTCTCCCCTGTCCAGCCACATTCTCCTCTGGGTAGCTGTCCTGTGGCTCCCAGCTCTTTATCCTTTCCTACCAGCCCCACTGGCTAGTGAGAAACCTAGTATTACAGCTGTGTACGGTTCCATTTCCAGCTCAGGACCTTCCCAATGGTGGGGGCACCCTGCCTGGCCTCATGTGCATGCGTGTGTGGTCAGTCGTTTCTGTCGTGTCTGACTCTTAGTGACCCTCTGGACTATGGCCCGCTAGGCTCCTCTGTCCCTGGATTCTCCAGGCAAGAATACTGGAGTGGGCTGCCATGCCCTCCTCCAGGGGATCTTCCCAACCCTTGGATCAAACCCAAGTCTCCTGGGTTTCCTGCATTGCAGGTGGATTCTTTATTGATGCATCACCAGGGAAGCCCATTTAAGTTCTCTGTTTCCCTCTTGACTCTTCCACTGATATCTGACTCTACTTGAGGGTCCTAGAGCCTCCTTGCTGATCACAAAGGGTGGTGCATCGGCTTCCTGGTTAATGCAGTGGCATGTATCGTATTGGTCTTAATATTCTCTGCAAATGGATTAATCAGTGAATTTGTTTCCTATTGCTGCTGTAGCAAATTGCCACAAATGTCATGTTTTAAAACAATACAGATTTACTTTCAGAGTTCCAGAGGTCAGAAGTCCCAAATTAAGTCCTTGGCAGGGTTGTGCTCCTTCTAGAGGCTTCAGGAGAGATTCTGTTTCCTTCTCTTTTAGCTTACAGAAGCCACCTAATTTCTTAGCTTGTGACCCCTTCCTTGTATTACTCCATCCTCTTGTTTTTGTCTTTAATCTCCTATTTCTCATTCTGATCTCTTGTCTTTTCTTATAAGGATGTTAATAATTACATCAGGCCCACCTAGTTAATCCAGAATCTTGTCACAAAGTGTTTAACTTAATCATACCCACAAAGTCCTTTTTGACATAGAAAGCTACATTGTCACAGGTTCCAGAGTTGGGCTGAGGACATATATGGGTGGCTGTTAATTCAGACTGCTATAGTGATATTCAGGGTAGATGTTATTTTAGCTCAATGTTTCTCAAAACTGAGCAGTATATAGACTCCTTTAAAAAAATTATTGGAGGATAAATTTGTGCTGGTTTTTGCCATACATCAACATGAATCAGCCACAGATCTATATGTCCACTCCTGACTGAACCTGCCTCCCATCTCCCACCCCATCCCACCCCTCCACATTGTGACCAGCACTGGGTTGAGCTCCCTGTGTCACACAGCAGTTTCCCGCTGGGGGTCTATTTTACATAGTAATGTGTATGTTTCCATGCTGCTCTCAATTCGTCCCGGCCTCTCCTTCCCACACTGTGTCCGAAAGTCTGTTCTCTATGTCTGCATCTCTACTGCTGCCCTGCAAATGGGTTCCTCAGTACCATCTTTCTAGGTTGTATATGCGTGCATTAGTATACAACATTTGTCTTTCTGACTTAGTCTAATCTGTACAATAGGCTCTAGGTTTATCTGTCTCATTAAGACGGACTCAAATGCCTTCCTTTTTATAGCTGAGTAGTAGTCCATTGTATATATGCACCACAGTCTCTGTACCCGCTCATCCGTCAGTGGACAACTAGGTTGCTTCCAGGTCCCAGCTGCTGTGACAGATGCTGCAGCAAACACTGAGGTACACGCATCGCTTTCAGTTGTAATTTTCTCAGGGTACATGCCCAGTAGTGGGATTGCTGGCTTATATGGTAGTTCTATTCCTAGTTTTTAAAAAGTAACCCCCATACTATTCTCCACAGTGGCTGTATCAACTTCTCACCAATTGTGCAAGAAGGTTCCCTTTTCTCCACATCCTCTCCAGCATTTATTGTTTATAGATTATTTAATGATGACCATTCTGATTGGAGTGAGATTATACTTCCCTGTAGTTTTGATTTGCATTTCTCTAATACTGAGTGATGTTGAGCATCTTTTTGTATGTATGTTGGCCTTCTGTATGTCTTCTTTGGAGAAACTANTGAACCTGCCTCCCATCTCCCACCCCATCCCACCCCTCCACATTGTGACTAGCACTGGGTTGAGCTCCCTGTGTCACACAGCAGTTTCCCGCTGGGGGTCTATTTTACATAGTAATGTGTATGTTTCCATGCTGCTCTCAATTCGTCCCGGCCTCTCCTTCCCACACTGTGTCCGAAAGTCTGTTCTCTATGTCTGCATCTCTACTGCTGCCCTGCAAATGGGTTCCTCAGTACCATCTTTCTAGGTTGTATATGCGTGCATTAGTATACAACATTTGTCTTTCTGACTTAGTCTAATCTGTACAATAGGCTCTAGGTTTATCTGCCTCATTAAGACGGACTCAAATGCCTTCCTTTTTATAGCTGAGTAGTAGTCCATTGTATATATGTACCACAATCTCTGTACCCGCTCATCCGTCAGTGGACAACTAGGTTGCTTCCAAGTCCCAGCTGCTGTGACAGATGCTGCAGCAAACACTGAGGTACACGCATCTCTTTCAGTTGTAATTTTCTCAGGGTACATGCCCAGTAGTGGGATTGCTGGCTTATATGGTAGTTCTATTCCTAGTTTTTTAAAAGTAACCCCCATACTGTTCTCCACAGTGGCTGTATCAACTTCTCACCAATTGTGCAAGAAGGTTCCCTTTTCTCCACATCCTCTCCAGCATTTATTGTTTATAGATTATTTAATGATGACCATTCTGATTGGAGTGAGATTATACTTCCCTGTAGTTTTGATTTGCATTTCTCTAATACTGAGTGATGTTGAGCATCTTTTTGTATGTATGTTGGCCTTCTGTATGTCTTCTTTGGAGAAACTAGACTCCTTTACAAAGGAGTAAAATTTTATAGACTCTTGCCTGTGTTGACTTATGTTTATTACATTGTTATATAAATTCATATAAACGTTAAACTGCTTATAAACACCTCATGTTTGTAGCTTCCATACAAAGATAAAGCTAAAGCAAATTTACAAATTAAATACAAACAATCCATAAAGTGAATAAAATTCAAATTAGGTACACGAATGTAACGTGACAGATGGTGCGGTTTTACTGAAAATGAAATTGCTGAGAAAATTTGAGTGTAGTGCTGACCACTGAAGGTTTTTTCCCCCTGAGTAATACCTGTTGTGTGTTGCCTTAATTATTCCTTCTTTTCCTTTCCAAACTTGGTTCATAGAGGATTCTCAGACATAATGTGGCTTTTACTTATCTTGAGTAAATGCTGACTTTACTTTTGTTCTTTTTTCATTTGCCCAAGACAATGAGTATTACACTGGGTCCCAATAAAAATGCTGACTCTGAATCTGCACAGCAGTGCTTGACTAGGTTATGATTATCAGGAGATCGAGAATATGCTTTTTTTAAAAGAAAATTATTTTTGAGTTGAAAAACCAGTTATAATTTCTTACAGAGAATTCATTTGAGGGACTCTGTCTTTACTCTGACTTCACTGGTGAAAATAGGCCATGTAGGAAGCGTTTCTTCCCCCCACTGCCCCCAACCCGAGAATATTCTTTCTGGTTAATATTATTTCACTTAGGCTTAAACTTTTTCATCTTTGTCAAATATGCTAATCTCCTTAGGGGTGTACTTTACAAGACTGCTCTTTTAATAGTCTGTATTATATGCTTGATGGGAAAAAAAGATTGTTTAGACGGGAGAGAGCAAGAGGGAGATTGAGAGTGATGGGAAGGGTAATGAGTGAATGAGCGACTAGACATATATGATAAACCAGTCTTAACTTTTGCTTTAGTTTGGCTGTTGGGTTACATAGTCACCCCAGGAAAGGTAAAATGTAAATATATTTAAAGCCTGGAGAACTCATGGGCTCCCAGTCCTCTCTCTTCCTGTCTCTGTCATCTGACCCTTGCAAATCTTATTTCCCTGGTATTTTTCCTCCGTTAGTGACGGCTGATGAGATGTGAATTCCAAAGCTTCTTCTGAACTAAAATTCTCTTGTTTGTTGAGCCCCACGTTCTGAAAATATCAGTCATAGCCTTCCTGCTTCTGCTGGGAAAATTCTAGTGTGCAGGATTTTGTGGTGGGCTGGGAGTCAGTGAAGGTGATTAGAAATTCGAGAGGTAATGGGATATGCGTATCGTCCTTTTAGTCCTGCTGAAATTCACTGGCTTCTAAATTTTACTTTGTTTTGAGAAAGGACATTTAATATTGCTCAGTTGCCACTCAAGGTTTCTTCCTTTTCCTTTGATTGGCTGATGCTGTCATTCACACGAGAAAGAAATTTATGTGGCTCAGACAGTAAAGAATCCGCCTTCAAAGCAGGAGACCCGGGTTTGATCCCTGGGTTGGGAAAGTCCCCTGGAGAAGGGAATGACTTCTCACTCCAGTATTCTTGCCTGGAGAATTCCATAGACAGAGGGGCCTGGCAGGTTACAGTTCATGCAGTCGCAAAGAGTTGGATACAACTGAGTGACTAACACTTTGGAAACAAAACAATTATTTCTTAAGTGGAAGAAAGAAATCTTGAAGGAAAACACAACAGGTATACATGATTTTTTGCCTTGCATTTGGATTTAGCAGCTGATATATACTCTAAACTATTATCTATGTAATATCAAAAGGCATAATCTCATTAAAATCCTATATGTGATGCTGAATTGCCTGAATTTGTTTTCCTTTGGTGAGTTGACTCACTTCTCCTTTCTTTCTTTTTATATCCTCAATTCTAAGTCTCTTAATGAGATGTAACATTTGTTGTTTAGAAGTTGTTTATCCTGATCATTATGATGTAATCACAATAGAAATATCTTATTTGTGTATAATGGGTACACAATGNAATGGATAGTGAATAAATAAACAAGTGTCTAATGCTAAAAACCTTTTTTTTATCTTAATTTAACAGATTGTTTTGATGCCATCATGTGATTTTACAGTAAATAGATTCTACTTGGAAAGAGGTGGAATGGGAGAAGATTGTTGTGGTGAAGGAGTAGGGATGAGTCTTTGGTGTCTGTTTGCTGAGATTTTTTTTTTAAAAAAAACATTGAAAATAATAACAGGAAAAACATTGAATTCACCACAAGAAATCGTTACCTTGAACATTTCTTTTTCATGTTTGCTATAGTATAAGTCATGAATCTGCTCCAAACCCTCCCATGACTACCCATCTCACTCTAGAAAAGTGTTAGCTGCTCAGTTGTGTCCAACTCTTTGGGACCCCATGAACTGTAGCCCATCAGGCTCCTCTGTCCATGGAATTCTCCAGGCAAGAATACTGGAGTGGGTTGCCATTCCCTTCTCCAGGGGATCTTCCAGACCCAGGAAGCGAACCTGGGTCTCCTGCATTCTTGGCAGATTCTTTACTGTCTGAGCCACGTTGCTCTGGGAGTACCCTAAATAATTATATATGAAGGATATCTGAATACCACATGTCCTGGCATGATCTCTTCCAATCTCATTGAGTCCTCATCTTTCACTTTCTTTTTGCTTAATCTGTCCTGCCACTCTTTGCTGTCCCTGGAATACACCAAGCACTCTACTGACCATCAAAGACTTCTCTCTACCAACCATGTCATCACTCTCTGATCAGCAAGGGTGTCTTTCTTCCTGACAGTTGATGGTGAGGCCTTCCTTTATGCAGGGGAGTTCCTTCCCTGGTAACCCCTGGTCCCTTCCTGTGCTTTATTTTTCTCCATAGCACTTATCATATGACATACTATATATTTACACACTTATTTTTTTTATTTCTTATATCCTGTCCCTAGAATTTTAAGTTCCATGAATCAGAGGCTCTTGTTTTCCACAGTTATTCTATCAGTGTCTAGAATTGTGGCAGGTATCCAGTAAATATATGTCATATGAATATTATATATTTACTTCATTTTTTATAAAAAGGTCTCACATAAAACATTGCTTGCTTTTTAAAACCTAATATATTGTCAACATTTCCCATGTCAAGAACATTTTCTCTAACATTTTTCACATTGGCTCCTTGATATTCTATTTTAGAGATGCATGACAGTTTACTTAATCAATTCTCTATTAAGGTACCTTGAAATGGTATGCAAAATTGTGTAATAAATGATAGTCTGGGGAACGAGGGTCACTTGAATATACCTCCCTTTGTTGCCTTCTCTCTCTTCCAATCTGTGAAATAACACGGTACCTAGAAAAGGTGAGCTGGCAGACCTGGAGCTCTCCTGCTGGCACTTGCAAGCTTGTAATACCATCTCTGGGCCTCCAAGTCCCTCACTTTATAAACTGCATGAGAGTGAAGTCACTCAGCCGTGTCCGACTCTTTGCGACCCCTTGGACTGTAGGAGCCTACTATGCTCCTCTGTCCATGGGATTTTCCAGGTAAGTGTACTGGAGTGGGTTGCCATTTCCTTCTCCAGAGGATCTTCCTGACCCAGGGACTGAACCCTGTCTCCGGCACTGTAGGCAGACGCTTTACCGTCTGAGCCACCAGAAGTCCATACAGCCTCCCAAATGTTGGTTGTTACTGTCCATATGCCACTCAGTGCCTTTGTGTCAGACAGGAAACAAGCTGCTTGTTTCTTATTCCAAACTATCATCTGACCTGGTTGATTACTACATACTTCTCCTAAAAAGGCATGCCTCATGGACTGAGTCTATGATTTTTTTCCCTCCTCTTAGGAGACTCTGGCTGATCATTCAGATATATAACTTATTTTGTTTATCTAATTTCATGCAAACCCCTGCCTGTCACTTAATCTTCAGTACCTGTCAAATCAATTGATCTGAAGTAATTTAGATAAAGCATCTGCTTTCTCTTCCTACCCAGTGATCAATAAGTGACTCTTTAGGAATAATTAAGTATCCTCACTCCTGAGCTTGCTGCAAGTACAGGTGCCTCAGTTGCTGGCATACAGACTGGCTGCTGCGACCCAACAGGACATGCTTTCTGCAGGAGGATAATCTCCTTAGTAGTGTGAGCCTGAGGACAAACCAGCCACTCACAAGCTTCAGGGAAATGGCCCTTGCTATCTTCCAGAGAAATATCTTCTGCAGTTTCCTGCCACTAAAAGTTCAAGGAGATCTTGATCATTTTGATTCATGCATCCATATTGGCAAACCCAAGAGGGCCTTCTCAAGTCATATATGATTTAAAGGTGTCATAAAGTGTATTTATCCGTAAAACATACCTTATTTATATGATAAACTTGATAATGATAATCCTCCCTAGTTTTAGTGTTTTCACAGCTTGTGAAAATTTTCTGCAGATTCTGTGTCATCTGACCCTGGAAACCTTTACTTCATTGATGAGGAAGCCAACTCTTAGAAAAGTCAGATTCTGAACATTGTCACACAGACAGTGGATGTTGAAGCCAGAATTCAAATTCCAAACCACTGACTCAGTTCTTATGACAAAGCCTGGGTGCTTGAGTGTTCTCTACCCTCTTGCATGTTAGTATTACCTAGGGAGTGTGTTAAAAAATCCAGGTTCCTGGGTTCGCCCTTCTCAGGGATTTGGAATCACCTGGTCTGTTGCAGGGCCAGGGATCATTATTAGGTAAAAGCTTCCAGGGACTTCTAATATGCAGTCAGAAGGCACTTTACCTCAGTCTCCCCAGGCAGAGATGAAACAATTGGTTATTCGTCACTAATCAAGGGAAAAAACAATTTAGCTCAAAAAAGAGAAAAGAGCGATGACTTTATTTTGTTGTCCCTCCATGTTGTGAAAGAAAATCATAGTGGTTTAAAGGTCATGCAGTGAGATTAAGCTTTTTATTAAGAATCATAGGATGGCAGAATCNTTATGAAAATTTTCTGCAGATTCTGTGTCATCTGACCCTGGAAACCTTTACTTCATTGATGAGGAAGCCAACTCTTAGAAAAGTCAGATTCTGAACATTGTCACACAGACAGTGGGTGTTGAAGCCAGAATTCAAATTCCAAACCACTGACTCAGTTCTTATGACAAAGCCTGGGTGCTTGAGTGTTCTCTACCCTCTTGCAGGTTAGTATTACCTAGGGAGGGTGTTAAAAAATCCAGGTTCCTGGGTTCGCCCTTCTCAGGGATTTGGAATCACCTGGTCTGTTGCAGGGCCAGGGATCATTATTAGGTAAAAGCTTCCAGGGACTTCTAATATGCAGTCAGAAGGCACTTTACCTCAGTCTCCCCAGGCAGAGATGAAACAATTGGTTATTCGTCACTAATCAAGGAAAAAAACAATTTAGCTCAAAAAAGAGAAAAGAGCGATGACTTTATTTTGTTGTCCCTCCATGTTGTGAAAGAAAATCATAGTGGTTTAAAGGTCATGCAGTGAGATTAAGCTTTTTATTAAGAATTATAGGATGGCAGAATCTTCTAGCTATAGTATGATCCCTTTAGGGGAGAAAGCTGCCCCCCTTTCCAAGGGGAAAATGACCCCTTTAACACAATGTAAGGCCCATCGATTACCTTATCATTACCTTATCTTGACCTATCTCCTTTTGATGATGCAAAAGAATGTTAATCAAGGATGCCTCTTTTTGGTTCATCAGAGGAGCTGACCCCAGTCAGTGAATCTCTGCTCTTTGTTTAAAATTCTGAAGTGAAAGAATTTGCCTTTTCTATTTGTCTTGTCTTTCTCGTGTGGAAGGGACTCGGCACACATCAAGGCTCCACCCGCTTGGCTCCTTTTCACACTCTGGTCTCAGAAAAGCAATGGGATTCTGCTGTATGCACACCAGCGTTGTTTCTCTTGAGAGGGCTTCAGTAGTGCCTGTTCAGGGGGTCTGCTCCACGTACATTTTTTAACCAGTTCTGATGACTGATAGCTTGTGTCTCGCCTCTGCCGCGAAAAGGGCCTCCTCAGAATTCCAGTCCTGTGCTGTTTATCTCTATTCATGTGCGCTGTTCTTGTGGAACTGCCTACATTTTACATGATTGGCTTTGTGGAAGGCGAGAGGCACCCAGGCAAAACTAAACCCAGTCTTCCCAGCCAGACCCACCTGCCTAGTTGGAACTGCAGGACTGCCACTCGTGAACGGGGTGGTCTGAGCCAAAATGCTTACTTTCTTAGAGCCTCAGTTTCCTCATTTGGTTTGAGGATTAAATAAAATCATTTATGTTAAGTGCCTGCCACACCGTTGGTGCCCAGTCTGTGTTAGTCTGTTTTCCTACATTTGATAATTCTGTTTTTTCCAATACTATTAGTTGCATGGGCTTCCCAGGTGGCTCAGTGGTAAAGAATCCAACTGCTAATGCAAGATACCTGGGTTTGATCCCTGGGTTGAGAAGGTCTCATGGAGAAGGAAATGGCAATCCACTCCAGTATTCTTGCCTGGGAAATCCCATGAACAGAGGAGCCTGGCGGGCTACAGCCCAAGGTGTCACAAAAGAGTCAGACATGTCTTAGTGACTAAACAACAGTAACTGCATAGCTACAGGTGCCTGTGTTATCATCTCCCCTCAATAAACAGGTCTGGCTACTCGGCAGTACAGTTTAGTCAGCTCTATATATTTAGCCTCAGAAGCCATCCAAAATGTGGACAGCCCTTAAACTTTCAAGTTCCCTGAGAAGAGAAGTAGTTTTTCTCAATATGTCCTTTCTCCTCCTCCAAAACAAACAAAAATAAACACACACACACACACACACAGAGTGCTCAGTGCTCTGTGCCATCCGGGCTTTCCCCCCAAGGCCTTCATGAAGTGGCCTTCATATTCTAATCTTACAGATTGGGATTTGAGACTCAGTAGTATTGCCCATGTCACACATAATTATTAAAACTGCAATTCCAGATTGCTGCCTCTTTGGGAAGCATTTTCCAACTGTTAGATAGGACATCTATTTGGAGAATGGCAAAAGAAATACTCGAGCTACAATGTCCATGTCATCAAGTGCTTTGCACAAGCCCCGACCTTTACGTGGAGCATTTTGTTAGGGTGGAGTGTGAGACATTTGGGGACGCCGGCAATTTTGGTGGTATAGCTGTTGTATTTGTAAGTGTGTTGGCCCAGGCGTGTGTCTGCAGAATGAGTGTGATTGCATTTATCAGTGCACAGATCTCTTCACAGCTTCCACAGAACATTCCCTTCCCTGCTCTGTGTGACTTTGGGTGGTTATCTAAGTGGCATAACCCCGCATGTTGAGAAGCTCCAGAGAGCCTTTAAATAAGAAACTTCTCACAGGAGTCAAATCTCAACCAAGCATCTGTGTGCCTAATCAAGGAGGTACAAGGCCACACTTAGTCAACAGGAAGATTCCCTATAGGAAGACATCACTAAAAGAAGTGCCATATGATTTATTTGCTATAACTCAATTTCCATCTGTCTCTTAACATGGACTGTGTACACACTGCACTCCAGGCATCCAGCCAGGGAGGAAGCATATCAAAGAGCAGAAAACCTTCTCCTCCCTTGGGCTGCCAGCAGCATGCTCTGCTAAGAGCCCGCCATGGCCAGGCTGGTCTGCAAGGAAATGCCCTAGACCACTTCATTGATATCTCAGACCTTGGGGAGTTGGCTGGATCACGGGCCTTTGAACAAGGGGTCTAGAGCAATAATTGGGGCCAGGTGGGTTTTGAACATTCCTTTTTCCCCCCCAGGTATTCCTTTAACTTCTATTTACAGACTCCAGATGGTAATTTTGCCAGTTCAGGCAAGATGCTATTCATAGTTGCTTATATTTCTTACAGAAATGGAGAATGGGCCAAACAAATGCTTTCTTGCTATAGTGTGTTAGAGCAAATCAGGTGAAACTGAAACAGTGTCATTCTGTAAACAGAGTTTAGAATCTGCATGTTGTTGTTGTTTAGTTGCTAGGTTGTGTCCGACTCTTTGTGACCCCATGGACTGTATGTAGCCTGCCAAGCTTCTCTGTCCCTGGGGTTTTCCAGGCAAGAATACTGGAGTGGGCTGCCATTTTCTCCTCCAGGCGATCTTCCCAACTCAGGGATCAAAACTGTATCTCTTGGATCTCCTGAATTGCAGGCAGATTCTTTGTCACTGAGCCTCTCCCCAGGTGCTAAATGTGCCACCTGAATCACGTGTATCATAGGGAAATAACATAAATCAGATCTAGCCTACTGCCTGTTTTCTTAAATGAGTATTATTGGAACACACCTATAGTCACTCCTTTACATGGTGTTATGGCCACTTTTGCCCTATATGACAGAGTTGAGTACAGTCAGTTCTGATTTAACATGGCACACATTCCTAAAAAATCACCAGACTATGCAAGATTGTGCAATAACATTCAAAGGACCTATGGGGAAGTGGCTTTGAGGACAACATTTAAAAGCTTGGCCAGGGACACATAAAATGGCTAGAACCTGATAAAGAGGGCCACACAGTTTTGCGCATGTTAAATGGTTAAGAAACATACAAATACCACAACAAATTTGGAAGTTTACCTTAAAAAATACCTGGTGTTTAGCAGAAAGGTGTCAGCTTGTGAGCTATTAAGCAGTGGGAGAAGGCTTGTGGGAAACTGGCGGAATCCTGTGGCACAGGAAGTGGGCAGTGTGGTGCCCTGGGGTTGACAGTGGATGCTGGAGGGGTGAATGTGTGTGTGTGTTTTGTGTATCTCTGTGTATCTTGTTTCAGCAGGCTGCAGTTTTCTTCCTTCACCTAGTGTTTCTTTCAGAGGAAATTGTACACAAATAAACATGAAATTCATGTTATGCTCATGCTGTTAATCACATTGGAATGAATTCATGTTTTTGAAGCAAGTTTTGTAGCAGAATTGATTGTTGTTGCGACAGAGACCATATGGCCCACAAATTCTAAAATGCATACTATTTAGCCCTTTCCGGAAACATGTTTGCTGACCCCTGGTGCAGAGGAAGAAGGAGTTGATTCTGAGGGCTCAGGAAGGCACCCAGAGAGTACCATGTCTTAAGTGTGTTCAGAGCTGAAGAGGTGAAGTTTGACAGGATGACACAAGGAAATAGGAACATGCTGCCACTTTATTATTCCCTCTCATATCCGATATGGACCTTCCCTCATGCCCACCTCCTTTGCTGAGAGCAGAGCTTTTCTGAGCTTTATACAGAGTGAACCTAGATACTGTACCTGTGGATCAGAAAACGGTCCTCTGATTTAGTCACACATGTCCCCAAAATGCTTCTGCCAGCAGCCTGCTTCTGGGAGAGACACGGGCTCTGGGCAAGCCTTTCCTCATGGAAAAGCAGATGGATAGATGGGAAGGTCAGCAGAGCTTGCTGTCAGTGTCATTTCCACCCCGTGACATCGTCTTCCCGTTTACACCCACTGTGTGAAGTCCAGCTCCTTTCCTGGGGTGTCCTCCCATCAGGCCTTTGCAGCCACATCTTCCAGAACCACACTGAACAGCTTTCTATTTCCCTGTGAGAGTTATGAATCTGAGTAGAGACATTCAAAAGCAAATGGGCTGGTTTCTAGATCAGCAAGGTGTTTATGATGTAATTAAGATAATTGACTTAGAAAAAAGCCAAAGATGGGTCAATTAGAAAGAGGTGGTTTAGAACACAAAGAGCAAGAGGGCATCTTGGTCCTCAGTACTTATCAGAGGAAACCTTAGCTTCATGTCAGAAAACAGGTGCATTACATAACTCTCCTTGATCTGCTGTCCTGGTCAATCAGCTTTCTGATTATGATTTGAAAACATACGATGGACATACTGATGTGAGTACTCTAACTCAAGTAATTGCTCTTTGGAAGCAGTATAGTGACTATCTGGTGTTGTACATCAGGTTCCAGAGGGTGGTGGTTAATATGAGTCTACCCTGCCTAAAGGCTCCCCTCTCAAGCTTCTGAATTAACCCATTTTCTGAGTCTGCAACGCAGAAGACTGAATTGGGCCCCAGCATTTGTGTCAATAGTGTTTATCCTCTATAAGTGTCTCCACCACCTACCGTGCTCTTCCCCATCACATCCACATCTTTGGGTCAAGACCAGGGAGTGTGGCTTTTATGGCTGGCATTCTCCCTCTCTCATCCAGTGCTGTTCTCTGAAACTTTAAGTGCACTATTTGTACAAATCTGTCTTAGCACCTTCCCACATCTTATCTTGCGTTATAGCTATTTTCCCGTGGGTCTTCTCTTTGCCTGGATGTAGGGCTCTGAGAAGGTAGACTCTTAATTCTTTGTGTGCTACACTGTGCCCAGCTGGCTGAGTGCCAGGTGAACCAGCAGCACACTGAGAGCACTGACAGGCATAGGAGTCACGGGGCATGTGTGTGCGTGCGTGTGTGTGTGTGTGTGTGTGTGAGAGAGAGAGAGAGGCGGCATGTGAAACAAAGGGATTTTGCCGAGGGAGGGTATATCTAGCCGTAATGTCATATGGAGTGGGAGGAGAGAAGGCTGGATAGTTGGGCACAGAATGAGAGCCTGGATCCTTGGACAAAGAGCTACTATTATAAATACTCTTCTGAGTACTTTGCACACACCACCTCCCTTATCCTCTTAATGATCTTGCAAGGCAGGTGATGTTTACTCTACCACTCCTGCAGCTGAGGAAACTGAGGCTTAGGGAAATTAAGGAACTTGCTTGACATTAAGTAACTAGTAACTAGCCTGGCTCCATCCTCTGGCCTCCTGAGCATCAATTGAGAGCATCCTGCCACACTTTGCCTTGGACCAGCTCCATGTAAAAGGAAGGTGGTTTAACCAACACAGTTCAACAAGCCCGCAAGAGAAGGATAAAAAAGAAAAGGACTCTGAGGTTCACACTCCCCGGCCAGTGCCTTGCTAATGAACTTCTGTGGAAACATGTCCTGTAAAATGACTTTTGACCCTGAACAGCACCTGTATGCCATCCTGTAGCAGTCCTTACTATCAGTGGTTTAACTATCAGTGTGCCCCGAGCCCCTGGAAATATCCGTGCACAGAGACCACGCAGAAGTGACACAAATGCTTGGCAGGCAGCGCACGGGGGTGGGAGAGGGTGAAATACTTCATCCTTTTCCAAATAATTTGTAACACATAAGAGCCTTTGATTGCATCTTTCTTTTCTATCTTGTGTGTGTGTGTGTGTGTGTGGTGGGGGGGGGGCGGTTTGCAAAAGCTATAAAGAAAGTATAGCTGATAAATGTCATGCACTGGAAAGAGAAGTGGACAATTGTTCTCTTCAGTTGCTGGTGGCTCCCTAGGTGATGGGGAAGTGGGACACAAGTCAGCCAGCCATTCTCCTTCAGTCTTCTTATTTGCAACTAGGAATAAACTGCCTTTCTTATCTGACAGGGTATCTTTGGAGGAGAAAATCAAATTATAGGTGTGAATGTGTTTTGAAAAAAATTGTCAAAAAGGCAGCATGGCACATTCTGCATCTTTTTTAGAAAGACATTCTAAAAAGCCATTTTCACAACATGACTTGAAGGTCACTTGCTATCAGAGTGGTGTGGAGATTCCAGTTGGCATATTTTCATGTTCAGTTGGCAAAGTCTTAAATGCCTGTGGCAGACTGAAAAATGGCCCCTCAAGGATGTCCACCTCCTGCCCCCTGGAACCTGTGACTATGTTACTTTACACAACAAAAGAGGTTTTACAGATATGAGCAAGTTCATGAATAATCTCGAGATGAGGAGATTATCCTGGGTGACCTGGAGGGGCTCAGTCTCATCACAAGGCTTCTCCTAAGAGGAAGGCAAGGAGGTCAGAGGCAGGAGTGGGGACAAAGGAAGCAGCGGTGTGGAGAAACACCCTGAGAGTGGAGGAAAGGGCCGTGAGCCAGGGGATGCAGGCGGCTGCTAGGAGCTGGGAAAGACGACGAGACAGATTCTTCCCACGAAGCCTCCAGAAGGAGTACAGTCTTGCCAACACTTTGATTTAGGCTTCTGACCTCCAGATATGTAAGAGAATAAATCTGTGCTGGTCTAAGCGACTAAGTTTGTGGCCATTTGTTACAGCAACCACTGGAAGCTAATATAGTTTCCTGCCTCCCTCGCTCCTTCTCTCTGTCTGTCCCTCTCTTCTTTCGTTTCCCTTTCCCCATGTTCCCTTCTCCCCAATCTTTTTCCCTCAGCTTCTTCCTCCCATCATTTTATTCCTCTTCTTTTCATCTTCTCCACCCCCCTTCTCTTTCCCCATCCCTTTGGGGAGTAAACAATCCAAGTAGTAGTTAGAAAAAGATCTGATGATTGAATACTGATTTTTTTTATGATTTTATGGGGTTTTTAAGCTTTCTGCTGATTATTATGAACTCCGGTGAAGAGATTAATTCAGTTCCTATGATTTGTTTCCTTGTCTTGACTTCATAAAAATCACAGGAATACAATAATATAGTTATACATCCCCTGGGCTTGAAAATGCCCAGTAATTACAAGTGATTCACGAGAGCAGCTTAACGTGTAAGGGATTGCATTGTGCTCCGTAGCAAGCTGTCATTTATTAAGTTTTAAAAATGCTTTTGGAAGGGATATAATGGGCTCATCAATTAAAAGTGTGTTTGGGGGAAAAAAGAAAAAAAAACAACTCCAGAGCTGTCAGTAGTAATTCTTATTCCCCCAAACCCTGGTTTTTGGAGCTGCCAGCTTGTGTGTGGGTGTGGAGTGCGTGCCCTCCTTTCCTAATATATCCTGATGGTGGTGGTTCCACCTGAGGGGCACCGTGCAGGACTCACTCAGTGCCAAGTGCAGTTCAGATGGCCCAGCCTTCCAGGGCTTCTCCTTCACAGGCTGGCCATTCATCATCCGATTAGAGCAAGGTTACCAAGTTGACATGTCCTAGCTAACATGCCTGATGTCGTGCTGGAGATATGCTGGGTCTTCTCGGGCAGCTGGGTGGCTGTCCACATTACTAATGCTCAGCCCCACCGCAGACAGATGGCTGAGTGCGGTCTTCCAGGGGAACTCGGCACTCCTGTGGCAACTGATGTTTCCAACACACAGCTTCTAAACGTCCTTTTCCTCTGGCGTAACCCAGAAGAGATCTTCTTCATAATGCAAGTGGGACAGTTTGCTTTTTCCTCTTCTCTTTGCAGACAAAGCAGGAAATGCCTATTTTCCACGTTTCCTGTCTTTCTGCAGACTGGGTTTATACCTGAAGCCCCTGCTTCTTACTTCCTGAAACAGACCAAGGCTATACCATGCCTGCCCTGCTGGATCCTCTGTGGCTCTCTCTGCCCTCTCCTTGCTTGGTGCTTTCCCGGGAAGCAGTCTGCCTCTTCCCACAGCTAACCTTTCCATCAGCATCCTGCATTGCGTAGTATCCTGAGGGACCTAAATCCTTGTCTGCTGCTTGGACACGTAGCCACTTTCCAGTCTTCTGCTGCTAACTCAGCCTCCCCATGAATTCCTTCCTCCCCGCTTATCATAGATCCATCTCTTCCATCTTGAAACACTTCTTTGCCCCACACTATGTAGCTGGTAAATGTTGGTTGATTTCTGTCTCTTGATTCATAGCCAAATGTTTTTTTTTTTTCTTTACCTCTGTTTCCTCTTACATCCTTGTCCTTGCAGTCTGGCACCTATGCCCTATACTCCATCGAAAATTATCTGTCTCTCTACCCTCTTAGACAAATTCTCCACTCTTTCTTTAGCTATTCCTGGTTCATGTTATATTGGACACTTGATTACCACCGCCCCCACACCCCCAATTTAAAACACATTTTCACCTAGTTTCTAGGTTTTCTGCCTTGAAAATCCACCATACTCTCTCATCTCTCTTGACTTTACCCTTTTAAATTATTATAATTATCTTGTATTGTCAGTGACGACTACAATCGATATTATACTCTCTCTCATCGAGCTCAAGTACACACACTCCACGTTAGTTATTCTTGTTCCTGCACACATTACTTACGTATTTAGCTTGTTTTTATTTTTTAAAATTTTATTGGAGTATAGTTGATTTATAATGCTGTATTACTTCCAGGTATACAACAAAATGAATCAGTTATATGTATACATATATCCCCTCATTTTTTTTTTTTTTTTTTTACTGTACTAGAGGGAATGCAATGGCAAGTAAAGCAGATGGATTCCTGCCTTCATGGCACTTGGAGTCTGGTATGAGAAACCAGTGTTAAGCAAGTAATCACACAAGTAAGAGTCCAAATGCAACTGGAGTAAGGGCTTTGAAAGAGTAGAATTAGATATGCTGAGAGAATAACATGTGGGAAGGGAGATGGGGAGAGGGATGTAACTTAATTAGTTAGATCAGCAACTTCATTAGTTAGACCAGGAAGTTGTCTATGGGAGGTCAGAGGAAGGGTAAGTTGAGTTGAAATCTGAAGTTTGGTTAGATGTTAACCAATGGCACCCCACTCCAGTACTCTTGCCTGGAAAATCCCATGGATGGAGGAGCCTGGTAGGCNTTAGTTATTCTTGTTCCTGCACACATTACTTACGTATTTAGCTTGTTTTTATTTTTTAAAATTTTATTGGAGTATAGTTGATTTATAATGCTGTATTACTTCCAGGTATACAACAAAATGAATCAGTTATATGTATACATATATCCCCTCATTTTTTTTTTTTTTTTACTGTACTAGAGGGAATACAATGGCAAGTAAAGCAGATGGATTCCTGCCTTCATGGCACTTGGAGTCTGGTATGAGAAACCAGTGTTAAGCAAGTAATCACACAGGTAAGAGTCCAAATGCAACTGGAGTAAGGGCTTTGAAAGAGTAGAATTAGATATGCTGAGAGAATAACATGTGGGAAGGGAGATGGGGAGAGGGATGTAACTTAATTAGTTAGATCAGCAACTTCATTAGTTAGACCAGGAAGTTGTCTATGGGAGGTCAGAGGAAGGGTAAGTTGAGTTGAAATCTGAAGTTTGGTTAGATGTTAACCAATGGCACCCCACTCCAGTACTCTTGCCTGGAAAATCCCATGGATGGAGGAGCCTGGTAGGCTGTGGTCCATGGGGTCACTAGGAGTCGGACACGACTGAGCAACTTCACTTTCACTTTTCACTCTCATGCATTGGAGGAGGAAATGGCAACCCACTCCAGTGTTCTTGCCTGGAGAATCCCAGGGACTGGGGAGCCTGCTGGGCTGACATCTACGGGGTCACACAGAGCCGGACACGACTGAAGCAACTTAGCAGCAGCAGCAGCAGGTGCAAGGGTGAGTGAAGAGTTTTATGAACATCAGAAACAACGTGTACGAAGGCCCTCTGGTGCAAGAAATCAAGAAAAGCCTGGAGTTGAGCAGAGACCTGAACATTCCCGGCTTGCAGACCATAATGAAAAGTTTGAAAGGGGTAGAGGAGGGATTCATGGTCAGACTTGTCTTTTGAAAAGATCCTGCTCGTTTAGCCTGCTTTCACAGAATGAATCACCTTTAACTGAGCACACATTTGTGAGACATGCCAGGGAAGAGGATGGGCTGAACTAGTTATGGTGAATGCAAGGTCTGTGGAGAGTTTTCAGTGAAGAAGCACATGGCCCCAGGGAATCAGCTTAACAGATGTTGTCAACAAGGCAGGGAAGGGGGAGAAGTGCAGTGGTTTATCCAGGTTTCTCTGGGGACCTCTCTTAGACTCAGCTTCTCTGGTTGTGTTAACATCACCCTGATGTGATATTCAAAAACGACAGCTGGGACCAGGAGAAGGAGGTGGTGGTAGCTGTGTGCAGGCTGCTGTGGGTAGTTGGAGGTAAAAAAGGAAAAGTGGCTCACCTAATTGCATTTCTAAATTGCAGCCATTGTTCAATTCCTTTCTTAAAAGTGCTTGGTGCGTTCAAGAAGAACAGGCCTTCTGGAGTTGGGACGATGTGGTGGGGGCAGAGCGAGATGGATGCATATAATACTCATGTCCCTTCACTCAGAGTGTTATGTTTATAAGTGCAGATTTGAGTGGCTTGCTCAATTATTTTCACTGCGTGTGTGCTAACAGTAATAAACTTGGAAAACTGAAACACATGAGTCTCCAGTAATTGTTTTTTAGATAGTGTAATAATTCACGATAATTGCTTGCAAAGCATTTCCCCCTGCTTTGTCTACAGGGGTAAATACATTAAAGCCACATTCTCGTATACTATTTTACAATCTATTAGCATAATAACCCCTTGTAAAATAAGCCCTGCTGCTGTAGGAAAGTGTGTGATATTGGTCCATTAGACACGTTTATCTTATATATCAATATGAGCAGCTAATGACGCCATTTATGGGCATCATCTTAGCCTGGTATATGCTTGTTACCAACTAATAGATCCAGGGCATGAGGTGCTGTTTGATAAAAAGTTATCCAATGCTAACAATCCACCATGACTCTAGCCTCTTGCCTGAAAATTGCTTTCAGCCCCATGTGAATGGAAAAGTCATCTTGATAGATTTAGCTGCAAGCCAAGTTATAACCAATGTTCACAGAATATAATCAAATTAGATCTTAAAGCCTTTAATTTCATCATTAGCATGTATTATTTCTTCCTCAAACCATGTAATTAAATAGCATATTAGGAATAGATTTTCCCCCTTTTATACATTTATTATGTAATCAGGGTTAAATTTAGAGCTCTGTTATGATACACATCTGCTTATTCTTAAATTAGAGTAGCTTTAATGATACCTAAAGAATTAGAAAAGTAATTGGTTAACTCAACTAAGGGAATTCGTGGCAAATAAGATATCATTTTGTTTACCCAAGCACTGTTATAATTTTAAAGCTGCATAATTAGCTAAATTATACAGAGGGAAATTATACACTCATTATTTACTTTTTGTGGACATTTTGTGGATTTGCACACAAATTTTTGCCACACACATGAGATTAATTCTTCTTAAAGTTTACATCTGGTTTACCACAAGTCCAGAATTTCTGAATAAATGCTCTTTTCCAATTCCCAGTTAGCAATAAGAAGCCCATGATTTTGCAATTATGAAGCAGCAATTGCTGTGGAGAACAGAGGGCATATGGGCTATACACAGAGGTAGCGCATCAGATTCTGTTACTGCTGAGGGTGCAGATGGGCCCAGGTAGACTGGTCTGGGCCTCCGAGAAGGTTCTCTTGAGGCTTCCTTCCCTTTCAGTTGTCCCTCTTCCCATTGCAAACAGGACTTGCTGCTGGGCCTGACCAATGAATTTCCAAGAAGCTGGTTGCTCAGTGTTTGATTTCCAGCTGCAAGTCAGAATCACCCATGAAATTTTAAGCAATATGAAGGCCTTCCATGCCCCTCCACTCCCACTCTGTCCCAGCTGAATTCAATGGGTAACCTGAGTTGCACTCACATTAGGAGCTCCCTCAAGGGTGGAGGATGAGTGGCAGAGGCCTGCTGTCTCCTTCCTTACTGCAGAGCCAAGTGGCACGCTTTCACTGGGCCTAGACCCACCTTCTGGGAGCTGCAGGTAACTGGTCATACCTGACACACACACATGATAAAGCAAATCAGCTTAAGATGTTACTTCCTAGGTGCCAGAGAGAATTTTCTCATTCTGTTGATAGATATTTAATGAATGCTTATTTGCTGGGTTCCAGGAACTCTTATAGAGTAGGAGTTATAATAGTGAAGGTAACAGGCATTTTAGGGGGGAACCTAGTTCAGGAAAGGGAAAAAAAGAAATAAAGGAAAATGCATAGAAAATAGCAAGTCATTTCCTAGAAAGGAAGCAGACATGAAGTGAAGATAAGAACAGAGATTTCATGTCTTTCTTACAGAGACTCTCTCCTGGAGGTGGAGCTCTGGTCATTGGAAGACACTCTAGTAGGAGCCAGGCCAGTCCAATAGACTCATTCTAAACAGCCAGGGGCAGAATCCTACTCTCTTATTTTGCCTTTTCATTAAATATACTTACATTTTTATCGTGTCTGTTTTATGAGAACATTAGAATAATTTGCTTTTCCTGGAAGGACCCTTTTCCATGTCCATTTGGCGTCTCCCTTAGATGTTAGTAATTTGCATACTTGGGGGGTGGGGTGCTCCCATGTCTCCATCTACTTAAGTGGCAGGTTGGGTTTCGATTTTGTCTGCAGAGAGCAGCCACCTGAAAAAAAGAGAAATATCAAATTATAAAATGTCCCCTCCTTCTCATTATTCCTTTGTCCCTGGCCCTCAACCGAGCTGAAGCTCCTAGAATCAGGTTCCTTTTTCCGAAGACCCCCTTTAGGGCACAGGACAGTAAGGAGATCAAACAAGTCAATCCTAAAGGAAATCAGCCCTGAATACTTATTGGAAAGACTGATGATGAAGCTGAAGCTCCAGTACTTTGGCTACCTGATGTGAAGACTCAACTCACTGGAAAAGATCCTGATGCTGGGAAAGATTGAGGGCAGGAGAAGGGGGTGACAGTGAATAAGATGGTTGGATGGCATCACTGACTCAATGGACATGAGTTTGAGCAAACTCCAGGAGACGGTGAAGGTCAGGGAAGCCTGGCGTGCTGCAGTCTATGGGATCGCAGAGTCAGACACGACTTAGCAACTCAAAACAACAATAACAGTCCCTGGAAGTAAAGTAACAGTGGTCTCAAGGGCTTCTCCCCACTCATACAGGGGAGGTCCTTGGTGCCAAAATTATTGACACTGCCCCATTTTCTGCCACCTTGAATGAATATATTTTAAATGGGATTAGTTTGTGAGTCCTTGGCTTGATTTATAATACATTTTCTATTCAGATGTGCTAATACTGTTTATCTCCACAAAATAAATATTAAAATTGCATGTGAGCTTCACATTAAATTTTTATTTATGCTATTACAATTTTATTTCTGTTGAGTTATATTCACTTTTCAGACATAAGGCTGAAATAAGAGCTCACAGGCAAATAAAAATAGCTATTACTCCAGTTTCTCTCGATTGTCTCCTTAAGATGTCACTCTGGGCTTATTTCTTGTTCACACACAGTCTATGTAATGAATATTGGGGAGATTGCTATGAGCTTCTTGATTCTCATGTTGTGTCCAAGTGAATTGTTTCTCTTAATGTTTCTGTTTCTTGAGACCTAGACAGTTTTTGGAGCAATAAGCCCTTGTTATCTGTAGTTGTTGTGTGTCCAGTGGGTGCTGGAGACCTACAGTTGGTAAGGACATGGCTTTGGGTTTGTAGTTCCAGTAATGTGAGTGGTAATTTCCAGCAGCATACATTTACTTGTTGCTCTTACGACTAGCGACCAGTGGCAACTTCACTCTAGGATGACTAAAGTTAAGAGTACAGCTTTGGTCATGGAACAACCTTTTGTCCAAATCTGTGATGTGATCTGGTCATCACACTCTTCTTTGCTACTGTACCACAGTATCTTACTTCTGCCTATAGCAGACAGAATAGTAATACTTGGGGGATTAGATTTTACTAGATTAGAAATCTCAATTGCAGAACTGGTATAAGGAGAAAAAGAATAATTTACAAATCATAAGACGCTTTCTGTCTCAAAAAGTGAACACTACTCTAACTGTGGGAGAGTTCTAACTTTGGAAACTATGGCAGTATAGTTCAAATACCTGAATCTCCTTAAAGGCTTATTTTCAAGTTTTTATTTTTATTTTTGAAAGCATGTGCTTCCAAATAAGAAAAATAAGTAACACTTCTTGTCTTTAGTCATGTCTTTGACAGTCTCTCATGGGATGCTTGGGGCTGGTGCATGGAGAGGACACAGAGAGATGTTATGGGGTGGGAGGTAGGAGGGGATTCATATTAGGGAACGCATGTACACTTGTGGTGAATTCATGTCAATGTTTGGCAAAACCAATACAGTATTGTAAAGTAAACTAAAGTTAAAATAAAAATTAAAAAAAAAAAAAGAACCCAAATGGTAGATACATAAGCACTGTGATGAACACTCCACACATGACTTCCTTTCATCCTCTCAGCAAGCTGGTGAGCTAGGTAGTATTATTGTACCCATTTTACAGATGAGAAAACAAACCAAGTCTTAGAGAAATTAAGTAACAAGTTTAAAGTCATCTCAGTGACTCAGGGTGGAACTGAGATTCAAAAGCAGATCAGTATCATTCCTAAACTGACATTCTCACTCATCCATTATGCCCTATAGGGAAGATTAGTAAAGTGTGTAAGATAAAACTGATATAAATTTTTAGCTGTTTGGTCAATTGTATCTTAAGAATACTGAAGTAACATGGAGTCTTAGATTTCAGTTTTGGCTTAATCACTTATTAGTTTTGTGTCTTCAGACAAGCAACTTTAGTTTGGGATCTTAATATCCTCATCTGAAAAAAACAGGTCTAACAGTATTTAAGTCAAATAAGAAGGCAGTTGCTGCTGCTACTGCTGCTAAGTCGCTTCATTCGTGTCCGACTCTGTGCGACCCCACAGACGGCAGCAAGCATTTACAATTTAAAGACACTCTATGTATGCCTCAAATCCTCTCCTTGGTTCTATCTTACTCGCATTTCCATTATCTTAAAGACAAGTAGGTCATAATTATAAAATCTGTGGATAAGACAAGCCTAAAAAGGATGGCTAATTTGTTGTGAAATAATCAGGACACAAAAGTGGTAATCTGTAGAGTGAACTAAGAGATCAAGCCCTTCAACATGAAGTGTAACCTTTTGAGAAGGTCACATAAAAGACAGTTCTCTTTAGTTCATCTCAAACCAAAGCCTGCTCACTGAGCAGTTGCCATGTGCCAGGTGCTATTTTCAGCTCTTTATGTGTATTGTTATACAATTTTCACAGCAGCTGGTAGGAGTAGGCACTGTGCATATTTTTTTCCCTCTACGGGTAAAGAAACTGAATTACAATGGGATTATTTGCCCACATTCATACAGCTAGGAAGGGATGGAGGAGACAACTTATGAGCCCAGGAAACCTAGGCTTTTTAATTCCACACCTAAGTGTGTTGTAAAAAAAACTAACAGTTTCATGTCATGTTAATAGAAACACTACATCTAGGTGAGAATTAGTGTCAGACAACATCCTCTTTTATGTTCCACAAATTTAAATGACTATATCCATGTATGGAGGGGCCTTGGCAAACCAGAAAACATACAGAGAAGGGCTGTCAGGATGGTGCCATTCAAAGGGAAGTTTGAGAGATGTGAAAATGTCAAACTTGGAGGAGATAAGATGGGACAGCTGTCTGCAAATGTTTGCTGTATGAAACCTATTGTATTGAACTCTTCCGTGAACTCCAAAGACCAGACCTGAGTATGGATAGATGTTTAGAGGAAGGCATCACTTCATAGCAAATGGATGGGGGAAAAATGGAAATACTGACATTTTATTTTCTTGGGCTCCAAAATCACTGCAGACAATGACTAAAGCCATGAAATTAAAAGACTCTTGCTCCCTGGAAGAAAAGCTATGACAAACCTAGACAGCATATTAGAAAGCAGAGACATTATTTTGCCAACAAAGGTCCATCTAATTAAAGCTATCATTTTTCCAGTAGTCATGTGCCAGTGTGAGAGTTGGGTCATAATGATGGCTGAGTGCCAAAAAATTGATGCTTTTAAATTGTGGTGCTGGAGAAGACTCTTGAGAGTCCCTTGGGCATCAAGCAAATCAAACCAATCAATCCTAAAGGAAGTCAGTCCTGAATATTCATTGGATGGACTGATGCTGAAGCTGAAGCTCCAGTATTTTGGGTACCTGATGCAAAGAGGAAAAGCTCATTGGGAAAGACCCTGATGGTGGCAAGGATTGAAGCCAGGTTGAGAAGGGGGTGATAGAGGATGAGATGGTTGGATAGTATCCTTGACTCAATGAACACGAATCTGAGCAAACTCCATGAGACTGAAGGACAGGGAAGCCTGGTGTGCTGCAATTCATGGAGTCACAGAGTTGGACACAACTTAGGGACTGAATACCAACAAGCAGACATATCTGAAGATGAAATCTTCCCACTAGTAGAATGAGCCTCTGCTAAAAAGTGGGCACCCAGCCACAGGATGTTTTGAAACTGAGACTCCAGGCGGCTTTCTATTAGGAAAACTGAGCTGTTAGGGGACTTCTGTGTCAGTGGGAATATCCACAGGATCCTTTATAACCTCAAAATCCATCACTCCATTCATGACATATACCTGCCTCAAATTTCATCCTTATAGACATTTCTCTTTGGGGTAACTCCAAAGGGTTAGGGATGAACTGGGTTTAATATTAATATGTGCCTCTTTCATTGATGAAGCAGCCACAGTCAGTTACAGCAGGGGTGCTCGCTCACCTGAACCAAGTTGGTACTCTTGTGTTCTCTCCCCAAGGATTTGCAATTGGTTGTCTTTCTGGAGCTGGAAAGTATGCAATCTGTGGAGCTGGCACCCCAACTTATTTGTTCTGTTAGTGGGGAAATGGAAAATAGTCATAGACAAGAAAATGTGAATAAAGCAGATGCATAGCAGGATCTTGCGTGAAATGAGAAATCACACAGTTCAAGGAAGGAAAGAGAGACATTAGGAGAGGGTAGGTTTGATTACTCGGATTCCCACTGGTTTGCAAATTTGGTATTCCAGTTCCCCATGCTTGGCTGCAATGCAAGGATGCATTGGATACTCCCAGTTGGTTTCCATTATTTTGCACAAAGCAATCTGAATAGGTTTCTATAATTTGCCATGCAAAATTTTAGACCATTCTTTTTACATAGGATGACTCTGCTACCTTTGTATCAAAAACTTACTTTCACGATCGTCAGTTGGCCACTTAATAGTGGCAAGTCATTACAGATACACATTTCCCCCCAAGACATAATGGTTATAATTAAGTGATTCAAAAGTACTTTAGTGCAGAAGGGCGAGGGCTATCCAAATGTCAGACTACATTATAAAGTGAGCAGAACTAAAATGCCATAGGACATAACCATCCATAATTTACAAGTAGCAAGCTCAGATCAGTCCACAAAATGAGCTGAAAGAATTGTTTCACAGTTTCATATGTTTTTATTAAAAGATATATCTCAGTAGCAGTGAAACAATGAAGACTGATAACAATGCAAGAGTGAAGCATCCTGACCATATTGCTAAGACCTCATGTTCTTGATTGTGTAGTAGGGGAAATGTCAGTAGCTGAGGCACCACTTCATCAGCCTTTGGGAATCTTAGCTGTGAATATTTTAGGTGGGATGTTGATTCTCAGGAGAATCTCATGCTGCTGCTTTGCTGTGGCAGAAATCTCGTTTTTTTTTTTTTGGTAAGAGAGAAACGCTCTGAGCCGTCTGAGATGTAGACAGTAAGAGGAATCCTCATAGGCTTCTGGAGCAGAGCCCTGCCTACCAGGAATAAATCCAAACTGGAGATTGTTTGCAATGGGTCTATGTGACAGAAACATTTGCAATCATGTCACTGAAAATGTTTGTTTTGCTGGGTCTACATGGCAAATAGGATACAGATCAGTGAGCAAAGAAATGGCTTGCTGAGTAGGCTGGACACAGTTGATGAAATGTTTGCGGGAAGCCTGTGCCGTGGGTCTTGCTTCTGCACCCCATCTAGGGGTTGCCACGCTGGCTGACAGCATTTCCAGCCTCAGTGTTGATGAGAAACGAGCTGAAGTATTTATCATCATTAAAGTCCTAGATTGTTTTCTAGGAGCGTTAAACCTTCTGACCATATTAGAACTCATGGAGTTTGACCCACATCCCTCTTGAAGTCTGGATCAGATAGAGGACGGCTATGCTTTATTTTTATGGAATAGGTATGTTTTAAAGAGCTGCCAGTAAAGTACATTGTGTAAAGTAAACCCCATCTCCCTGCTGATTTACATATATATATATACATATAAAATCTGGGATGTGTATCTTGGAAAGAAACCCACTGTTTGGTGAGGAGGCAGTTTAGGTGGCTTCCACTGCAGCCTTATGGTGCATTCCTCCAAACGCCAGCATTCATAAATGCCTGCAGAAGATATGAGTGCTTCCATTTTCTTCTATGCAATCTCCCTGCTCCAGAGTGTCCCTCTAACCACTGGATATCTGCTCTGTATTCCATATATTGTAAGATTTTCACGCACACTGGCAATTTCCTTATGCTATACTCATGATTTTAATCTTCTCTTTCTCCTCTAATCTGAGTACTTTATACCATTTGGCCAAGCTAGGTCATGATATCATATGGCAATTTAAGTCTCCAAAAACATCATAGTTGTTATAACAGGATGCAAGTTGGAAACCCCAGTGGATACTACAGTATTATTTTAAATTCAAGGAGCAACATGAGAGAATAATACCCGAAAGATATAGCTTCAATTAATAGTAAATCTCCCAGATTATAATTGTACATATTTGTAAGATATTATGAATGAACTGAGGAAAAATGAATTAGACTTCACTAAAATAATAACCCTTTCTACAAAATTATGTAAAACCACATGTTGTTTACTCTTCAACATGTTGTCTTGGGTCTAGGTGAACATGAGATATTAATTGCCCTTTGATTAAAGAACTTTATCTTTTCTTCATGGTTGACTTGTGAGGAAGTGGGCCCTTACCTGTAGAAGTTTGTAATGAAGGCTCTGCTTGGTTAGTGGCAGTGAGCACACTATTCCTTTCCCTATGAGGGAAAGAGAATGTTTTGTGAAGTACGGAAAGTAACTTCTGATGTTAACTAGACTCCTCTGAGTGATACCACCTAGCTTTGGTTTGTTTTCCTGTATTTTAATAAGTGGCACTGGGATTTGTCCAATTTCTCTGTTTCCAGGTTTTGTTGTATGCATCCAGAGAGAATGATAGAAGTTCTTTAGTTACAGAGGCTTGGCATTTCACAAATTTAGTTAGCTCATTATAGTGCCCCTTGTAATTCCATGAAGCCAGTTCATACGTGGACATGTCACGTGCTGTAAGTACAAAGCGTCTCCTGCAGTTGTTGTCTGTGCCATTGACATCCCTGTGACAGAGGTTCATGGCACCTCAGTGGGCCTCCTTCTCTAAGAGCTTACGTTTATACAGCACTCACCATGTGCCAGATACGGTGCCAGACCCTTCCTTGCCTCACCCTGGTCAGTTTCTCTACCTAACTCATCATCTTGTCACAGATGGAGAAATCAAAGCTCAACAGTTGAATTTACTTAAGCCCACATAACTAGTGGTAGGTGGCTGAGTAGGAACTTAGAACCAGATCAATCCCAGGGCTTAAGCTTGTTATCACTTTTCTCTGGTTTCCATTTAGTACCAAGCTATTAGACTGTGTCACATCAAAATGGACATAATATGAAACATCAAAATAAGGCATTCCATCAAGAGGTTTGCAAAGGAATCGTGACAAATTATAGACCTCAGCCGGTTAAAATTTCTTTGCTTTAAGACACAAAGAACATCACAGATTTTTTTCTTTCTTAACTGACTTCATGATAAGTCTGTCATGTATCATTGACCTAAGCGAGGACAATAACAATCCAGAAGGGCACTTTCATTTCTAGGGTATTCTAAAAATAGCCTATTTGATTAATAGCTGTGTCCAGGGAGAATAGAAGTCTACACTGCGGCTGAGGACAGGGACCTACTTCTTACCCTCACTTCCCACATGTTTCTCAAACTGATCTACTTACTAAGATCACCTACTTATTTTGACTTTTTTTCATTTAACATTTATGTATCTCTGGGATTTAATTTATTCAGGGTATGTAACCTCAGTTCAGGGGATGTTTTTGCCCAAAGCAGGATAAAGATAACCATTTCTCTGAGAAATAAATGTTGCTGGCCTTTGCACTGCAGTTTAGGATATTTACAAGTCTTTACGATGAACACTCAATCAACATATGGCAACAAAGTTCATCCTGAGGCCCAGGGACCTTGTCACTATCATTATATCGCTCCATTATCCAGTAAGAGAAATGCGAAAGCCCTGAGGGTGGTAACCATGAGCCTCAGTGAGATGATTAGGCATTATTGACTCAGGGAAGTTAAAGAACCCATTAGATTGGGAAAGGAAAAAATAGAAATTGAATTGATTGATCTATTTACTCAAAAAATTGGCTTTGGGAGCTGCAAGGAGTTTTTCCTTAGAGAAAAGAAACTCTTTTTCTAAAAATATCTTTTTTAGATAAGGATTCCTCTATCTGAGACATAATAGTCTTTCTTAGAGGGTGATGGACAGTTTACTTACCCAGATTCTCTTGATTATATTATCCAAGCATAACAGTTCATAAATATTTGGTAGAAAATTTCAAGTATAGTATTTATTGTAGATAATAATAGTAATGATAGCCATGGGTTCCTCCTATCCTTGCACACATACACCTTTGTGTGTGAACTTGCTGCCACTCAGCTCAAGAATTGGAGTCACTTTCTCTACCCATTTGCATCTGGATGGACTTCTGGCTTTCTTTGACCAGTAGAATGGGGCAGAAGTGATGATGCCATAAGAGTTTCAAGTCTGGGCTTCAAGAGATCTCGTAGTTCATCTTCTCATACTTTTCCTGTTCTAATATCTCCTTGTGGAAAGGGTTAGGCTAGCCTTTTGAGGATAATAAAACATGAACAGCAGAGACATCTTGGGTTCTAGAAACTAACCTGCCTGTCTACAGCGCATTCGATTCCCTTTGATCCACCAGCTGTGTTCAGAATCACCCACTTGACCCACAGACTTGCGAACATAATAAAATTTTTGTTATTGTAAGCCTTTAATTTGGGTATGGTTTTATGCAGTTATAGATAATGGTCATATATAGTGTAATCCTAATCCACAGATACACACTGAAAATGTATGTCTAGGTGGTGGGATTATAGGTGATTTTCATTTTCTTTTTGATACTTTCATATATATTTTAATGAACCTGTGATACTTTAAAAATAAGATTAATGACAAATGATACTGAACATAATATTGATTTTTAAAGGAGGAATCATTTCAAACAACTGACTGGGCAACTCGATCACTTTCTTTAGGGAATCCTTAGAACAATATGTTCCAGTAATCCATTTTTGTCCAATAAACCACTCCAAAACTTAGTGGCAGAAAATAACAGCCATTTTATTATGCTCATGATTTTCTGGATCAGAAATTTGGCCCCGGCATCATGAAAGAGACTTATCTCTGCATCTTGATGACTAAAGTCTCATCTAAGGCACTGAAATGGCAGGAAATGGTTGAGAAAGCTCAGCTGGGGTCACGTGCCCAGGGCCTTGGTTCTAGCTGTGGGCTGGGTTCCTTACTTCTTCTACGTGTTGTGTTGGGTGGAGCAGGAATGTTTAAGAGGGCTTCTTCAGTCACATATCTGGTGCTTGAGCTGAGATAGGTGAAATATCTGGGGTTGGCCAGGACTTGCTCACTCTCTTTCTCCCCAAGACGTTTCCACATGTCAGGTTTGAGCAGCAGGGTAGTCTCAGTGTGGTCATATTTCTTATTTGATGGCTGACTTCACCCAGGGTAGACATTCTAAGAGGTGAAAACTGTAATCTTTCTCATGACCTAGTCTTAGAAGACCCAGCACATCACTGCTGTTGCAATGAACTGGTTGAGCAAGACCCGAAAGCCAGATCAGCTTCCAGGAGAGGAGAACCACTACTCAACAGGGTGATGGCAAAAAGGCTATGGCTGTCTTAAAGCCACCAAAGCCCACCCTCTGGGGACAGAGTATTTACATGCCTTCCACAAGCAAAATCCATTCACTCTTTTCCAGGGACTCCTTGTCCCAAATTACTTCATATTACAGCATTGACCATCATGGATCTCTTGACTGAACTCAGATCTGGATGTAGATGAGTCTCTTCAGATGTGAATCATTGAATGTGGCTCCTTAGGTACAGATTCTTCTTGATCTGAAGACCAGTGAACTACAGAATCTGTACCTACACACTCTCAACATACTATGGTCAGAAAGGCACAGTATAACTACAATAGATATGTCTATCACACAGAGGGCCCATAGCAGTCATTGCTCATAGCAATTCTGAAGTCCAGTCAGCTGCATGTCATCAGTGATCTTTCTTGGAACAGTGCGTGTTATGAATGTTGTGTCCTTCCAAATTCATACGTTGGAACCCCAATCCCCTCTGTGATAATATCGGGGGTTGAGGCCTTTGAGAGATGATTAGGTCATGCGGGTGGAATCTCATGATTAATGCCCTTATACAAGTCGTCTCAGGAAGTTGTCTCACACATTTTGTCACGTGGGAACACAGTGCAAGGTTTGCATCTGGGGAAGAGGGCCCTTGCCCGACTGTGATCTCAGACTTCCAGCTTCCAGAACTGTGAGCAGTAGATTTCTGTTTACAAGTCACTCAGTCTGTGGAACTTTGTCAGAATAGCAGCCTGAACTGCCTAAGACAAGGAATATTTGAGGCTCAGTGCTACTTCCTGGGAATAGCTCCGCTTGAGATTATTTCCTTTGTATCAGCAAACTGGGAAGAATCAGACCTCCCTGGGTTTGAATTCTAGCTTCATATTTATTCACTATGTGACTATATAAGTTATTTTATCTCTCTGAACTTTTTCATCACCTATAAAAAGCATTTAGTAATACCACCTTGTAATGTCATTAAAGAGATACTTACTATGGTACTTGACATCCAACAACTGTTAGTTTTCATCTCTTGGTGATACTATGTTAAGTGGTGGAAAAATTGTCATAGACTTTGAGAAGACCAAAGGAACTCCCTCAAACAGAGGCTATCTTGTGGGAACCTTCCATAAAATTACTGAACCATGAATTGGGACATGTTCCACATAGTTGTTGAGTAATGGACTTTTACTGCAGAAAGAAAATTTTTAAAGAATCTAGTTAGCTCACTTGGAGAAGGCAATGGCACTCCACTCCAGTACTCTTGCCTGGAAACTCCCATGGATGGAGGAGCCTGGTGGGCTGCAGTCCATGGGGTCTCTAGGAGTCAGATTCGACTGAGTGACTTCACTTTCACTTTTCACTTTCATGCATTGGAGAAGGAAATGGCAACCCACTCCAGTGTTCTTGCCTGGAGAATCCCAGGGACGGGGGAGCCTAGTGGGCTGCCATCTATGGGGTCGCACAGAGTCGGACATGACTGACGTGACTTAGCAGCAGCAGTTAGCTCAGTAACCGAAGAAAAGAATACTGAAACATTCAGAAATTGCCATGCGTGATGTCACCGGGTGCTGTTCTTTAGCTTATAGTGGCATTGTTTGTTTCATGGATGACAGTTTTCAGTATAGCTTTATCCTTTCATCTGCCATAAAAGAGCTGTTGTGAACAGAATTCCAAGTGCAGAGAATGGCACCAAAATTTGACTAACCTGGCTAAAATGTTTCACCTGGCCGTCTGGCTCAGAGTTGAGCAGTTGTTCAGAAAAGCCTCTGTAGTTTCAAGTAGTTGGCTGAGATCTTGAGGTTGCCTTGCAGTGATAGGAGGATATAGTATTTAATATCAACAACTGAATGCAGAAAAAGAAGTTCATCTGGTTGGTGTGGCTCCATGCTCTCATAACACAGCTCTTCAAGCCAATGAGACGTGATCTCCAGCACAATGTTTGGCTCATTATACGAGGTGATTTAAAGAAATCCCACTGCAATTATAAATAAGTGCTCATGAGTAAGAAGGGAAATTAAAAAATTGAAAAATGTATTCTAAGTTTTGCTATCATCCTGCCTCCCCCACCTGCCTTCCTTTTTTTAATGGAACTGTACTCAGTAAAACGGATAGGTATTCAGCAAACACAGCCAGCAGTGTCAGTACTCTGCCCATATGCCCTTAATCCCTTCACTGCATCATCTTCCATCCCTGGTCCCTTAACCGTCTTCATGCATTCTGGCTCCCCCTGTATTTTTCCTTCCAACATCTAGAAACAGGATCTCTTTTTGGAGTACTGCACATGGACTGCTGCCACCTACTTTACTGCTGAAAAAAAATTTTTTTAATGATAAAAAAAAAAAAGTGCCTGGGAATTGACCTTTGCTCTTCCCCAGTAGCATATTGGACACCTTCCGACTTGGTGGGCTTATCTCCCGGTGTCATGGTGTCATATATTTTGCCTTTCCATACTGTTCATGGGGTCTCACAGCCAGAATACTGGAGTGAGTGGCCGTTTCCTCCTCCGGTGGGCCATGTTTTGTCAGAACTCTTCACTATGAGCTGTCTGTCTTGGGTGGCCCTGCGCCACATGGCTCAAAGCTTCAGTGAGTTACACAAGGCCCTTCGCCACGTCAAGGCTATGATCCATGAAGGGGCTATGGGAGTAGCCCCTCACCAATAGCTGAGTGGTACAGGGGTACAATACTCTTAAGAATGACTCTGAGGAGCAACTTCCACTATCTATAGACCCCCTGCCCCTCCTTGCAGGGTGAAGGCAAAGTTATTTTCCATGGATGTTTGATATTTCACCTTTGCTTGGTCTCCTTCTCTATGAAGAGAAGACTATGAAGTCTCACCCTCTCAGTTTTTTTAAGGAATACTTTCCATAAAGTAATTTAGGGAATGATTATTTTCACATGAAAATAAATAGTTTTCACATGAATCTTTATCTCAGGGTCTGCTTCTGGAGAACCCACAGCATGAAAGATGCCAAAATTACTTTTGAAAAACCATTGTATTTCCCATAAGTACAAGACATATGGCATATGTATCCAATACTAAAAAGATTTAGCAAACTAAACTTTGGAAATCACTAAAATATATAAATCAAGGAGCAAAATAAGATTCTGTACAGAGATATCTGGGTCCTTAGGAGAGCTTGCAAATATCAGGCAGTAAATGAAGATGGATGGAGAAATCTAAAGGGTTCTGCTTGACTACATATTTTATTTCATTGTTTCTTAATATTAAGCCTCTATAACTTGGATACATATTAATAGATTTGCTTGTGTGATCATTGAGAAGATTAAATAATGTTATATGGGGAGCTCAGGCTCTAAAATCAGCAGGGAATTTAAATGCGCATACATTAATGATGGGAGAAGGAACCGGCAACCCACTCCAGTATTCTTGACTGGGAAATCCCATGGACAGAGGACCCTGGTGGCCTGAAGTCCAAAGGGTTGCAAAGAGTCACACTCAATGGAGGGACACAGCACACATGAAAAATGATGATAATAACCTGTATTTTTTAAATTTTATTTTTTCACAACATATATTTAATATATTGAACAAGTTTGATGTGTTATGTTATTCACAAATATTTTAAACACTGGGAATATAGCAGCAAACAGAATTGACAAATTCTTGCCTTCATGAAACTTGCCCTTCAGTGGGAGAAGAGATGAAAACAAGCTATTATATTATACGTCATGATGGAGAGAAGCACTATAAGGAAAAATAAACCCAGGTAAGGTAGGTAGGAAGTATCAAGGAAAGGGTGATTTTTCCTTTGAGTAGTCAGGGTGGGCCTCACTGATAAGATGACATTTGGATAGAGACCTAAAGAAAGTGGGGAGACTAGCCATGCTGATATCATTCCAGGTAGAGGGAACAGGTGATTGACATAGGTCTCCTGCTAGGGAACATAATTGACTACTACCTGGCTGCTAGCTGCTGGATCCACAGCCACATTCAAGTGAAGGCCACTCTTGTCCTGAGCCTCTCCCAGCCAGTGACTGAGCAAATTGGGTACTAATTCAGGACTATACCATTGATGGGGAATGCCTCTGACAGGCAGCTGTGACTCAAAGACAACCCACTGGCCTACCCAAAGCTTCCTTAGGACTAAACTGTACTCTGAAACCTTCCTTGGCAATCCTCTTCACTTTCCTTCTCCTCCACAGGTGCCAGTCTGGCATTATGGGCAAAGGTCTTTCTCACCTTCTCCCTCTCCACCCTCTTTATCCCTCACCCACATTTCCTCTCAGTTCATTTATTGGTTACCCAGTTCCATCTTGAAATCTGCTTTTGGAGAGCCCAAACAAACACAAAAAGCAGATGTGAAGGACTGAGGCAGGAGCAAGCTGAAGTGGTTGTGGATCACCATGGCTGGTGCGGCAAGAGAATTAGAAGTGAGGAAGGTGGTAGAGCATAAGAACAGGAACAGAGCAGGGAGCCCAGTCCTCAGGGCCTGGCCTATCTTAAGGACCTAGAGTTTTACTCTAAGACAGGGACACCTTTGGAAGGTTTTGAGCAGTGGGGAATGCAGTCTAACATTTGAGAAGGACCATTGTCACTGCTGCACTGGGAAGAGATCATAGGACAAAAGGGCAGGGACAGGGAGACCAGTCTGGGGACCACCAAAAAGTTCAGATGAGAAATGGAGGCCTTTGAAGGAGGTAGGGAGTGGGAGAGGTAATGAGCTATGGATGGATTCTGAATATGTTTGAAGACAGAGCCAAAAGGATTTGTTGATAGTCTGGCGGTGAGGTATGAAAGAAAGAGGAGCCAAAGATAACACCAAATATTTTTTGTCTGTGCAAACAAAATTAGAATTCTCTTTCACTTTCATCAAGAGGCTTTTTAGTTGCTCTTCACTTTCTGCCATAGGGTGGTGTCATCTGCACATCTGAGGTTATTGATATTTCTCCTGGCAATCTTGATTCCAACTTGTGCTTCTTCCAGCCCAGTGTTTCTCATGATGTACTCTGCATAGAAGTTAAATAAGTAGGGTGACAATATACAGCCTTGATGTACTCCTTTTCCTGTTTGGAACCAGTCTGTTGTTCCATGTCCACTTCTAACTGTTGCTTCCTGACCTGCATATAGGTTTCTCAAGAGGCTGGCCAGGTGGTCTGGTATTCCCATCTCTTTCAGAATTTTCCACAGTTTATTGTGATCCACACAGTCAAAGGCTTTGGCATAGTCAATAAAGCAGAACTAGATGTTTTTCTGGAACTCTCTTGCTTTTTTTTTTTTTTAATTTTTATTTTAACTTTAGTTTACTTTACATTACTGTATTGGTTTTGCCAAACATTGACATT
>SJYQ01004525.1:153475-186704 GCA_006410935.1 Redunca redunca
GAAGCACAAGCTAGAATCAAGATTGCCGGGAGAAATATCAATAACCTCAGATATGCAGATGACACCACCCTTATGGCAGAAAGTGAAGAGGAACTAAAAAGCCTATTGATGAAAGTGAAAGAAGAGAGTGAAAAAGTTGGCTTAAATCTCTAAAGCTCAACATTCAGAAAACTAAGATCATGGCATCTGGTCCCATCACTTCATGGCAAATAGATGGGGAAACAGTAGAAACAGTGTCAGACATTTTTTTTTGGGGGGGGGCGGTTCCAAAATTACTGCAGATGGNACTGCAGATGGTGACTGCAGCCATGAAATTAAAAGACGCTTACTCCTTGGAAGAAAAGTTATGAGCAACCTAGATAGCATATTGAAAAGCAGAGACTTTACTTTGCCAACCAAGGTCTGTCTAGTCAAGGTTATGGTTTTTCCAGTGGTCATATATGTATGTGAGAGTTGGATTGTGAAGAGAGCTGAGCGCTGAAGAATTGATGCTTTTGAACTGTGGTGTTGGAGAAGACTCCTGAGAGTCCCTTGGACTGCAAGGAGATCCAACCAGTCCATCCTAAAGGAGATCAGTCCTGGGATTTCTTTGGAAGGAATGATGCTAAAGCTGAAAATCCAGCATTTCATGAGAAATGCTGTGCTGGATGAAGCACAAGCTGGAATCAAGATTGCCTGGAGAAATATCAATAACCTCAGATATGCAGATGACAAACTTATGGCAGAAAGTGAAGAAGAACTAAAGAGCCTCTTGATGAAAGTAAAAGAGGAGAGAGAAAAAGTTGGCTTAAAACTCAACTTTCAGAAAACTAAGATCATGCATGGCATCCGGTCCCATCACTTTATGGCAAATAGATGGGGAAGCAATGAAAACAGTGTCAGACTTTATTTTTTGGGGCTCCCAAATCACTGCAGATGGTGACTGCAACCATGAAATTAAAAGGCACTTGCTCCTTGGGAGAAAAGTTATGACCAACCGAGACAATATATTGAAAAGCAGAGACACTACTTTACCAACAAAAGTTCATCTAGTCAAAGCTCTGGTTTTTCCTGTAGTCATACACGGATGTGAGAGTTGGACTATAAAGAAAGCTGAGTGCCAGAAATTGATGCTTTTGAACTATGGTTGGATAAGATTCTTCAACTATGAAGAGTTGAAGACTCTTCAACTAAGAAGATTTCTCTAACTATGGTTTGAGAAGACTCTTGAGAGTCCCTTGGACTGCAAGGTGATCCAACCAGTCTATCCTAAAGCAAATCAGTCCTGAATATTCATTGGAAGGACTGATGCTGAAGCTGAAACTCCAGTACTTTTGCCTCCTGTGAAGAACTGACTCATTTGAAAAGACCCTGATGCTGGGAAAGATTGAAGGTGGGAGGAGAAGGGGATGACAGAGGATGAGATGGTTGGATGGCATCACCGACTCGATGGATATGAGTTTGAGTAAGTGCCAGGAGTTGGTGATGGACAGGGAAGGCTGGCATGCTGCAGTCCATGAGATTGCAAAGAGTCGAACACAACTGAGCCACTAAACTGAACTGAACTGATGTTGTTGTTTTTTTTCTTTTTTTCTTCTTTTGGGTTGAGATTATGTAGAGACTCTGCTCTTCATTATGCTGTGTTCTTCCCTCTGCCCCATGTGGACCTTCTGTGACCATTCCCCCCCCCCCATATCCCTGTCATCCTAGACCCCAGTGCCTGAGGACAGGATGACAGTGCCATCAGCTCTGTACCTGCCACTTCAACTATTGTTTCCTTGCCTAGAATAGATCTGATAATTTTTTCATGGAATTTTGTGACTTGTGTGTTCCTGAACCTCTCTTACCCATCTTGTTAGTGACTAACAAAACTTTATTCGAATTCTTAAAAATAATCAGATCTGTTGGCCTAACTATATCCAGGAGTTTCCTTACTTGCCCCTTACCTAGTTTCCTTGGACAGAATAGGGTTGGTAATTTTTCATGGCATTTTGTGACTTCTGTGTTGCTGACCCTCTCCTCTTGTAAGTGACTCATAAAACTATCAGAATTCTTCGAAATGATCAGATCTGTTGGCCTAATCATATCCAGTGGCTTGCTTGCTTACCCTTACCTGTGTGACATTGTCTGGCCCCACTCCAAACTTGGTCCCTGGACTTGAACTCCCTAAGGACTCTGGGCTCCACCTATCCTGGAGACATCAGGGAGAAGACCTGTATGAAATCTGGAACCCTGACATCTCACTTCTGATGCCAGTCATGATGCTAATGTTCTGGTTAAAGAGAGATTTAAGCACATTCACCTCTCTACTTATACATTCTCCTTCCCCAAATAACTGAAGGGCTCCTTTTTAGCCAACTCAGTTACAACTTGAAAACACCTGTGCTATTTGACATATATGAATTATATAAGCAAGTTGGGTTTCAACTCCTAAAAAAGTCCAGAACAGCAAAAAATGACTAATTGCTGAAACACTTTTTCCTATCCATTTTCAATCTTTTATATAAACTTGAATGCTAATTCCTCATTGTTTGGCAACAACAAAGGGCATTCGTTGAAGATTCACCTTCAAAGTGGCCAGCACATTCTGACACTCTGCAGCTAATAATGACTCTGGACTGTGGACATCTGATCAGAATTAATTGCAGCAGACTGGAGCCCTGCCAAGTGTTAAAATGTCTTTAGTCTTACAGACCAAGAGATATTATGGTTCAGCAACTCCGCTTTATTATTAGTAAGCTCCTTGAATCTTGAGGGAGGTGGCCCAACAGACCATTGTAACCTTTATAAATTAAATTAGAATTAGTCACTGTGCTTGTTGATTGTATTAAGAATATTATATAGAATAAAAATAACACCCTCTTTTATATCTGCCAAAAAATTTAATATATGAAAAGCTTTCTTTGCCTGAGAAGTAAAAATAAAGTGATCAGTCATATATAAAATGTCCATTGTATGCAGGGGAGATATCTGGCATGTTTGGGGGCGATAGCCTGACAAACAAAGAATAAAACCCTATTTAAAGATCAGAACATCATTGAAGAGATTAGTGGATAGTGTATGTGCCAAGAAGACATTAGTCTCCACATCAAGGTGAAGGTCTGTATTGTAAATCATATCTAAGCTTCTACAGGACTGAGAGGCTAGGATTTCTACACATTACTGGTTCTTCCTGTATGTTATTTGTTCACATTACAAGTAGAACAGCTTAATTATTGGAGATAAAGTGAATATATAGAATGTCCCCTGGATGGATTGTCAACATTTAAAATGGTCAGGCTGCCTAAACCTGGGATGGAGCAGTGAGGGAGTGTGTGTGTGTGTGTGTGTGTGGTGGAGAGTGGGGGGCATTTTCCAGGTGGAGGTGAGAAAGAGGCCTGAGAGACTTGGCACATGTCAAAAGACTGTGATGAGAAACAAGAAGCAGCTTTCAAAAACCATTGAATTAGATTGGATTGGTGGATATAAAGGGCTCTATTACTATCTTTTGCAGCAAAGCATCCTGATTATAATCCTGTTGATTAACATTCTGTGGTCTAGAACATTATGCTTAGTTTCTCAGAGAAAGTGAGACATCCATGTCAATTTTTCATTCATTTAGCATCCTTTATTAAGGGCACTGTGTGTGGTAAGTACTGTGTTAGAATGCTAGGGCAAGGCTGGCAAATTCTGGTCCCAGAGCTGCCACTGGCTCATTGTTCCCGTGGGAGACATCACCAGCAATGAAACTGATGCTATACTCACGGCCTCAGAGTCTTTCTAGCACAGATATGTTGACTTAACTATTGTCAGAGACCACATGGAGGCTAATAAAGTAACAGAGGGTTGGGATAGAGAAATGAATAAATTTGAAAGGTACCAAAGAGATGGAAGAGACGGGACAGCATCAATGACTGAGTGCTGGCTGGGGATGAAAGTTGCTGGGAAAAGTCAAGAATGGCATCAAGGTTTCTAACTTGATCAGCTGGGTGGATGGTGATATAATTTGTTGAAGTTTATGAGGAGGAAGGTAGGGAGAAAGGTAAGCTCAGCTTAAAGTACTTTGAGTTTTAGGTTCCTGTGGGCCATCTGGAGATTAAGACATTGGATATTTGGATCTGTAATTCACATGCATGAGGCTAATGAGACAGTGTAGGTGAATTGTTACAACACTTGGAGATTGGAGTCCATTATCTTCACTCCACAGGGCACCAGCTGGGTGATCTTGCCAAGTTCCTTAATATCTTTACTTTTTTTCCCCCTTATTTCTAATGTGGAGACAGTATCTATCTTATAGGATCATCTTGAAGATTAAATGAATGCCTGGCAAACATATAGTGAGCACTATGTGAATTCTAACTCCCATGAGCATTTACAGAAGCCAGTGCTGGTGACTGACAGCCCCATCAAGCCCAAAGTCCTCAAGTCATCCTTGATTCCTCCCTTTACTCTTCACCTCTTGCATCAGTTCATTGAGTCCTATTGACTTCAAGTTCCAAGGACATCTCACATTCATTATCCTTTCTTCATCTCCACTCATCTCCCTGGTGCAAAGCAGCATTTTCTCTCACCTGGGTACCCTACAGCAGCCAGCAGTCTCCCTGCTTCTCCCTGTAATTCACTCTCAAAATCAAGCCATGTAACTCCCTAGTTTAGAGCAAAATCCAAACTCTTAACCATAAGACATGGTGTGACCTTTCCCCTGTCTACCTCTACATTTTGTCCCTCTTCCCATCTACTGTGGTTCAACATGACTGGCTGTCTTACTTTTCTGAAATGCACCAAACTCTTTCCAGCCTGAGGGATTGTGTATCATCTGTTCCTCCTGTGAGACTTCTAGATTTTCAGAATACTGATTCCTTCTAGTCATCAAGGTTCTTATGTCAAGTGTGATCCCTTCAGGGAGTCTGCCCTGGACACTCCCTCTGTATAGCCCCATTTTCCTGACCACTTTCTAAGATATCTTGTTCAATTGTCTTCACTGTACTTTTTGATATTTTCATTTTGATTTATTTGTAACTTTTTTGTTATTGTCTCCCCCTCAAGAATGTAAGTTCCAGATGGTGGAGACCAGAGCTGACCAACTTACCCACTGAGTAGATCCTGGGATACATGATACTTTAAGGGGCTCATGAAAATCCTTTAATTTATTTTTAAAAAAGAGAAAAAAAAGAACATCATAATAATGAATATAAAATAAAGAATTCACCCTAGATTAAATGTATTTTTAAACACAATCATAAAATATAATTTTTGTTTTTTATGAAAGAAGTAGCCCATGAATATCATAAGGCAACCATGGTGGGAGCCCTGTCAGTCTTGTTCACTGCAGACTCTTCATCCCTTAGAACTTTACCTGGTACATAGGAAGCCCTCAAAATGAATTTGCTGTCTAGATAAATGAAATCACTTGAGAACTTTGGGGTCTAGCCTAATAGAACTCATGTTGTGTGTGTGGGTGGTGTGTGTTTTGGAAAACTTTGGTGTGCCCCTGTAGGTCTATTTTCTACCCTTCTCCAGTTGAATTAGGAGAATTATCATAATATCTGCATCAAAAGGAGGGTAATGGAGTTTCCAGTGCTGATAAAGGAGTAACTGACAGGAGGAACATGGGCTCATCGGGGAAAGAAGTAAGACCAAATGTATGGACAAGGCATGGGTCGTATCAGGAAAGGAAGGAGGAATGCCAGATAGCAGTTTAGAAGCAATGAAGAAGCAGGACAAGTAGAGAATTCAAAGTGGTTAGAGGGAAATTTCAGAACTGAAGTTTTGAGAAGAGGATGATCCTGGTAGTCATGTTGAATATCATTGAAACAGATGAGTGCACAGAAATGGGAAGCTAGGGCTTTGGTGGAGTCCTTAGTGGGGAGATTGACATTTCATTATGGGCAGTGGTAGCACTCGGAGTGCAAAGAAAATCCTCAACATATGCAGGAATGTGAAGAGGACGTCAGTGGACGCTAGGACTAGGGCAAAGCAAATGAGCTTACTGATTGAGAGTGCTGGCTGGGCTTGTATCTTGGCCCCGTCACTTCCTGATTGTGTGGCCATGGGGCAGCTAGGGCCATCTTTCTGTGCCTCTGTTCTTTCATCTGCAAAGTGGAGATCATCCTCATAATAACTGCTGCACAAGGCCACTATCAGTATCACATGAAAAGTATTACTCAGAACAGTGCCTAGCTCATAGTAGGTGCCAGTCCATGTTAGCTATTATAACTAAGAGGAGGAGAAGTAAAGGTTGTTTTGGGGAAGAAGGCAGGGGAATATTTACTCTCCTTCCTGATAAGGGGAAGGAAACAAGTGCTCCAGAAAAATATGTATCCATATTTAAAGGAAATTTATTAAAAAAAAAAAAAGCATCTTCATGTATAATAAGCATCATTGAGAATGTAAGGTAATTTCTTGGCAATCAACTGAGCTTCCAGACTGCTCAGGAGTATGGCAGTTCATTTGACTCATGGCCCAGGCTGTGGAAGACAGTGACAAGAGAGGCAGAGTATTGGGATGCAGACACAAGGGACAGTCAGGCCACTCAGCCTTGGACTTTTAGATGGAACTCTGAGGAGGGGTGATCTGAGAGGCATGGGTCCCATTCTATGATTACAACCATGTGGTTAGGCTATAGGAGCCTCAGAATGGAGGTTCACTAGAGTGCCCTTTAGTGAGTGTTCTCAACAGCCAGAGATGCTAGAATAAGATGTAGACAATTGTAATCCCTTTGCTCTTTGAACTTGTCCTTAACAATTTGATTCTATCTGTGTCTTAAACCTCATCATTTTACTTTGGGTTATTGAGTTCAGTCTGTAGCTTTTTGGATGTAACTGCTTGTCTTCCTGGTTGTAACTCTTGCCTCTTTGGGGAATGATTGGGCCACCTTTCTTTGTGATACAACAGTCTCAGACTACTCTGGGTAATTCCTATCTTAGATTGGGTTCCCTGGGAATACATTTAAAGATGAAAAGTTGGATGCAGAATGCTCATTGTGGGATGTTTTCAGAAGATCACCTGTAAGGAGGCCAGTAAGGCACGATTGGGCAGAGAGAGACGCTTATGTGCAGCTGAGGTTTCAGCCAATCCTACAGGAGCTCCAGAGCTGGGGTGGCCCTTCAGAGTTGTTTCCATGGAGATCAAGGAGCCAGATATTTATATCCCAGCATCAGCCAGTCTTTGATTGTGGGCTGCTTCCAGGGAGTGAGCATTACATGAGGTGAGGTAGTTCCCTTAGGCTGAGGTAATGTTCAGTGAGGGATACTGCTGGGAGCCTTCCTAGCTGACATTCCCAGCATGTGAGAGATGGGTCTGTTGGCCCTAGAAAGCAGCCCTGAGTGGAGCATCACTTAGTGACTATCCAGCTGGGCCCAGGTCCTTTAGAGTACAGTAGTGTGGGGTGAGATGGAGGATGAAGACAGAGAAAGGGAGCTGCCAACAGGGAAGGTCGGAGAAGGCTGAAGTTTCATTTTTACATCCGTCACAGTTTTTCCCAAGTATGCCCACAAGAGACAAGATCATAAACATCAGAGAATCAAGGCTGGTTGTAGCAGATGTGGAAATCTTCTCCCCAGGCATGCAGGAAGGGAAAGAAGCTTGTACATTCCATGCCACTCACTCTGTTCCTAGTTGCATCTGTACTGTCGTTTAGTTGCGAATTCGTGTCCAGCTCTTTTGCCACCCCATAGACTGTAGCCCTCCAGGCTCCTCTGTCCGTGGGCCTTCTTAGGCAAGAATACTAGAGTGGATTGCCATTTTCTCCTCCAGGGAATCTTCCTGACCCAGGGAGACAACCCACATCTCCTACATTGGCAGGTGGATTCTTTACTATTAAGCTACCTGGGAAGCCCTGAGCATGTACACATTATCTTTAAATATCTTTGGGTCATCATTCCATTTGGCAGCACTACTCTGGGATGGCAAAGAAAAATTTTTATAGCCTTTCTTAAAAAAAATTATTTATTTTTAGCTGTGCTCTCTTCCTTAGAACATTATGTTTCAGTTATTCATTTTTGTCTAAGAAACCACCCCAAAACTTAGTGGCAGAAGACAACAACCATTTTATTATGCTCATGATTTTGTGGGTCAGAAATTTGACCTGGGTATAGTGAGAAAGGCTTATCTCTGCATCTTGATAATTGAAGTCTCATCTGGAATACTCAGCTGGGGTCATGTGCCCAGGGCCTCGGTTCTAGCTCTAGGCTGGGTTCCTTCCTTCTTCTACGTGCTGTGTCTGGTGGAGCTGGAACTTTTTCAGTTGATTAATTATATTTGTAGCTGTGCTGGATCTTCATTGCTGAACGTGGGCTTTCTCTAGTTGCGGCGAGCAGGAGCTACTCTTTGTTGCTGTGCACGGGCGTCTCATTGCCGTGGCTTCTCTTATTGCAGAGCATGAGTTCTGGGTGCATGGGCTTCAGCAGCTGTAACATGTGGGCTCAGTAGTCGCAGTGTGTAGGCTCTAGAGAGCCAATAGAGAAGTCCCACAAAGAAATTGACATAAACGTCATACAGCTGTTAACAGCGAGAATGAACTATTGGAAATTATCACAGAGTGAAGGGACAAATTATGACAAAACTACTGTCTCTTCTAGAGAAGTCACCCTTACAGAAGAAAGAAGAGTGCATTCTCTTACTAGGAATATTTCTTAGAAGGTAAGTGCCTGGTGACATATTCAATTTAAGGTAATATAGGAAAACTTAAAAGTCTGAAACGCTAAAACAATGGCAGACACCTGATAGGAAAATACCATTTGGACTGTGCCAAAATTGTAGAATTAATATCCACTAACTTGTTTGAAACATGGTCTTGTGAGGAATCGTTTCCTCAGCAAGTTATTTGACTTTCTCTTAGCACCAGAAATGTGCATCTTGCACCATAGGGACCTAAAGATCTCCTTTTAGGGTCCATTATTTGAGTTATTTCCCCAAGATTCCAGAGAATTATTGATCCCTTGACCACCAGGAGGCAACTTTTGATATTTCCAATGCCAAAAGCAAAAGTCACAAAAAAACTCCCTTTCATTCACTGGGAAATTTTCTGAATGATGACAAAATTCTTATTCCCTAGAAGAGCATAAAAGAATATGGAAAATGTGTTAGAAACTTCAGATACATCTCTCTTCATTAAAGGGTGAATTTCAGTCAAAACATGTTCATTTCCTAAGTTGTAAATTATAGCTAGGAAAAAAAAAAAAAAAAGAACCTGGCCATTCCCAAGTTTATGAGATCATGTAGTCTTTCCTGATGAAAAATTCCCTGTTCAACAACCAGTTTGCTACTAATGATAATAAGGTCATCCAAGTGCGCAGCTGTTGGGTTTCTGTGGTATACACAGTGACTGATTAAAATTACCCGGCGAAGCCATGGAAGTGGGCTATTATACTGGTTGGAGAATTGTGCATAGAGTGAAGCCTTAGGCATTGATAGGAGCTGGTTAGTCAGCTTGCCATTAATTAGCAAGGGAAACCTCTCTTTTTTAAATAATTTATATCTGCATCTAAATTAGGTAATAGAAGGAGTATAATGATGAGGAAGCATTACTGATCACTAGGAGACTTCTCCAAACACAATAATGATTAGCACAAGAAGTACCTGGGTTTGAACACAGCTCACCGTATGGAAAGCTCAGCCTAAACAACTGACTCTTCTGATAAGATTATTGAATATACAACTGAAATTAGTTACTCTACTAATCTAGGTATAAGGAGAATGTGGTGCTTTTTTATCTTTGGTGGGCGAACTGCAACAGAAATTTCGTTATCATCTGCCTGCAGTGCGGGAGACCCGGGTTCGATTCCTGAGTCGGGAAGATCCCCTGGAGAAGGAAATGGCAATCCACTCCAGTAATGTTGCCTGGAAAATCCCTTGGACAGAGAGCCTGACAGGCTACAGTCAATGGGTTCGCAAAGAGTCGGACACGACTGAGCGACTTCATTTTCTTTAAGGAAAAGAAAGATATCTTTGACTTAGATCCCAGACCATTCTTTTTTGTGCATTTGGCTTAAGTAGCTGGCAAAGCCATTGAAATAAGTGCCGTATTATTAAATGGGGAAAATGTAGATTGATTCCACTCATATAAAAAATAATAAATTCTCCGAACATATAATATATTTCTTGAGCTGCATTAATGCACATTTGCATTTCTCTTTAATATGAAACAGCTGTTGTATTTTTCATTTTATGGCATTTTAAAGAGATGGAAAGGATTGGGAACCAACATGAATCACAAGTCCCCACTACGTTTCATTAAAGACAATATCACATTAATTCCCACTGCTCCTGAGCCTGATGGAGAATAGAAACTTCCTTCATTTTTAAAACCATGAAAGTTAACATGGAAACTTTAATGTAAGCATTTAAATTATCAACTTAGAATGAGAAAGTGAGTCAGCTCTGATATGCATCAGCTTAACTGCACTGCTCTGAATTTAGGAGCCGGAAAGGTATAGAATTTACTGACATAAATCAAATCATCATAGTGAAAGGTAGCCATGTAAGTCCCCATTTCTCACCTGGCATTCTCATTTGGAGGGAAGAATTGATTCTCTTAGCAATGGAATAAGCTTCTCTCCTTCTCCTTTTGCTAACATGGTTTCTCTACAGTTATGCAAACTAAATTTGCAGTCATCTTCCTTATCATGGCCTTGGGGAATAAGAAAGTCTGGTTGGTTTTTTGGCCGATGTTTTTCACTGCAGTTTGATAACCTACATTCTACATGTATAACAATAACTGAAACTAGATTTTTTTTCTGATATGCCTGAGCTGAAAATAAAATTAATTTTCAGTCACCGTGGACTTGTGACTTCATAGTTTCAATAGGACTCTTTTGTCCTCCTTTCCCCCTTCTTTCTTGATTCTATACGTCAGCATTATGGCTTAGCAGGGGAAAAACACAACATTGTATTTTAGAGTCAAATATATGTAGGGCAGAACTGTGACTCCACTTCTGATCTGCTGTGTGAACTTTGGCAAGTGAAATGAACACTGAGCTTTAGGATCTTGCTTTATTAAATGAGAATAATAATTGTTGCCTTTCAAGATTGCTTCAGGAGTTAAGGGAGATATTCCCTGTGGCTCAGCTGGTGAAGAATCCACCTGTAATGTGGGAGACCTGGGTTCGATCCCTGGGTTGGGAAGATCCCATGGAGGAGAGAATGGCTACCCACTCCAGTATTCTGGCTTGGAGAATTCCATGGACTGTATAGTCCATGGGGTCGCAAAGAGCCTGACATGACTAAAGCGGCTTTCAGTTCAGTTTATGAGTGAAAACATTCACTGTGGGCCTAGGACTCAGTAGGAACTCACATCTGGTGACCTTCTCTTTCCCTTTGTTTTCCCCCTCCCTGTCCTGTCACTCCTTAGCTCAAAGGGACAGTGACTGGGCAATTGTTAAGGAGCTGCAGGCTGAGTATATCCCACAAGAGTTTGTAGAGTGTCGTGAGAGAGCTTCCTTCGGAGGATGCAAGTCACTGCAACTGTCTACATGATAGTGTCCCCATTTGTGTAGATTTCACCCCCAGGCTCAGCATGATACATCATTTTCTTGAAGGTAAATCACGAAAGGCATCCTGGAGGCAGGAGAATCTCAAAGTTCTCCAGTGATGCTTGAGAGGAGGGCATAGTCCCAGAGTTAGGGTACAGTTTCTCAGTCCCTCTCAAGGCTTCTAGGAGCAGCACTTGGGAAGCTCTCTGACTGGAAACCAAGTAAGACAGCAGAAATCCACTAGGCTAGGGTGTGGCCACGGTCAAAGCCAGAGTACACAGAGTTAATAGAATCAAGAATATATGCCAGATTTTAGTGGCTAGAAATGTAATTTTTTTTATTGTTATGAACAACTCTGTAGTACAGGGAGAATTTCCCATTTAACCACATTGATTCTTAAAACTGTTACATGGTGAATATTATTTACCTAGTTTTATAGATGGGGAGAGAGAAACTCATTGAGACAAAAGCAGTACCATATTCTGTATTGGGAGGCAGAGATGTGTAGAATTGCACATTGTAGATTCTAGAGTCAAACATTTTACCTCAAATCCAAGCCCTGGCACTTTCTTGCTGAGTGTCCTTGGACATGTTATTTAACTTGCCTAAATTTCAATTTCCTCATGTGAAATCCAGGAGTAACTGTAAAGGGTTGCTGTGAAGGTGCAGTAAGTTGTTCTAGCCAAAACCTAGGAACCTTTCTTTTCCTCTCAAACTCTTCATTATTCTTTGTCATCAACCCCCCAAGCTTCTCCTCTTCCAGTCTTTCTCATTTCAACAAAGGGTACCCTGTCCACCCATTAGCTGTTCAGGTCAATAGCTTGGATGTGATCCTTGATTCCTCTCTTTTCTCCATTGTCGTCCCAACTTTCCCAAGCACAGTCCAATCCACAAGTCTCTCAGCTCTGCCTCCAGAATGTGTCCTCAGGAATCTCTCCGCTAGTCTCCATTTATGCTTTCAAATACCACAGTCTCTGACAGCCTCTGCTTTTACACATACCCTTTACAATCTTTTCCCCACTTTACAACCAAAGTGAGCTTTTATAAATGTAAATTTTACCATGTGACTCTAGTGCTTAGACTCTTCAGTGGCTTCTTGCTGCACTAAGACTAGAATCCAAACAAACTCCATGCATGGATCATGCTTATCAGTCCAACCACGTCTCATACTCTTTCTTCTCTTGTTTCCCACACCCCTGCCACCCTGGTCATTTCAGAGCTTTGGAACAGGCTGATTTCTCTAGTTGGAATGTTTTCTCTCATTCTTTAGATTTTAGAATCCGAAAGCAAAAGTCAACATATAACCTCAGAGAGGTCTTGAGTTCCCTGTCTACTCTTTATCATATTATTGCCATTACCTTTTCCCCTTACTGTTTATAAACCTTAACATTATCCTACTTGTTTTTATTTCTTTGGTGTTAATTTGATAGTTTGTTGCTATTTGTCTCTGTCTACTAAGACCTGACTCCAAAGTGTTTCCTTGGGACTTGCGTTGATAATCACTGAATAGGGCTGGGGCAGAGAAGGCATTCAATAGATATTTGTTGAATGAATGAATGAATGTGAATATCAGAGTACATGCAGTAAATACTCAATAAATGATATATTTTGCTTCCTCTACTATAAGCAAAGGTTGAAAATAGTTTCGAAATCAAGCAGAAAATAATGTTGTGTCTGGGACACTAATGGAAAGAAGATATAATTTGGAGTGAGATCAGCCAGGGTTCCAACTCTTCCTCCCTAAGCCTCAATTTCTTTGTTTGTTAAATGGGAATAATTATAGTCCATGCCACAGAGTTGTGAGAATGAAATGAAAAGACTTAAAAAATGCTTAGTACCAAGACTGCTCTAAATTCTAAATAAATGGTCTTTTACCATTGAGACCTTGACAATTTGGTACAATAAAATTTTGTTGATTCACAAATATTTTCATGTTTCCTTTCTCCTTTCAGAATTGAACTTGCTCAGTCTGAGAGTCAGGCTTGTTTTGGTTAAGAATTTGCAGGGTAGGGACAATTGTAAGACAGAGGAATAATTATCCTATGGTTTTCTTCTATAACTTTTCAGTTACCTGCATAATTTATGGTTCGTTAATCTTGATTGGGGCTTCCCTGGTAGCTCAGATGGCAAAGAATCTGCCTGCAGTGCAGGAGATCCCGGTTCAATCCCTGGGTAAGGAAGGTCCCTTGGAGAAGGGAACAGCTACCCACTCTTGTATTCTTGCCTGGAGAATTCCATGGACAGAGGAGACTGGCTGGCTATAGTCCATGGGGTCGCAAAGAGTCGGACACGACTGATCGACTGAACAACAACAACAACAATCTTGATTGACTAGAGTCTCTGAAACTAAGAGTCACCTTGATTTTACTTAATTGATGCTATACTGATATACTGGGCAAAAATAGTCAATTTTCATAAATAAATCTTAACCGAATCAGATTGGCTCCCTTTCAATTATATAGGATATTTATTATTGTGGGAAAGATGATTTGATTGAAAAATATAGTTGGTGTGTTCCAGGTCATCCATATGAGGTTGGAAGTAAAGGGGTGTAAACCCATGGGCCCATGAAGAAGTGACAGACCAGAAGGTAGGTGCCCCCAGTATTGCCTTTCTTAGACAGGAAGCCTCTCATTCCTGGGTGATGGCTCTTGGGTCCTGCTCTTTTGTTTTTGCTGTATTCTAGGAAAATATTAAAACAGTGATTGTTTAGTTACCTTGGAACTAAAGGTAATCAGCCAAATCCATGGCATTTCTATGTTGTTGGATAGAAAAAGGAGCTAAAGATTCCCAATATAAAAATTCAAAATTATAGCACATGCATTCTTTTAAAGTAATATTTCTTTTAGGAAATGGTATTCCTATTTTCCTTATTCAGTTACCTCTACTTGGAGTGGGTTTCTGAATGGTTTCCCATTGAATGTCTGGTTTCCCTCTGAATGTCTGAGTGCTGCTCATGTCCTAAGCCCCTGTTGCTTTCTCCGTATATACATGAAGACTTTCTCTAAGCCTATGTTGTTTGATATGGTGGCCACTAAGCATAGGTGACTATTTACTTAAAATTAAAAAAAGAAATCTAAATCACACTGGCCACATTTCAAGTGCTTGATGATTGATAGCTACATCTGGATAGTAGCTACTCTTTTGAACAGTGCAGATAGAGAACATTTCCAATAGTTCAGAAGGTTCTACTGTATAGTGCTATCTCGAGTACCTTAGGTGAGCATGCTCACAGCATTGTGCTCTCATAGAAACCTTTTTGTTCCTTTATGGAACAAGTCACTTTCTACCTTGATTGACTGTAGCAGAGTGACTTGACTGTTTTCAAATGATGACATACAGAGCTAGAATCTACAACTCTGGCTTTCTACTTCAATGAAAAGGCAACATTTTTGTCTGTTTCACCCGCTGGAATTCTATATGAGACACTTTTGCTAAAAGTTTGAAAACCTCTGCCCTCTTTACATCTGTTGTATTTTCTGCTCAGACCATTTGAGGGCAAGATTTACTTCTGATTCATTTTTTAGCTGCTCACAACCTGGTCTGAGGGTTACGGAAGTAGGCACTCAAACATTTCTAGTTGGTTGCAAGGAGTTAAGTTCTAGAGTTTATGGCATGATGCAACTTTACTTCATAGACACCACAGTACAATTATTGCAGTCAGATCCCTGACCAGTCAGGGGTTCAGTGCCTTCCCTAGCATCCCCATCTCTGTAAAAAGTAGGGCACACAAACACATGGCATTTTCTGCTCCTGTAAATTATTTTCTCTTCCCTTTCTCTCACAATTACTTGGGTTTTAATTTACAGTTGGTTTACCTTTTCTGATCTGTTTGCAACCTTCCATTCATCTAGTTCTCTCTCCAGGGAGTTTAACCAGATTGGCCAATTAGCACTTCATTTTTAGCAAACAGATAAATATATCACTCTACTCAAGTATGGAGGACACCTTGTCGTGATGAGATAAATCAGTACTTTCTTATAGATTTTCTATACCTACAGTGACCATATCACTTGAGATAATTACATCAGTAATAATAATAATAATAATACACAGATGTATATATATTTTATGTTTCTATCTCCACTGGGAGCTTTGATTTCTCCTTGGAGTCAAGGACTGTGGGATAATATGAGACTTTTCAACATACTTAAGCTTAGACAGGCTATGTTGTTTAACAATTTTAATATATGATGAATATTTAGTACAAAGTGGGTTTAATCAAACTGTATGATATATCTGTTTTTACACCTCCCCCATAAGATCACTAGCATTATATAGTATTCTCATATATTGTAACAGAAAATTTAATATCTTTCCACATTCCAGATAGTTCTGACCTCCTTGCTAATTAGCCTTTCAAATAAATTAGGTGACAGTTTTAAGGAAGCATTGTTGATATATTAATGTGTTAGTTTATTCTAAAGAATAAATATCACATTTTACCCCTTTGCCCTTTTATTTAGAGTTGCTTCCTATGTCTCCTAATGAATTAATGGTTTTTCTGAAACACTAAATTGTCTTTGTTCAACTGAGGGACAATAATCAAGTGACTCACTAGTAATTTATAGCTGTGCAGGTGATGATCCGAGCATCAGTCTGCGATGTATTTTCATCAAGACTAATTCCAATGTAATATTTCAATTTAGTTTTCACTAAAGCATTCAATTTGCATTTAAAAAGCAGTCAATACAGGTTAATAAAATGGTGTCAACTGATCACTAATGAACTGTTATGCTTGTAAAACACTGCCCTTCTCACCATGAATTGTCTTGGACTGATGTTTCACTACCCTGGCTACCAGCCAAAACACATGTGAGTGAAACAAGACTTGGAGCTGACTGTGGCTCAGATCATGAGGCCCTTGTTGCAAAATTCAGGCTTAAATTGAATAAATTAGGGAAAAACACTAGATTCATTCAGGTATGACTTAAATCAAATCCCTTATGTTTATACAGTGGAGGTGACAAAAATATTTAAGGGGTTATATCTGGTAGACGAAGTGCTTGAAGAACTATGGACAGAGGTTCATAATGTTGTACAGGAGGCAGTGACTGAAACCATCCCAAAGAAAAAGAAATGCAAGAAGGCAAAGTGGTTGTCTGAGGAGGTTTTACAAATAACTGAGAAAAGGAGAGAAGCAAAAAGCAAAGGAGAAAGGAAAAGATAGTGAATGCAGAGTTCCTTGAATGAACAATGCAATGAAGTAGAGGAAAACAATAGAATGGGAAAGAATATAGATCTCTTCAAGAAGTTCAAGAGGGAGGGGACATATGTATGTCTATGGCTGATTCATGCTGATATTTGGCAGAAAACAACAAAATTCTGTAAAGCAATTATTCTTCAATTGAAAAAAAAGAATATTGGAGATCAAAGGAACAGTTCATGAAAGGACAGGCACGATAAAGGACAGAAATGGAAGGGACCTAACAGAAGCAGAAGAGGTTAAGAAGAGGTGGCAAGAATAAGCAAAAAAGAACTATACAAGAAAAATTCTTAATGAACCAGATAACAACAATGGTGTGGTTACTCACCTAGAGCGTGTGGTTACTTATCTTGGAGTGTGAAATCAAGGGGACCTTAGGAAGCATTACTACAAACAAAGCTAGTGGAGGTGATCGACTTCCAGCTGGGCTATTTGAAATCCTAAAAGATGATGCTGTTAAAGTGTTGCCCTCAATATATCAACAAATTTGGAAAACTCAGCAGTGGCCTCAGGACTGGAAAAGATCAGCTTTCATTCCAGTCTCAAAGAAGGACAGTGACAAAGAGTGTTCAAACTACTGTACAAATGCACTCATTTCACATGCTAGTAAGGTTATGCTCAAAATCCTTCAAGCTATGCTTTAGCAGTATGTGAACCAAGAAGTTCCAGATGTGTAAGCTGGATTTAGAAAAGACAGAGGAACCAGAGATCAAATTGCCAACATCCGCTGGATCATAGAAAAAGCAAGAGAGTTCCAGAAAAACATCTACTTCTGCTTCATTGACTACTCTAAAGCCTTTGACTGTGTGGATCACAACAAACTGTGGAAATTCTTTCCATAGAGAAGGGAATACCAGACCACCTTACTTGCCTCCTGAGAAACCTGTATGTGGGTCAAGAAACAAGAATTAGAACCTTACATGGAACAACTAACTGACTAGTTCAAAATTGGTAAAGGAGTGAGTCAAGGCTATATATTGTCACCCTGCTTATTTAACCTCTGTACAGAGTATATCATGTGAAATGCCAATCTGGATGTATCCCAAGCGGAAATCAAGATTTCCTGGAGAAATAACAACAACCTGAGATATGCAGATGATACCACTCTAATGGCAGAAAGTGAAGAGAAACTAAGAGCCTCTTGATAAGGGTGAAAGAAGAGAGTGAAAAAGCTGGCTTGAAACTCAACATTCAAAAAACCAAGATGTGGCATCTGATCCCATCACTTCATGGCCAATAGATGGTGGAAAAGTCAAACAGTGACAGATTTTCTTTTCTTTTGCTCCAAAATCTCTGTGAACGTTGACTGTAGCCATGCAATTAAAAGACATTTGCTCCTTGGAAGGAAAGCTATGACAAACATAGTGTTTTAAAAAGCACAGACATTACTTTGACAACAAAGGTTCATATAGTCAAAGCTATGGTTTTTCCAGTAGTCATGTATGGGTGTGAGAGTTGGACCATAAAGAAGACTGAGTGCTGAAGAATTGATACTTTCAAACTGTGATGCTAGAGGAGACTCTTGAGAGTCTCCTGGACAGCAAGGAGACCAAACCAGTCAATCCTATAGGAAATCAACCTTGAATATTCATTGAAAGGACAGATGCTGAAGTTCCAATACTTTGGGCACCTGATGCAAAGAGCTGAGTCATTGGAAAAGACCTTGATGCTGGGAAAGATTGAGGACAAGAGGGGAAGGAGGTAACAGAGGATGAGCTGGTTGGATGACGTCACTGACTCAATGAACATGAGTTTGAACAAACTCTGGGAAATAATGAAGGACAGGGAAGTCTGGTGTGCTGCAGTCCATAGAGTCACAAAAATTTAACATGACTGAAGGACTGAACATCAACAACAATGCATATGGATGAAGAGGGTTGAAGAACATTTTTGTTAAAGTATAGATTTTCTATTGCTGCTGCAATAATGAAAGACCAAAAACTTAGTGACTGTTTTAAATACCAATTTATTACCTCACAGTTTAATGGGTAAGAAGTCTAGCACTAGAACTCTGTTGGTTCTCTGCTTAGGTTTCTACAAGGACAAAATCTACAAACTTTCTGAAGACTCTGGGGGAGGAAAAAATCCAGCTCCAAGCTCATTGAGATTATTGGCAGAATTTAGTTCCTTGTGCTTGTAGGTCCCAGTTTTCTTGCTAAGTGTCAGCTGAGAGCCTCTTACCTCCTAAGACTGTCTGCATGCCTCATCTTGCCCTTTCCATCTTGAATCTCTCTGTCTTCTCCTTTTATTGCATCTTTCTAACTGCAACCAAGGAAACTTCTGTTTTAAGGGGCTTGGGTGATTAGATTAGATTGAGCCTTCCCAGATAACTCAGGATACTCTCCTTATATTTGCAATGTCTTCTTTTGCTATCATAATATTCACAGGTTCCACAGATTAGGGAAGGGGCACATTTGGGGGCAGTTATGCTTACCACAGATAGTGAAACAGAGGGGCTCTTCACCCTATTGGTGGGTAGTTAGGTATGTTCAGAGGGATGGAGCTGGAAATAGAGATAAGGAGAGCAAAGTTAAGTACTTCCAACCGTATATTTCCATAACACTTTTGCGACCCCCAGTAAGTATAAACTCCAGTATACAGAGTTGTTTTCCCATCTGCTCCCTGGGGCCAGAGACCTAGATTTATTCAGTTTTGTACTCTAGACCTGGCATGCTTCTTTCTCTCCCAACAGGTGACTGATACATGTTTTTGAAGTGTAGTTGAAGGAGCATGATGGCAATTGATGATAGCGAAAAAGCATTTCTTACGCTGAGGAGTATATCTCTTAATGAGAACTGTCAGAGCAGTGATGGGGGTAATTTTAACAAGGGTCTAGTTGGCCAGACTGGACTCATACCATTGATTAGACCCCATCTTCCCCTCTCATGCTTGCTCCTTCCTACCTTCCTAGACCCTGCACCATCTTGAAACCCTGTGATTTTGGAGTCATTACTGTATCACCTTTTGGTATTTTTGGATAGTTCATTGTTTTCCAGTCTTCTTAATAGTCCATAGCCCTTCCATACTGTAAAATGAAAGTGAAAGTCACTCAGTCGTGTCTGACTCTTTGTGACCCCATGGACTATGCAGTCCATGGAATTCTTCAGGCCAGAATACTGGGGTGGGTAGCCGTTCCCTTCTTCAGGGTATCTTCCCAATCCAGGGATCGAACCCAGGTCTCCTGATTTGCAAGCAGATTCTTTGCCAGCTGAGCCACCAGGGAAGCCCTCCATACTGTAAAGGGTCCCTCATATAATGAAAAACTGTAGCTTGATTTCGTCTTACCATCTAAGAGTTGTTCACTTAACTTGTTGAGTTCAAAAGAATTAACATCTGACTAGGTCACTATTAAGTGTCAATCACTCAGTCATGTCCAACTCTTTGGGATCCCATGGACTGTAGCCCACCAAGCCCCTCAGTCCATGGAATTCTCCAGGAAAGAATACTGGAGTGGGTTGCCATTCCTTCCTCCAGGGGATCTTCCCAAGCTAGGTCTCTTGCACTGCAGATTCTTTACCAGTCATTCAGTTCAGTTCATTTCAGTCCAGTTGCTCAGTCATGTCCAACTCTGTGACCTCATGAGTTGCAGCATGCCAGGCCTCCCTATCCATCACCATCTCCCAGAGTTCACTCAAACTCATGTCCATCGAGTCAGTGATGCCATCTGGCCATCTCATCCTCTGTTGTCCCCTTCTCCTCCTGCCCCCAATCCCTCCTAGCATCAGAGTCTTTTCCAATGAGTCAACTCTTCGCATGAGGTGGTCAAAGTACTGGACTTTCAGCTTTAGCATCATTCCTTCCAAAGAAATCCCAGGGCTGATCTCCTTCAGAATGGACTGGTTGGATCTCCTTGCAGTCCAAGGGACCCTCAAGAGTCTTCTCNGCCTTGATGTACTCCTTTTCCTATTTGGAACCAGTCTGTTGTTCCATGTCCATTTCTAACTGTTGCTTCCTGACCTGCATATAGGTTTCTCAAGAGGCATTTACATGGGGTTAAATATGGAGGCAATTCTTTGGAAGTCAGCTATTCCGGATTGTGGTTGGTCTACTTCACATGACCTCTCCAGGGCTTAATATTCTCATCTTCAAAATGAAGATACGATACCTCAAAGATGGGCATATAGATTAAATGGGAGCATTAAGTGTTAAGTGCTTGGTCCTTAATTATTAATTCAGTTGATTAATGGTAACTGAGTACTAGTCTGTGACACTTCCTTAAAATAATTGTAGTGCAACTTATATATGTACAATGTGAACAAATCGAAACACAGTAGCAAGCGAGATCGTACTGACAGGACATCTCCTCTCTACCCCAACTAGTCCTTCCATTTTCACACTCCTCTCCCTCATTAGAGGCTTGCCTTTATCTCCATCCTGGAAAAGCATGGAACAGACTCAGTGTGTTAGAGTCTGGCAACCTGAGGAAGTCCCCACTGCAGCCTGCAGTGATCTCTCTTCTCTCAAGCCCTGGTCTTAACTTTCATTCAGCACCTCACATTCTATTTGGGGACAGCTCTTCTCTTGTCAGTCAGCTTTTCACATGTTTGTATCTTTCCTCTTAAACTATTGGATGCAGTTCTCGTCACTCATTTGGGCTTCCCTGGCGGCTCAGATGGCAGAGAGTCTGCCTGCAATGCAGGAGATGCAGGTTCAGTCCCCAGGTCGGGAAGACCCCCTGGAGAAGGGAATGGCAACCCACTCCACTATTCTTGCCTGGAGAATCCCATGGACAGAGGAGGCTGATGGGCTACTGTCCAGGGGGTCACAAAGAGTTGGACAAGACCGAGTGACTAACACTTTTCACTTTCATTTCTTTTCCCAGTCACTCATTCAGACACATATTTTGAGCACCTACTATGTGCTAAGTAAGCATTGGAGAGGTAGTGGGATCAAGATAAACAAAGTCTCATTCCTCAAGTTGGCAGTCTGCACGGAAGGTGGACAGTCAAACAACAGACTGTGATCAGTGTGGCTTATTGTTACAGGGGACAGAAAGGGAATCATAGGAGCCCAGGTATCTTTATGCAGTACATAGGGTTTTGGACTGAGTAGGTGCTCAGTATATACTAGTAGATTGAAAATGTTTGCAATTTTACCTTATTAGGAACTCAATGTAGTTGAAAATAGGAAATGCTATTAATATGATAGGTTGGTATCTCTCAACTTGAGGTCAGACTTCATCGGAGATTTCCCAGCAGGTCCTGAGAATGATGGACATCTTGCTCTCTCGTCAGCACTCACAGCACTACCCTTGCTAGGCTTAGTCCAGGGCTGACTACCCACAATCTCTTTGCTGCCCAACTAATGGATTAATTAATGGCTCTATCCATGAACTGAGGGACCCTCTTTATTTTTGTTGCCCAGTTCTTCCTGCTTTCACTTTTGTGTCTTTGCTAATATTGATTGTAAAGAGACAGGCCTTATTTCTCTGGTATTTAAGGAAACAGTGAAACAAAAGCAAACTATTTTTGCTCTTTCTTCTCAACTGCCCTGAAATTCTGGTTATTTTGTGGCGGATTGGGGGAGAGGTCATGGGCACTCTCAGAGGACCCACAGATGGACAAGTTCACAGGCCACGATACCCAGGATAACAGGTCTTTTATTTATGACGCTTATTCCATATGCATGTGGTTCTCAGAGACATCCCTCACTGTACTTGCGTCTTCCCCTTGAAGTCCCAGAACATTTCTCACACACATCCAAGGGCAGTGTGCCTTCTAATTCTCTTTAAACCACCAAGTGTTCTCCAGGAGCAGTGACGAGAGTATGGGAGAGGAGAATTATGTTACTCTGATCTTTTGCTCCTGACAACCTTATTTTTATGTGGTGAACTATAAATAGTATAAACCATGATTCACTATTAAACCTGGAAGACAAATGGCACTGAGATTCATAAATTAATGTTAGATTTATTTTCCACCGTGATTGCAGGATTAGGGAGATCTCACTCACCTGTACTTAGCGATGACAAATGATCACTGAACTGCATTGCTCAGTCTTCAGTGACAATATTAAGAAAAATATTAAAACTACATTGTGGAATCATGAATGTAGCATTTGGTAAAGTGACTTTTTTCCCCCGAGCACCTTAAAAAAATCGCATGGGCCCATAAGTACCTGAACTTCTTGACATACTAATTAACTCTGATTTAAAACAGCCATTACTTTTAGAGTTAGGCTTAGTGAACATTGTCTACTATTATTATGCAACCATTAATATGACTAGGAAAAATGAGATAAGAAAAAGAAGAAGGCAGTAATTAAGATGAGTAATTTGGTAACAAAGTTGAACTAAAGCAGGTTGGTGGCTCTTCAGTGTGTGATAGTATACATTATTGGTATAATTTATCTTTCAAACTAAATGACTATACTTCTCCCCAAGCCTTCTGTTAGAGTTTTGTTTTTATACTTATTGGCAAATGGTGTGATAGACCTAAGAATGAGTCCTGGGAAGTTATCACTCTGTAAGTTCAGGAATTTTGACCTCTGAATGTTTTATGGAAATAACTAGATCTTGATGCTTTCCTAATAAGTAAAAATAGGGTAAATTCAGAGTGCATTTAATGGGGAAAACAGAATTTTTTGAAAAATACAACAGAATCCACGGCAAAAATGTCATTTTTTATTCTTAAAAAGAGTGGACAAGCTACCAGAATAGTTAGGATCACATTATTGGAGATCAATGAAATTATAAATGTCTGCCATGACTGAAATCTGCATTCCTCATTCACTCAGTGAGGACTGTGTTTCTTATGATGAGGGCATCCAATATAAAAACAGAAAGTAACTAAATAATCTGAGTATTTTATCTAGGTGGTTCCAACTTGTGGATGTACAATGATGCATTCATATATTCAAAAAATTTGTTCATGTATTAGAAAAGAGCTTATTATGTGTTAGGCATCATTCTGAGTGCTAGAGGTTAACTAAAGAATAGACAGATAAACTCCTTGAATTCAAGGAGCATAAATTCTAATGGCAGGAATCAAAAAATAAATCAATTAACATATATAAAATGTCAGATTATGATAAGTGCTATGAAGCAAAAAGGAGAATGATGACAGGAAGAGGAAGTGGAGGACTGACTGTTTTAGATAGAAATGACAGAGAAAGCAAGCCTGAGGAGGTGATTTTTAAGTTGTGTTGTTTAGTTACTAAGTCATGCTCAGCTCTTTGCAAGCCATGGACTGTAACCTGCCAGGCTCCTCTGTCCATGGGATTTTCCAGGCAAGAATACTGGAGTGGGTTGTCATTTCCTTCTCCAGAGGATCTTCCCAACCCAGGGATCAAACCCACATCTCCTGCATGGACAGGCAGAGTCTTTACCACTGAGCCACCAGGGAAGTCCCCTGGTATTTAAGCTAAAATCTGAAATAATACCCTGTACAGATGAGACCACAGGGCCCTAGAGGACAAACAGGATGTGGTCCCTGGGGGCTGCCATCAACCCTTGGGGTTCCCACGGCCGTGGACTTGCAGCAGGGGGCGGCCCCTTCGTGGACCCAGCGCCGATGTCTCCAGGCAGGGCTCAGGAGGCATCTCAGCCCAGACCTGAGGTCTCAGCTCTTTCTCTTTCTGCCCAGTCTGACTGCCTGTTCGAGAGGGTGGGACCCAGGTTCTCGTCCTGAGTCAGTCCCGGACAGTCTGGCTCCAAATAGGACTCAGAACTTTATTTTCCCAGTCCCCTCCAGAAATGGAATTTACTTCTCATCTTGGGTCAGTTCAAAATTATAACATAGCACCTACTCTGTACCAGGCATTGATGCCACACAGCAGAAATACACCCATGACCCAGGTAAACCCATCCTCTGTAGGTNGGGCTGCCATCAACCCTTGGGGTTCCCACGGCCGTGGACTTGCAGCAGGGGGCGGCCCCTTCGTGGACCCAGCGCCGATGTCTCCAGGCAGGGCTCAGGAGGCATCTCAGCCTAGACCTGAGGTCTCAGCTCTTTCTCTTTCTGCCCAGTCTGACTGCCTGTTCGAGAGGGTGGGACCCAGGTTCTCGTCCTGAGTCAGTCCCGGACAGTCTGGCTCCAAATAGGACTCAGAACTTTATTTTCCCAGTCCCCTCCAGAAATGGAATTTACTTCTCATCTTGGGTCAGTTCAAAATTATAACATAGCACCTACTCTGTACCAGGCATTGATGCCACACAGCAGAAATACACCCATGACCCAGGTAAACCCATCCTCTGTAGGTGCTTGAAGAACTCAGATTCTGCAGAATGTGGGCATCAAATATTAATAATCAATTATTTTTTTTAAAAGAAGAAACAAGAAGATAACTAGGTTCCATGTCTACACTGTAAACATTTTAAAAAATGAAGCTCCTGAATTCTGGTCCAAGCACTTCATGGCAAAAAAAAAAAAAAAAAAATTAGGGAAAAAGTGTAAACAGAAGAGCACCCGGGGTAGAGGCGACACAGTGTAAAATCTGAGGTAGACATGCCCTTGGTGTGTTTGGGGAAGGAAGAGAAGACCAGAGAGGTTGAAGCCCAGTGAGTGTGGGGGTAAGTGGTACAAACTGAGATCCCAGAGATCTCAAGGGCATGTGATGTAGAGCCTTCCTGGTTGAGGTGGGAATTTAGTCCAAGTACATGGGAAGCTCTTGGTGGGTCTTAATCAGGGAATGGCATGGTCTGACATGTATCATTAAAAACCACTGGTTGCTGGGGAAGAACTACTTAAGAGGCAAAGATGATAGCCCAGACTCAAGAAATGGGTTGGAGTGGGGAGAGAGAGAGAAGCAGGTGGGTTTGGGGCATGCTTTAGAAATAGTGTTAATAGCTCTTGCTAATGAAGTGGGTGTTGGGTGGGAGAGGTCAAGAATGATCCTTAGGTTTCTGGCTCAAGCACCTAGGTAAGTGGTGTAGTGCCTCTTCCTATGGGGGAAAGCTGGAAGAAGAGCAGATCTCATGAAGGGGAGATAGTAGGAAAGAGGATATCGTGTAGAAATATTCTGTTTTAGACATATTAAACTGCAAATGCTTATTAGACAGCTGGTCATTTGTGCAGTTTTTTAAAGTACAGGTTCTTACAACTACCTGTATCACGTAGAAATATATTGGTTTCAGGAAAGAAAAGCACCAAATGGAAGTGGCTTAAACCAATAGGGGCTGATCTTCATATGAAAGCATGTACGGTGATGTGTGGCACAGAGGTGGGCATGCTTTGCTACTATGCTTCACTATTCTTAGCTTTTGGGACATTTTCTTTGACTACAAGATAGTGGCTATCACTCTACACTTCCATGCTCACATTTAAGTCAGGAAGAAGTGAGAAGAGGGGTGCTGGATTTTATGTATATACCCATATTTATAATCAAGAAAGCAAGTTTTCTTAGGAACTCTCATCAGAGACTTAGACTTACTCTCACCAGTCCCGTGTCAAATAGCAAGCCATAGCTGCAAGGGAACCTGGAAAAGAGAGTATTTATCTGGACATATTGGTGCCCTGTATGAAGCTGGTGTTGTTTTAGCAAGACAGAAGGGATGCTTAACATTGGATAGGCAATCAACAGTGTCTACCACTCTAGGATATTCAAATTTAGAATGTCTGGGTCAGGAGAAGGCGGAGAAGCTGCTGGTGCGACACATCCTGATGCAAGCTGGGGCTGCATGAAAGCTGCTTCAGACAAAAAGAGCTGAAGAATGGAGTGAGCAGGACTTCCTGTTACTCCTCAGCTCGTACACCATACCTTTTATACCACCATTTACCTCATGGCAGATTAATGGTAGTGATAGATGTGGGCTGCTGTATTTTCTGAGGCTGCCCTGTAGGCCCTTGTGGGTAACAAGAGTGGAGGGCAGGCCTGGTTATCTTGAGCGTGGGTATAATACAGTGTGTCACCCCCGCCATTATGGAAATTATCATTAATTATTAACAGGAGCATCTTTGACATGATGCATTGTCTACACTGTCACTGCCAAGAATGGGACAGTGATTAATGGATGCCCCTTGGACAGAATACAGCAAAGTGCAATGGATTATAGAATAAAAGTTCAGAAATTTAGAAAAGAAGCACAGAGTACCAAATACCTTGGTGTTTCTCTCTTTCTTTAAACACACACATATACACATGCTCTAAAAGGTGAAATATAGTCATTTATCCAAGTTAGAAATCAAATTTTTTTCTTAAATTCTAGGAAACTGGACATTTTAGGCTTCCTCTGTTTTCATCTAATCCTTTAAATCTGATATTAAATGTAGGGCCTGCTCAGAACAAAGTTAATCTTTGGAGCTATCGATTTCTTTTATGTTCATTTCTTTGTGCTTTTAGGGCTACTGTTTCTATGTGTCTAGGTCCTTGAACTTTCCCAACTAGCATCTCCACCCACCAGAACAGGGACTCTCAGAGCACATAGTCTAGAATTGGTTCAGGGGCTGACTCACGCTATGAAGAAACTAGCTTCCTCCCGAACTCTACTGCATCATCCTTATTGGCTGTTTCCTCGTGGTTGCTGCTACGTATAGCTGCTGCCGCTCCAAACATGCCATCCACATTCGGAACAGAAAGTGGAACAACAGCATCTGTTTCATTTTCATTAGCAAAGAAAAAGCTTCCCCACGAATCATAAATTCCCAAACTGTAAAAAGAAAGCTGGAAAAGAGGACTTGGTTCAGCAAGACTCGAGTTCTGGATGCTAGAACAAAGGAGGAGATAGACTGATGTCTCCACTTAGCTTGGTGATGGCTGTATCGATGACCACGAGTCACGGGTGACAGATGCTTCCCACCACACAGATGACAAGTGAACCTTCCTGCACAGATGCGTATCATGGTGGGAACACTAGGCTTGAAGGCCGCTTGGTGAGGGATGTGGGTCCTTTCAAGTCAGACCTTGTAAACTTCTGCTATGGATGGGATTGGAGCTTCATTTCCTGTGAACTTTGGCAGTAAATCAGTGGCCCCTATCAGGGGTCTTTGGGAGCATTTATCACCCTGAAAAAGGCAGGAAAGATATCTGATCCCAGAGTCCATCTTTCTTCTAAAGGAAGATGTAATTCTCTGACACAGGGTATAATATTTGCTCTTGGCTGGAGGCAAGCAATTAACATTATTTTATCATAAAATGTCAAAAGAATGTTAATGTAATCATCTGGGTTAAAATAAAAATAAAAATTGCCACTATATTCAGAACAATACTGGCCTTCCTTCCTCGCAGACTAATGGTTGTTTATTCTTGTCCTTTCACTTCCTCACACTCATTTTTAAAACTGATGTTATCTGTGTGAAAGCTCTATCTGGTTATTAAAATCATCATGGATCTTCTCTGGCTGTTTTCCCCCATTTATAAAAATGTGATATAGTTTATACACAGTGAAATCCGCAGATCTTAAGTATAAACCCAGTAGGTTTTACTGAATGTGTATCAAGGCACAGAACTTTTATTGACTACCCCAGAAAGTTCTCTTATGCCCCTTTCCCATCATCTCTTCTTCCTCTTCCCCAGAAGAGGCACTCGTCTTATTTTTATCACTAAATGTTAGTCTTGCCTGGTTCACAGTTTTGTATGAATGAAGTCATACAGAATGTCCTTTTATTTAATTTGCTAGTTTCTTTCACTCAGCGCATTTTATGAAGTTGATCCACGTTGTTACATAGATCTGTAGATTATTCCTTTTTATTATGAGTGTCTGATCATACAATTATACCACAATTTATGTACCCACTATCCTGATGATGGACATCTGGCTTGTGTCTGCACTACTATGAATAAAGCTACTATGAACATTTGTGTACAGGCTTTTGTTGACAGGTATTTTGACTTCTCTTGGGTAAAAAGCAAGAAATGGAATTGTGTTCTAAGATACTGCATGTTTAACTTTTGAAGAAATTGCTAAACAGTTTTCCAAAGCTGTACCATTTTATACTCTCACTAGCAATGCATGAGGGTTCTGAATACTCCATATCCACTCTAATATTTCATATTACCAGTCTTTTAAATTTATGGTGGGTGAGTGTTAGTATTTAATGACTTTAATTTGTGTTGCCTTGATAACCAATACTATTTAGAATGTTTTTATCTACTTATTGTCTACTTATATACTTTCTTTTATAAAGCATCTGTTCAGTATTTTTGCTTGATTTTTTGAGTTGCCTTTTTATTATTATTTTACAGGCATTTGTTTATTTATTGCTGTGCTGGATGTTTGTTGATGCACACGGGCTTTCTCTCTAGTTGCCGCGAGTGGCGGCCACTCTCTAGTTACGTGTGCAGTCTTCTCGTTACAGTGGTTTCTCTTGTTGTGGGGGAGGTGGGCTTCAGGCACATGAGCTTCAGTACTTGGAGCATTTGGGCTCAGAAGTTGTGGTACACGGGCTTAGCTGACCCGTGTCATGTGGGACCCTCCTGGACCAGGGGTCAAACCCATGTCCCCTGCCTTGGCAGGTGGATTCTTTACCACTGAGCCACCAGGGATGCCCCTATCTTTTTATTCTTGACTTGCAGGAGTTCCTTATATATTCTGTATACAAGTTCCTTGTCAAATTTATGCTTTGTTAATATTTTGTCTCAGTCTGTGGCTTGTCTATTGATTTCCTTTACAGTATTCTTGATAAGTTTTTAATTTGAATTATTCCAAGTTACTGATTATTTTTTATGTTTTATGCTTTCTGTTTCTTCTCCAAGAAAGAAGAGGACATATTCTTCTATATCTTCTAATGAGGTCTATTGTTTTTGCTTTCATGTCTGTGTTTTGTTCCAACATGAACTGATTTTTCTGTCTATGTTGTGAGGTAGAGGTCCAGCTGTCTTTTTTTTTTTTTTAATCAAATGTGCAGGATGATAATACTTGGAAAATCCAGCAAGCTTTCAAGATCAGAGGTAGTTTCTTGTCTACTCTCCTGTGGCTATGGAACAGGGAATGTATATAGTGTAGTGGTTGTGATTTGGAATATCAGTTTTACCAGTTACTAACTATGTGATGATTATAAGTTAATACTCTCTCTTGATTTCTTCATCTATAAAACGGCAATAGTATCTGGTTATACGCTTCACATAAATTTTCTACCTATGAAGTAACAATAGTACCTGCTTTATGAGGTTAAGAAGATGTAGAGAATTCATGTAAACTACTTGAAAGGGAACCTGACACAAACTATTTTATAACATTAGCTATGATATATATTATATATATGCATAGCATGATATTATAATGACAACCCACTCTGATATTCTGAGCTTCTCTGGTGGCTCAGACAGTAAAGAGTCTTCCTGCAATGTGGGAGACCTGGGTTAGAAAACCCTGAGTCAGGAAGATCATCTGGAGAAGGAAATGGCAGCCCACTCCAGTATTCTTGCCTGAAGAATTCCATGGACAGAGGAGCCTTGTGAGCTTGCAGAGTATTGGGCCTGACTGAGTGACTGACACTTTCAATTTTATAATATGTGATAATGATATATATGTATAAGGAAATAACTCAATTTTCCCCTCAATCTTTTTCCCTTGTCTATTAATAATTACTTTTTTTGCAGTTAAATATTTTTTATTGAAGTATAGTTGCACAATATTCTTTAACTTACAAGTATACAATATAGTTATTCATAATTGTTAAAGGTTATACTACATTTATAGTTATTATGAACTATTGACTATATTCCCTTTATATACTGTACAGTATATATATTGTACAGTATATCCTTTCAGCTTATTTCATAGTTAATAGTTTGTACCTCTTAATTCATTACCCCATATTGACCCCCTTTTCCTCTCCCCACTGTTAACCACTCACTAGTTTGTTCTCTATAAGTCTGCTTGTCTTCTGTTATATCCACTAGTTTGTTGTATTTTTCAGATTCCACATATAAGTGATATCATACAGTATTTGTCTTTCTCCGTTTGACTTGCCCTCCAAATCCATCCATGTTGCTGTGGCAAAATTGTGTTCTCTTTTATGGCTGAGTTCAGTTCAGTCACTCAGTCGTGTCTGACTCTTTGTGACCCATGAATCGCAGCATGCCAGGCCTCCCTGTCCATCACCAACTCGTGGAGTTCACTCAGACTCACATCCATCGAGTCAGTGATGCCATCCAGCTGAGTAGTATTCCATTAAATATCTCTGCCATGTTACCTTTATCCATTCATCAGTTGATGGACATGTAGGTTGCTTACATATCTTGGCATTTATAAATAATGTTGCTATGAACTTTAAGGTGCATGTAATTTTTGAATTAGTATCTTTGTTCTTTTCAGATATATACCCAGGAGTAGAATTGCTGTATCATATGTTACTTTCTTGAGAAACCTATATGCTGTTTTCCACAGTGGCTGCACCAATTTACGTTCCTACCAGTAGTATACAAGGGTTCCCTTTTCTCTACATCCTCACCAACTTTTGTTATTTGTGTTCTTTTGATGATAGTCATCGTGACAGGTGTGAGGTGATATCTCACTGTGGTTTTGGTTTGATTTTCCCTGATAATTAGAATCTTTTCATCTGCTTGTTGGCCATATGTATTTCCTGTTTTGAAAAATGTCTATTCAGTTCTTTTGTCCATTTTTAAGTCAAGTTGATGTTGAGTTTTATGAGCTTCTTTTTATATGTTGGCTATTAATCCCTTATTAGTATTATCACTTGCAAATATTTTCTCTGATTCAGTAGATATTCTTTTCCTTTTGTCAATGATTTCTTTTGCAGTATAAAGCTTTTAAGTAGGTCCTAGTTGTTTATTTTTGCTTTTATTTCCTTTACTTTAGGAGATGGATCCTAAAAGTGTTGCTGTCATTTATGTCAAAGAGATTTCTGCTTGTGTTTTCCTCTAGGAGTTTTATAGTATCCAGTTTTATACTGAAGTCTTTAATCAGTTTTGAGTTTGTATTTGTACATGGTGTTAGAGAATATTTGAATTTATTTCTTTTACATGTAGCTGTCCAGTCTTTCCAGCACCATTTATTGAAGAAACTTTTATCCATTGTATATTTTTGCTTCTTTTTCATAGATTACTTGACCATAAGTGTGTGGTTTTGTTTCTGGACTCTGTCCCATTCCATTGATCTATGTGTCTGTTTGGGTATCAGTACCATACTGTTTTGATGCCTGTAGCTTTTTAGTATAGTCTCAAATCAGGGACCATGATACCTTCAGCTCTGTTCTTCTTAAAATTATTTTGGCTCTTTGAGGTCTTTTGTGTTTCCATACAAACTGTCAAATTGTTCTAGTTCCCCCTTGATCTTTTTCATTCCAGAGTGGCCATCATTGAGTACTTACTATGGGGGAATCTGTGTTAGGTACTAGTAATGGCACAGTGATCCCTGGTCTCATGAAACTTTCAGTTTAGTGTGAAAGGCATTAAGCAAATATGAAAAGTACTTTAATGGAGGTGAATAGAGTGTTAGGACAATCTAAAATGAAAAGGCCCCATCCTATTCTGGGGAGTCAAAGAAAGTCTTTTTGAGGAAGTAAAATTTCAAACACTCCAGAAATGAAGAGTATGGAATAGTGTAATGAACAGCAATCTCATTAAGAAGAGGAACTAAATATGCATATTATTCCTCCAAATATCAAGCTGAGTGATGTTCTAGAGAGGATTAAATGCTCTTTGAGAATCTATGAAAGTGAAAGTGAAAGCTGTTCAGTTGTATCTGACTCTTTGTGACCCCATGGACCATACAGTCCATGGAATTCTCCAGGCCAGAATACTGGAGTGTGCAGCCTTTCCCTTCTCCAGGAGATCTTCCCAACCCAGGGATCAAACCCAGGTCTCCCACATTGCAGGCGGATTCTTTACCAGCTGAGCTACAAGGAAAGCCCAGTACTGGAGTGGGGAGCCTATCCCTTCTCCAGCGGATCTTCCTGACCCAGGAATTGAACTGGAGTCTCCTGCACTTCAGGTGGTTTCTTTACCAACTGAGCTATGAGGGAAGCTGAGAATCTATAATGTCATCTAATGGGAAAGAGGTAAAAAGCACTGCCTGATGATTGTTTCCTAAATGAATAACTGAATGAAGGAGTTAAACAAATATATTTATTGTACACTGAAAACACTGGGGAGAAAGGGAGCCAAGAGCAGGCAGGTTGGGTTTTTGCAAGTTCTTCCAGAAACAGTGGCAATGTTTGTTCACTTTGTCTTCCCTGATGTATGGACTATCTTGTCAGGAAGGGCCACCTGTGTCTGAAGTTCATCTTCCAATGTCAGAGAAAATCAGAAACAAATGGAGGAGTGTTGTCAAAGACACCTAACAGAGCATTCTCTAATATTGCTTAGAAAAGGTGACCCTTGATCTGGGTCCTGAAGTGTCCCAGGAGTTTCCTGGGTGAGAACAAGTGAAAGGAACAGGGTGAGTACTTGGCAGAAATATGATAGAACAAGGCATATTGCTTCTCCAATATCTCATCCTAAGTCTAGCACCTATGAATGCTAGCATCTCTGAATGTAGCTGGACTATTTTGGGGGTAATTACATTTTTGGTCTGCACCACCTCTTGGGATAATAAATTTCCATGAGTTTTACACTCATGAGGAAAGACGCACTTCCTTTTATTTGTTCCAGATTTCTTCAAGTGCTTCCTAGGCTAGTATTCCCTTCCCACTGCTGCATACTTTTCCTTCTTTAGTCTAAATTAAGGCTTATCCATCTTAGAGATGCACCTGAA
>SJYQ01004525.1:197281-274670 GCA_006410935.1 Redunca redunca
AAATTTACTGAGGTTTGACTTGTGACCCAAGATGTGGTCTATCCTGGAGAATGTTCCATGTGCACTTGAGAAGAAGGTGTATTCTTCTGCCTTTGGATGGAATGTCCTGAAGATATCAATATAATCTCATTAGATCCATCTCATCTAATGTATAATTTAAGACTTGTGTTTCCTTATCAATTTTCTGTTTTGATGATCTGTCCATCAGTGTGAGTGGGGTATTAAAGTCTCCGACTATTATTGTGTTACTGTCAATTTCTCCTTTTACGTTTGTTAGTGTTTGTCTTATGTATTCATGTGCTGCTATGTTGGGTGCATAGATATGTACAATTACTATGTCTTCCTCTTGGATTGATCCTTTGATCATTATGTAGTGTCCTTCCTTATCTCTTGTAATTTGATGAATCATATTTATTCTAAACGTTAACAAATCTTTTCAAATAGAAGCATAAGAATTCACAACTGAGCTCTGTTCTATGACCCTGGTTTGTGCAGAAAAGAATTTCATATGAAAAAATTCCAGGCCAATTTTCAGAATAGGTCAACACATGCAATTTCAAGACACATTCATTTTTGAGGCTAGGAAGAGGATAGAGAATAAAGAACAAGGTAGAATTCCCACTGAAGGTACCCTCTTGAACTGATACATAAGAAAATATTTAACCTGTTGAATAGTAGTGGAAGGAGTGGGCAGGGAATAAATAAATTGCCAGGACCATGAAAACCAGGTAGCTAACTGAGAATTCGGTAGAAGATCTAATTTAATTTAGAAATTAAACTAGAATTTAATTTAGATTGGTTCATAGAATGGTTAAGGGTTTAAGCTTTGGAGACTGGTTTTATGAGTTCTTATTGCTGCTAAGTGCTAGTTTTATGGCCTCAAACAGCTTACTGAACCTCCTTGTGCCCCAGTTTCCTTGATAATAAAATTGAGATGAAAGTAGTACCTCATTATCAGGATTGTGAGACTGAAATGAGTCAATCATTGACAATGTCTAAGCACAGAGGATGGCACTGCAAATGGGAGTCCTGGTTATTGTTGTCATCATTATTTTACTCTCACCATCTCTACTGTTGCCTCTCTAGACCAGGCCACAATCACGTGTCACCTGGAATATGGTATTTGTTGGATAATAATACTGAAACAGACTCCTCATTGGTCATTCAGCATCTATCCTTGCCTCACTTAAAGCTTTTCTCCTCAGTATGGCCCCAATTACCATTTATGAAAGATCTTACCTCATCTCTAGAGGAGAACCCTAGAAAACCCTAGAGTAGTTGCCCACAAACCTAGGATCAAGTCCATGTTTCTGCATCAAGTGGTGTTATCATTAAAAGAATTGATCTATACTTGGCTTCATGATCCAAATCATAATGTCCATGAACTTATTAATGTGTGATCATTTAATGTCTATGACCTCCATGATCTTGTGGAGAAAGAGTTTTCTGTCCCACCTCTAGTATCTAGCACACTGCTTGCCATGTGGTAAGTGCTCAGTGAATATTTGTTGAGATACCCACTAAGTATAATGAGTTGTTGAATGAGTGGATGTCACCAAGCATAGAGAGAGTATAAGAGACAATTTTGATATATAATAAATACATGGAAATTTCCCTTATGTTTGTGTCTTAGTTTTGATGTAAAAACTCTAATTTTCATTCTCTTTAATGTCACACACAGTAGAGGTGGAATGGAGAAAAAGAGAGAGATATCAGAAGGAAAGAATAGTCACAAAAGCAAATTAAATATTGAAAAACACAAAATAGTTTCACTTAAAATGTAAAGGGTATGGTATTGAGAAAGTGAAGTCGCTCAGTCATGTACAACTCTTTGCAACACCACAGACTAGCCTACCAGGCTCTTCTGTCCTTGGAATTTTTCAGGCAAGAGTACTGGAGTGGGTTTCCATTTCCTTTCCAGGGGATCTTCTCAACCCAGTGGTCAGACTCAGGTCTCCTGTGTTGCAGGCAGACGCTTTACCATCTGAGCCACCAGAGAAGCCCAAGTTTCTCATATAACACCAAGGACTGATACCCTCTTCTTAGAGATCATATAGATTTCTCAATTTTGTCTTATACTTTAGGGTTTTGTCTAAACACATAAGTGCTATCCACTAGTTCATCTATTCACTTATTCATTTATCTAAAAAAGATTTACTAAGTTCCTAATCAAAGGAGAAAAGGAAAGATATAACCATTTGAATGCAGAGTTCCAAAGAATAGCAAGAAGAGACAGGAAAGCCTTCCTCAGTGATCAGTGCAAAGAAATAGAGGAAAACAATAGGATGGGAAAGACTAGAGATGTCTTTAAGAAAATTAGAGATACCATGGGAATATTACATGCAAAGATGTGCACAATAAAGGACAGAAATGGTATGGACTTAACAGAAGTAGAAGATATTAAGAAGAGGTGGCAAGAATACCCAGAAGAACTATATAAAAAAGATCTTCATGACCCAGATAACTATGATGGTGTGATCACTCACCTAGAGCCAGACATCCTGGAATGTGAAGTCAAGTGGGCCTTAAGAAGCATCACTATGTACAAAGCTAGTAGAGGGAATGGAATTCCAGTTGAGCTATTTCAAATCCTAAAAGGTGATGCTGTGAAAGTGCTGCACTCAATATGCCAGCAAATTTGGAAAATGCAGCAGTGGCCACAGGACTAGAAAAGGTCAATTTTCATTCCAATCCCAAAGAAAGGCAATGCCAAAGAATGTTCAAACTACCACACAATTGCACTCACCTCACCCACTAGTAAAGTAATGCTCAAAATTCTCCAAGCCAGGCTTCAGCAGGACATCAACTGTGAACTTCCAGATGTTCAAGCTGGATTTAGAAAAGGCAGAGGAACCAGAGAGCAAATTGCCAACATCTGTTGTATCATTGAAAAAGCAAGAGAGTTTCAGAAAAAACATCTACTTCTGATTTATTGACTACACCAAAGCCTTTGACTGTGTGGATCACAACAAACTGTGGAAAATTCTTAAAGACATGGCAATACCAGACCATGTGCCTGCCTCCTGAGAAATCTGTATGCAGCTCAAGAAGCAACAGTTAGAACTGGACATGGAACAACAGACTGGTTCCAAATTGGGAAAGGAGTACGTCAAGGCTGTATATTGTCACCGTACTTATTTAACTTATATGCAGAGTATATCATGTGAAATGCTGGGCTGAATGAAGCACAAGCTGGAATCAAGATTGCTGGGAGAAATAGAGTCACAAAGAGTCAGACACGACTGAGTGAACTGAACGGAACTGAAGTTGCTGATTGGCTACCCACTGTGTTAAGTTGGATAACCTTGTGCTTAAGGTGTGAAGCAGATCTTAATGGGTGACCTATACTTGATGGTAACTTTTAAAGTAGCAACCTTTTTTGCTATAAATTCAAAATGCACAACAGCTTTTAAACTCACTGTCCACTTTTAATATTTTAAAGCTTAAATTGACCACAGTACTCAGTGTGTGTATGTGTGTAAATGTTAGTATGTGTGTGTGTGCATATGTTGGGGTGGGGCTCAGTTTCCTCTTTGAACTAGAGATATTTATAAGGTCCACTGCTTAGCAGTGTCCCTGGTGACCATATTGTCCAGAGTTGCATAAAGTACAGCTGTTCCCATTCCCTTTGAATAGGTTAAGAGAAAGAGCTGACTCAGTTTCTTTTAGCTATATTCCTTTGGACACAGATATCCTGAAAGTCAGATTCTGTAAGTTGAAACAGTGGATGAACTATTTGCTTTTACCTTTAGGACTTAGAAAATCTTCAAGTGCATAATACAGGCTTCTGATTCAGAATAAACGATGCTTAAATCTCTCATCTTGGTGTTACAGCTTTCTGTGGACTACTCCCTTGGTGTTGGCTCTTGATGGCTTCAGGCAGTGCTGAGCTGAATCATCCCCTTTCTGGTGAGAGGGTTTCTTGTTTAAACATATGGTGGAAATTGTTAAATTTCCTTCTCCCCAAATAACCTAATTTTATGCCCCAAAGTAACTTAAATGATGGCAGATTTTTGCTGATGCATGTTGTCTGACCAGCAGCCAGAATAGGTAATGGACATCCCCTGGGGAAGTCTGGTGGGTGAAGAAGTTGAGGAAGATAATTTTCAGTAAGTGAAGCTGTGGGTGTGGATTAGCCCACTTGCATTTCAACTCACCAATGAGATCAAGTTTTGGGAAAAGGCAGAGCTCAGGGGTTGACAGTCTTTAGCATCCTCAAGAATCTCCCGTGGGACTTGTTGGTTCAGGTCATCACACCACCACCTTGCCCAAAGATACATCTTTACTAGGTCAAGGTTAGGAACCAGGACTCTATTTGGTGATCAAGCATCCCAGGGTATAGTAACTTAATACCGGTATTGGCAGTGAGGTCTCACCTAAGGGTGTGTGCATGCAAGCGTCCGTGCCAAGTCGCTTCAGCTGTGTCCTACTCTGTGTGACCCCATGGCTGTAGCCTGCCAGGCTCCACTGTCCATGAGATTCTCCAGGAAAGAATGCTGGAGTGGGTAACTATTCCATTTTCCAGGTGATCTTCCTGACCCAGGGACTGAACCCAGGTCTCCTGCATTTCCTGCACTGCAGGCAGATTCTTTACTGCTGAGCCATGGGGGAAAGCCGGTACTAAGGGTAGTTTGTTTTATTATATGATTTATACTACAATGTATATACTATATATTTATTATATATAAAATATTTCCCTCTTTTCTTTGGCTACCAGGAAACTAAAGAGAGTGACGGGAATACCTCCCATTCCCTTATTGCACTACCTCATTTGAGTTAATGAGAGAGAGTATAGAAGAAGGTTTAAGAGCACAGACTCTAGAGCCAGATCCCCAGCTCCAAATACTGACTTTGTTTGTACTTGTTTGTGACCTTTGACATCTCATTAGACTTTCTATGTGTCACTTTTCAAATGATTGAAAACTGGAATAGTAGTCAAGAATCATAGAATCCTTGTCAGAAGGAAGTGATATGTGCAAAGTGCCTGGCACATGGTACATGGTTATCACCCTTGTATTTATTTTTTATTACATCTGTGTTGTCATTTTACTCTTCATAACAATTCTATGCCATGCCTGTTATAAGTTTTGGGGTAGAAAAAACTGGAATTCAAAAAGAGTTGGTAACTTACCTGAATTTTCCCATTAAGTGATCTGAACTCTATTTGTCTTAATCCAAATCTTTGACTATTCCAACAGATCACAATCTTTCCTGTGCTGTCAGAGATAAAGTTAACATGTAGCCTGGCAGGCTACAGTCCATAGGGTTGCAATGAGTCGGATATGACTGAAGCGACTTAGCACACAGCATCCACATGCTCCCCTCTTAGTGTAGTTGTAATGTGTATACTTCTGTTCTCTTGGCATAGTTCTTGTTATCTCCTTTCTGTTGTTTCTTGGTTGCACTGTCTTATACATCTCTCATTGCAAGTTGCCTTGGGTATTTTTTGAAAATAGGTATAGGATGCTTTTCAAATAAAATGAACATATCAACATATGTGTCTATTGCTCGAGTAAGTGGACATGTAAGTGCCTTAAGACTGACAGTAAAAGTTGTGTCATTGGATTTGTGACCTAGGCAAGCATGTTGATATTTCTGGAGGAGTTCCTCTCTACAGAGAACTAAGAAAAACAGTTGCTGAGTAAATCCATTGTCATCTGTTTTCACTGTACTGGATTTATCAACAAAATTCTATAAAGCATATAGAATGACAGCAATACATAAATAAGAATAAGAAGAATAAGAATGTATTTTTCTTGATGGTCTGTGGCAAAAATTGGTGGCAAAAACTGTGGTTCGGCCAGCTTGATAATTGGTTGGAACTTGGATATTGACTGAGTCTAGTTCCTGCAGTTTTTTCCCTTACAAAGTAAGGAAAGTAGGTCAAAGCAGATAGCATGGCTGGAATGCATAACAAGTTGCTAAGAAGTAGACACTAAAATGATTTAGCACAAACTGTGGTAAGAAAAGGCTTACCAATTCATAAATGCATGGAATGTCTGATTTTGTTTCATCATCCCTATTATCTTTAATCCTAAGGCTAGAGACACACACCAGAAATAATCTCCAGCTCGTTTGGTCTTTGTCTTGAAGCTCACAGTTTTCTATTCCTTATGGGGATCCTCATCTTTTTTCTTTTCTGGACAACAGCTGATTATTTCCTGCGGCTTCAAACTTCAGGAAGCTCTTTTATGAGGTTCTGGAGCTGAAGTGCACTTTCTGGAACTCTTTAAGACAGCTGCCTACACCAGAAGAGCTAGTCTTCCAACAGGACCTCTGAAAGTACGGTCACTAGAATTGCCACAGGAAGTTAGTGTGCCTGGTATGCTGTGGCTGTGACTTTTAGCCCCAGCCACTCAGCCTCTGAGCTACTGACCAACAAGGATCTGCAGGCATCTGTCAGGGGTTCTGACAACTGCTAGAGTCTGCTTGGAGGATGATACAGACCTCATCCCAGGGAAGGGCTTCCTAAAAATCTGTAGAGCCATCTCCAGTACTTTGGGAAACAGCCCTCTTCATTCTAGAGTTGCCATAAGCAGGAGCTTCTTAGTCTTAGAACAAAAACATGTGATATGAAGCAACAAGGGACTTCTTTGCCAGAAGGAGCATAGGTCTGCTCAGAGCATCACTTTTAGGCTCTGGGGATCTCTCAAACTGACTGCTAAAAACAAACTGTTCTGTTGGATAAACTAGAAGTTTTCAGTTTGCTCCATGGGAATACTCTTCCTTATTTCTCCTTGAAGCAGCTTCATGGAAGTTCCCAAATGCCCTGGAAAAGCCATCTTCCATTTCAGTATGGCCGAGGGGGTGCTTCTATGAGATCCTGATGAGGTTATTAAGAAAAATTAAAATTTTTGAAGCACCCTAAGTAATAAGAAATGGGGAAATGGTTTTATGTTGTGGATAAAGATTAGGTAATATAATATTAGGGCTTTCCCAGTGGCTCAGTTGATAAAGAATTTACCTGCAATGCAGGAGACCTGAGTTAGATCCCTGGGTTGGGATGATCCCCTGGAGGAGGGCATGGCAACTCACTCCAGTATTCTTGCCTGGAGAAACCTCGTGGACAGAGAAGCCTGGTGGGCTGCAGTCCATGGGGACACAAAGAGTTGGGCATGAATGAGTGACTAAACACACAGTATGCTGCTGCTGCTGCTGCTGCTAAGTCGCTTCAGTCGTGTCCAACTCTGTGCGACCCCAGAGATGGCAGCACACCAGGCTCCTCCGTCTATGGGATTTTCCAAGCAAGGGTACTGGAGTGGGGTGCTATTGCCTTCTCCAAAAACACAGTGTAGTATAATATTATGTCAACAATGCAGAACAGAAAATAATAGAGTGCACTCTTCATTTTCTAAGAAGCTTGGAAGAAATCAATAAAAATGTATTTAGCACTTACTATGTGCCAGGAAAGTTAGAAAATTTATGACCAACCTAGATAGCATATTCAAAAGCAGAGACATTACTTTGCCGACTAAGGTCCGTCTAGTCAAGGCTATGGTTTTTCCTGTGGTCATGTATGGATGTGAGAGTTGGACTGTGAAGAAGGCTGAGCGCCGAAGAATTGATGCTTTTGAACTGTGGTGTTGGAGAAAACTCTTGAGAGTCCCTTGGACTGCAAGGAGATCCAACCAGTCCATTCTGAAGGAGATCATTCCTGGGTGTTCTTTGGAAGGAATGATGCTGAAGCTGAAACTCCAGTACTTTGGCCACCTCATGCAAAGAGTTGACTCACTGGAAAAGACTCTGATGCTGGGAGGGACTGGGGGCAGGAGAAGAAGGGGATGACAGAGGATGAGATGGCTGGATGGCATCACCGACTCAATGGACATGAGTCTGAGTGAACTCTGGGAGTTGGTGATGGACAGGGAAGCCTGGCGCGCTGTGATTCATGGGGTCACAAAGAGTGAGACATGACTGAGCTACTGAACTGAACTGAACTGATGTGCCAGGAATGATGTTAAATCTTTTCAAAGATTATCTCATTTCATTTTTATATTATTTCTATATTTTAATTGGAGGCTAATTACTTTACAGTATTGTAGGGGGTTTTGCCATACATTGACATGAATCAGCCATGGGTGTACATGTGTCCCCCATCCTGAAGCCCCCTCCCACGTCCTTCCCCATCCCATCCCTCAGGGTTGTCCCAGTGCACCGACTTTGAGTAACCTGTTTCATGCATTGAACTTGGACTATTTCATATATGGTAATATACATGTTTCAATGCTATCCTCCCAAATCATCCCACCCTCACCTTCTCCCACAGAGTCCAAAAGTCTTTATATGTGTGTCTCTTTAGCTGTCTCACATATAGGGTCATCGTTACCATCTTTCTCAATTCCATATATATGCATTAATATACTGTATTGGTGTTTTTCTTTCTGACTTACTTCACTCTGTAAAGTAGGCTCCAGTTTCATCCACCTCATTAGAACTGATTCATATGCATTCTTTTTAATAGCTGAGTAATACTACATTGTGTATATGTACCTCAGCTTTCTTATCCATTTGTCTGCTGATGGGCATCTAGGTTGCTTCCATGTCCTAGCTATTGTAAACAGTGCTGCGATGAACATTGGGGTATATGTGTCTCTTTCAATTCTGGTTTCTTTGGTGTTTATGCCCAGCAGTGGGATTGCTGGGTCAAATGGCAGTTCTATTTCCAGCTTTTTAAGGAATCTCCACACTGTTCTCCATAGTGGCTGTACTAGTTTGCATTCCCACCAATAGTGTAAGAGGGTTCCTTTTTCTCTGAACCCTCTCCAGCATTTATTGCTTATAGACTTTTTGATAGCAGCCATTCTGATTGGCGTGAGGTGGTACCTCATTGTGGTTTTGATTTGCATTTCTCTGGTAATGAGTGATGCTGAGCATCTTTTCCTGTGTTTGTTAGCCATCTGTATGTCTTCTTTTGAGAAATGTCTGTTTAGTTCTTTGGCCCATTTTTTGATTGGATCATTTATTTTTCTGGTATTGAGCTGCATGAGCTGCTTGTATATTTTTGAGATTAATTCTTTGTCAGTAGCTTCATTTGCTATTATTTTCTCCCATTCTGAAGGCTGTCTTTTCACCTTGCTTATAGTTTCCTTCATTGTGCAAAAGCTTTTAAGTTTAATTAGGTCCCATTTGTTTATTTTTGCTTTTATTTCCATTACTCTGGCAGGTGGGTCATAGAGGATCCTACTGTGATTGATGTCAAAGAGTGTTTTGCCTATGTTTTCTTCTAGGAGTTTTATAGTTCCTGGTCTTACATTTAGATCTTTAATCCATTTTGAGTTTGTTTTTGTGTGTGGTGTTAGAAAGTGTTCTAGTTTCATTCTTTTACAGGTGGTTGACCAGTTTTCCTGGCACCACTTGTTAAAGATATCGTCTTTTCTCCATTGTATACTCTTGTCCCCTTTGTCAAAGATAAGGTGTCCATAGGTGCATGGATTTATCTCTGGGCTTTCTATTTTGTTCCATTGATCTATATTTCTGTCTTTGTGCCAGTATCATACTGTCTTGATCACTGTAGCTTTGTAGTATAGTCTGAAGTCAGGCAGGTTTATTTCTCCAGTTCCATTCTTCTTTCTGGGGCTTCCCTGGTGGCTCAGAGGTTAAAGCGTCTGCCTCCAATGCGGGAGACCTGGGTTCGATCCCTGGGTCAGGAAGATCCCCTGGAGAAGGAAATGGTAACCCACTCCAGTGTTCTTGCCTGGAGAATCCCAGGGACAGAGAAGCCTGGTAGGCTAGAGTCCACAGGGTTGCAAATAGTCAGACACAACTGGATGACCTCACTATCACTCACTATTCTTCTTTCTCAAGATTGCTTTGGCTATTTGAGGTTTTTTGGTATTTAAATACAAATTGTGAAACTATTTGTTCTAGTTCTGTGAAAAATACTGATGGTAGCTTGATAGGGGTTGCATTGAATCTATAGATTGCTTTGGGTAGTATACTCATTTTCACTATATTGATTCTTCCAATCCATGAACGGCATATTTCTCCATTTATTTGTGTTGTCTTTGATTTCCTTCGTCAATGTTTTATAGTTTTCTATATATAGGTCTTTTGTTTCTTTAGGTAGATTTATTCTTATTATTTGAAGCAAAGCCTATGGGAAGTATGTTTTGTTTATCTTTTTTCTACAGATTAGGTAACTGAGGCTTAAAGAGATTAAGTGATTTGCCCAGAATCATTGTAGTAGTTAGTTTCTGCTACCAAAATATATGTGTTTTAAATCAATGAACACTATTTGGCATAATTCTTTGGCTTGTCTGTGATTCTTCTGGACTGAGATAACCTGGCATGGGCTGAATGGTCAAGGATGGCCACACTCTCACCTCTGGGCATTCCCTGGGACTGTGGGACAGCTGGTCCTGACTCTGAGTGGTCACTAATCCTCCAGGATGCCAACCTAGGCCTGTTGACATGGTGGTAGAGGAATTCCTATGAGTGGCCAAATCCAGATACCCAAGCATTTTTCAGGTTTCTGCTGGTGTTATGTTTGATAATGTCCTATTGGTTACATAAAGTAAACCATGCTGGACGAAGATCTTATTCAAGGGGTGGAGAAATAGATCCCACCTCTTGATTATAAGAGTGGCATAGTCATGTTGCAGGGGGGCTTGCATATAGGGATGGGAAAAATTTGTGATCATTTGCAATCTGTCCTAATCACAAAACCAATAAGTAGCCAAAATGGTATTGAAATTTAGATGTTCTCATTGCAAAGTCACATTGCATTATGGAAACATGTTATGATAGTCTTCTTTGGATATCTTAATGCTTTGGGGAATTTTTTTTAGTTTTATATAATGAATATTAATTACTATGAGAATTAATGTAGCAAAAAGAAAAAACTACTATGAATGTATTTAGATGCTTTAGGCACTTTGAATAAAAGGCTGATGTCACAGGCACTGCACTTTAACCTTCTGCAGCACATTTTCTGGTTTCTCAGCCTCTGAGGTGTCTACAGAGTTGACTACAGACTATTAAATGTCACTACAAGTTATGGCATAGTACCTTATGTGAACTCTGCCAGAAACAGCAGAGAAGCAGCCCTTTTATTTCCACCTGAGTTTCTCATGTGAGCCAAACCCATGTTGTCTGCGCTGCCCTCTACTGTATAACTGTGCCATCACCAATGGAAATGCAAAGAAATAGCCAAAGAACCTGCAAGATTGCAACTAATTGCCTTCTGTCTCCACTAAGCTTTGGGAGGCTAGGTTTAGAAATAGCCTTATGCTGATTCTTCACATTATGTGCACTTAAAGTGTTTTATAAATAGAAGTGGTAGATTCATACATTTATTCATTTCTTCTTCAAATATTTATTGGGTGCCCACTATGTGCTGACGCTTGAGACAGAGAGTCCTTGGCCTCAGAGAGCTTCCATTCAAATAAAGGAAATAGACAATTAACAAGTTAACAGAGAATAGACAACTGAACAGTTAAATGTGATGAGGTGGAGGGCCACTAACGCAGCTACTGTAGGCTGAGAGTGGTCAGGGAGTGCCTCTCTGAGGAAAACACTAGAGCAAGAACTTACATATGTATGTACATCTAAGTTGCTTTAGTCATGTCTGATTCTTTGTGACCCTATGAACTGTAGCCCGTCAAGCTCCTCTGGCCATGAGATTCTCCAGGAAGAACTTAAAGGATGACAATGAGCTGGTTCCATGAAGTTGCTGGGAATGGGGCATTTCAGGGAGAGAGAAAAGCAAATGCATGGGCCTTGAAGCCGGTAAGGGCTTGCTTGTGTGTTGGAGAAACAGACAGGAGGCATGTGCTCCCCCTTGTTCCTTCTCCACCATGTCCCTGCCTCATTTGTTACAATGGCCATGCAGGAAAACACAGGACTAGATCAAGCAAAGTTAGTCAAAATGTGGCAGATGAAACTATCACTTTTTAAATTTAGAAACACAACTTGCTATTCAAAATAGTATTTCTTCGCATCTTTGACAACTTGCACCATCAACAACAGTATTCATGAGAAAGGTGATCATTTCTTGATTAAGACTCTAATACCTAAGTGTGATTTTAATATTAGTGAATGTCTGTTGGAGCTCTTTTCCATCCAATGGTACTGAATAAATCTGTATGTGACTGTCACTCAGTAATTATACATGATAAAATCATGTACTATGAATGTTTAAATTTGAAACTGAGTAAAAAGCATAAAGCTTACAGCTTGATTTTTTTTTTTGTCTTACAAAGCATTAGACTCACTTAGAAATTTTCTTGACATAAACATTTTTTCCACAAAGTGTATTTTTGCTGTCTTCCTACTTCTTCCATAATTATTCTGTACTTTGTCAGTGAAAGGAGTGTCTGCCTTATTGCTCCTTTTAAAAGACCTGTGCTATTTTCCTTTATTTTTGGCATGCAAAATGCCCTTGATTCCACAAGTATTTATTGAGTATCTCTCTATGCCCAGCCTTGGGGTAGGTAGAGGGAATACAATGGCAGAATGTTTATCCCCTTGGACATGTCATTATCTGCCTCTTAGGGCAAGCTTCCAATTACAAATAGACAGTTTCACATTTTCTACTCTCTTAAAATTCTTCAGTATTACCAAACTAGCTTCTATAGCAGTTTATCCCCAAGCTTACATGATAAACAGAGAAATATGATTTTAACACCTATTCTCAGAGACGAAAAATAAAAACTGAAGTGAAAACAAATTCCTACCTAAACAAAAATTTCTCTCAAACCCAGTTTTCAAAGTGATAGGCCCTGACATCAGGTGCATGGGAGGGACCAAATGCAGGTGGTCCTGCCGACTCCCTACATGTACTAAGTACTCATACTGTCAGTGTGTGTAACGGAATAGACAGCCCTACTGAAAAGGAGCTGCAGATGTTGACTGGAGCATTAGAGTTTAAGCCTCAGCCTTATTTTATTTTTAAAACACATTTTTATTTATTATTGATTCATTTTTGGCTGGGCGAGGTCTCTTTTGCTGCATGGGCTTTCTCTGCTGTGGCAAGTGGGGGGTACTCTGCAGTTGTGGTGCACAGGCTTCTCATTGCAGTGGCTTCCCTTGCTGTAAGGCACAGGCTTTAGGTGCACAGGCTCAGTGGTTGTAGCACATAGGGTTAAGGATCTTCTTGGACCAGGGATCGAACCTGGTGTCCCCTGCATTGGCAGGTGGATTCTCAACCACTGGATCACCATGGAAGTCCCAGCCTTAAAGGCGTGGTCTGCAATCTAATTTCTGGAACTCTTACATCTCAGAGATACAGAAACCAAGGTAGTAAGAGGACACAGTTGTGTGACCCATCCCACTTGGGTCCCTGAGGTCAGAAGCTGATCAAGAGCCTCATTATCTATTGGCAGGTATAGCTAAGAGAGGAACATTTATTAGCTAGGTTAGCTGGCAGGAGGCTGGAATCTGATTCTGGCTGTGTGTGTGTTTTTCTCAATAAAATGTCTACCTTTGCTAGGACTGCTGCCAAGAATAAAAAAAGTAGGTTGAGGAAAATTGCATGTTTGAATGCAAGTGTACTGAATAATACTTCTTTGTCTTAAAGATGTTGCTGCTATTGCTGTTCATTTTTGCTTGAGAAAATTTCTTGTTTTAAAGTGTTCAGTGTTAAGAGGCACTGTGAGAAAATCCAGAATGTGCAATTAAGTAACTCACAAAGCCAGTCAGCAAAAGAAAATAAACTAGCTTCAAAGGTGTTTTTTAAAACTCAACAATAACGTTTGGCCAGACTTTATTATTACAATCAAACGCTCAGTAGTTGCTAGATGGACAGTTTCTATAATTTCGGTCCCAAATGGGAAACCTCTCACTGTGGGAGAATCATGAAGTCATGGTGAAAGCAAACTACAGGTATTGTATAATGAGAAGTGGGATAGTTCTTGATAAAAAATACTGCTTATGAACCTTAAAATGTTATGTGGAGTGAAAGAAGTCGGAACAGACAAGTGCAGGTGTCCTTTGATATCCGAGGGGGGATTGGGACCAAGACCAGCCCTGGATACCAAAAGTTTGTGGATTTCCAAAGTCCCATAGTTGGTCCTTCACCCTACTAGTTTCCACATCTGCAGATTCAATCAACCATGGATCATAAATAAAGTACAGTATCTGTGGTTGGCTGAATCTGCCAGTGCAGAAATTGTGGATACCAGGTGACTGTATAAACTATACAGTTTCAATCATATGAAGCCTAAGAACAGACTAAATTTGTCACTGACTAGAAAGGGACATGATGGAACTGTCTTAGATGATGGGAATGCTCTATATCTTGTTTTGGGGGTGGCTATGGGGAAACAGTGGAAAAAGTGTCAGACTTTATTTTTTGGGGCTCCAAAATCACTGCAGATGGTGACTGCAGCCATGAAATTAAAAGACACTTACTCCTTGCAAGGAAAGTTATGACCAACCTAGATAGCATATTCAAAAGCAGAGACATTACTTTGCCAACAAAGGTCCGTCTAGTGAAGGCTATGGTTTTTCCTGTGGTCATGTATGGATGCATGCACAGAGTTGGACTGTGAAGAAAGTTGAGTGCTTTTGAACTGTAGTGTGGGAGAAGACTCTTGAGAGTCCCTTGGACTGCAAGGAGATCCAACCAGTCCATTCTGAAGGAGATCAGCCCTGGGTGTTCTTTGGAAGAAATGATGCTAAAGCTGAAACTCCAGTACTTTGGGCACCTCATGCGAATAATTGACTCATTGGAAAAGACTCTGATGCTGGGAGGGATTGGGGGCAGGAGGAAAAGGGGATGACAGAGGATGACATGGCTGGATGGCATCACCTACTCGATGGATGTGGGTTTGAGTGAACTCCGGGAGATGGTGATAGACAGGGAGGCCTGGTGTGCTGCAATTCATGGGGTCGCAAAGCGTCGGACATGACTGAGCGACTGAACTGAACTGAACTGAATGGTCTAGTGGTTTTCCTTACTTTCTTCAGTTTAAGTCTAAATTTGGCAATAAGGAATTCATGATTTGAGCCAGCTCCTGATCAGTCAGCTCCTGATCTTGTTTTTGCTAACTGTATAGAGCTTCTCCATCTTCGTTTGCAAAGAATATAATCAATCTGATTTCATTATTCACCATCTGGTGATGTCCATGTGTAGAGTTATCTCTTGTGTTTATGAAAGAAGGTGTTTGCTGTGACCAGTGTTTTCTTTTGGCAAAACTCTGATAGCCTTTACTCTGCTTCATTTTGTACTCAAAGGTCAAACTTGCCTGTCACTCCAGGTATCTCTTGACTTCCTACTTTTGCATTCTAGTCCCCTATGATGAAAAGGACATCTTTTTTGGTGTTAGTTCTAGAAGGTCCTGTAGGTCTTCATAGAACTGTTTAACTTCAGCCTCTTCAGTGGCTGGGGCACTCTAGATGATAATGGGCAATACAGATTAACAACATTATGTTAAAACAGGATAATTATTCTTTTTCATTTCATAGTCTTTCCCAAGAACCTGGTCCTGCGTTACATTTTTCTGTTCCTTGTTTCTAAGGTGCTATCTGTGTATATCTGTTCAGTCTTAGTGGTTGGGGCATAGACTTGGATTACTGTAATATTGAATGGTTTGCCTTGGAAATGAACAGAGATCATTCTGTCATTTTTGAGATTGCACCCAAGTACTGCATTTTGGACTCTTGTTGACTATGAGGGCTACTCCATTCTACTTAGAGAAAATTTCACATTACTCCTCCTGGCCAAAACCTCCTATGTGTTTCTGTTATACATAGAATAAGTGTCATACTTCACACCTGCTCATAGAAGGACCCACAAGGTCTTCCCAAAATTGGTTCCTGTGTATCTCACCGGCTGTACCTTGCTTCTTCCTGGTTGCTCACCTCAGCTTTATTGACCTTCAGATCTGCAAATGAGCTGTGTTCCATGCTTTGTAACTTGCAAATGCTGCTCTCTTTCTGATATCATTCTCCTCCCCTTTGGATCCATAGCTCATTTTAGTCCTTCTAGTGTTAGTTAATTCCCCCCATTTGTGAGTGTCCTACCTAAAGGAGCCTCCTCTGCCAGTCTCCATCTCAGCCCTTTGTTTGTTTCCTTCATAGCATTTTGTATAAGTTGCAACCATTCTGCATATTTGTCTATTTTTGTTTTATCTCCCCCTTTGGAATGTTAGGGCTTGTGTCTGTATTGTCCACTACACTGTTGTGTCCCCAGGTGTCCCCCAGTGCCAAGCACATGGCAAGTGCTTAATACATACTGGTTATGACTGACTGACTACCTGAATGAAGGAACGAGAGGATTTATTGTTTTATATCACTAAATGGCTGCTTAATTATGTGATGCTGTCTGAAATTTATCTCCAACCAAAGTAAAAAATGCTCACCTCTTAATTCAAAGCTCATCACCTTCACTCCAGCTTGCTGAATGCATTGTGAAAATTCTCACAAAAGCACTTAAAAAAGAAAGAAAAGCAGAATTCATTTTTTGCACAGCTTTTTGCTTTGTATCCCTGATCTTGCCATGACCTCATCTTGCTTTCGGAAAGGGCGGTTCCCTTGCAGTGGTTTCATCAATCTTTGGTCCCTGGACCCCTGCTGTTAGAGACCGCAGGAAAAGCAAGCACAACATCACCTTTAATTAGCAGGAGAGGAGCCTGCCTGATATACACAGATAGCACCTTAGAAACAAGGAACAGAAAAATGTAACGCAGGACCAGGTTCTTGGGAAAGACTATGAAATGAAAAAGAATAATTATCCTGTTTTAACATAATGTTGTTAATCTGTATTGCCTATTATCATCTAGAGTGTCTTGCCTACTGAAGTATGTGAGCTGTGGCACTGTTCTTTGCTCCAGCAGTGTAGCTAACGTTAGGGACTGGCTCCTCATCCATCATAATAATTAGTTTGTCATAATTTTCTGCCCTTCTTGGCTCTGCAGTAAAAAGATAGAAGAGGCATTTAAAGTTACTCAGGAATTGTTCACCAAATTTCCTCCCTGTTCTTTATGGGAATGGATAGCTGTATTTCTGCCCTATTTATTTTATGTTTGGCCTGTGATAATGAAGTGTATTTCATCTGGAAGTATATAGCTTTAATTTTCATGTTCTACTTGGAAACATCTCATGGTTTCATTTTGTTTTAGCCATACAGTATATAAAGAGAGCCCACACTTCTTTCTGAACTCACCCATCACCCACCAGAGTTAATTCTAGTTTCAAGACCAACATTATGATTTTATGAGCTGACTACATAACAACACACACTGGTTCTATAGTCCTTTAGAGTCTACAAAGTGCTATCCTTGTTTTATCCCTTAATTCTCACAGCTGCCCAGGGATGTAGAAAAGGCAGGATTTATCCACATGTTCCTTTTGTAGAATGAACAGCTGAAAGGTCAACTGACTTGACCAGTGGCCAAGGCTTGAATTTAGGTTCTCTCATTGTAAGTTATGGGTCTTTGCTATTACTCTAGCAATATCTCCTTTTGCTTTAGTCTATGCTTCTGCTGAAATGGAGATGGGGACATTTTCAGTTATTCTTTCTTTCCCTCAGCATCGTGAGCACAATAAGCTTTCCTTGTTTGGTAGAAAAAAGGGAAAAAATGTTTGCATAAAAATGTAGAGCTTTAAAGGGATTTTTTTTTTTTTTTGGCTTAGGGCAGAGGTTCTCAAAGTGTGGTCCCCAGACCAGTAGCCTCAGCAGTTGTCGGAAGCTTGTTAAAAGTGTAAATTTCCAGATATACTAGAATATACATCCTAGATATACTGGTCAGAAACTCTAGGGTGAGGCTCAGCAGTCTGTGCTGAAAGAAGCCCTTCAGGTAATGCTGATGTAGGCTAAAGTTTGAGAACCACTAGCCTAGGCAAAAGATGGGGAAACACAGGAAGGACAGAGGAAAAAAAACGGCACTGTGTGCTTTGGAGAGGAAAACCCTCTTAGGTTTATTATCAGGGTTGTGTAGATTAAACTAACAAAGGTAGAGTAACAGAATAAAAAGTACACAATTTTTATTTGATGTACATTGTCATTTGTGTGTGTATGTGGGGGTCTCATAGAAAGTACATGAAAACCCAAAGAAACAGTTGGGCCTGAGAGCTTGTACACTATTTAAACAAAGAGCCATACATTTATGAAGAAGTGATAAGACAAAGGAAAAGAGTTCATATTTCTGGGGCAGTAAGGTGTCAGAAAGTAAATATATGGGGGAAACTAATGGGAGATGAGATGTCAGTGATAATTGTTTATGCAGATTCAAGTAGAAACTGTCTCCGGTAGTAAAAGTTGTCTCCTCTTCCTGGTGTGGGGGAAGGAAGGGGACACATCTTCACAAGGGGAAATTTATGCCCTGCTTTAGACAGGGAAAGTAGTGTGCTTTTCCCACATCTGTTTCTCAGTCACCTTCAGTTCATAACAACTCTTACGCCAAAACGGCATGTTTTGGGATGGCATATTCTGACCCCCTCAGTAACGAGGGTACAGACTCTAGAGCCAGACTGCTGGGTTTATGTTGCACTCTTGCTTTATTAACTCATAAAGTATTTTCTGAGCATTTACTATGTGCTAGGCACCATGCAGAAGCTTGGAATATAGCAGAGGAAGAAAACAACACCAAAGATCTCTGTCCTCATGGACCTGGCATTCTGCCTTACACTGATTGACTGTGTGCTCTAAGGCACAAAATACTTCCCCTCTCTGCCCTCTGCTTCCTTGCCCATAAAGGGAGAATACCAGTTGTGCCTGCTTCACAGGGGTTCGTGTGAGGATGAAACATAAAACACTCAGTGCCCAGCACAGAGTTAGAGCACTGCATGTGCTTGTCTCCTCCTTGAGGAGTACACCTCTTAGTTGCTCAATGCTGTCGACAAACTGGCAGAGACATTTCTTGCCACCTGTCTCAAACTATGGTCATAAATCTTAAAGAAATGTACCATTTCCTAGAGGCACAAGAGTGACACAAATATCCCAAAGATGTTTAAAGGAGATGCTCAAAATATTCAGTTTAGAAACATCCCAAAGATATATTTTGCAAAGAGGTGACGGGTGCCTCTTTGTGAGATATCCAGATCCTGCGGTAATTTCTAGTATCTCTATGGCAATATTGACCCAGAATCCCTGGGAATAAATGTGTACCTGGCACTGCTTCTGAGCCCTCTAACTTGACATTATGAACTTATAGGGTGATTTCAAGCATCACAGGGATCAATTCAAGGTGCCTTAGGTTTCAAGGTCTGGCTGCTCCAGGAGGGCAGAGATGGAGTGAAGAGATGAACCTTCCTTGGTTTAAAACTCCAGGTCTGCTCTTCCCCAAATAGAAAATTGTCTGTGCTGTATCCAAAATCTGCCTCACATCTCAGCTCCTCTAAGACACACTCTCATGTTGTATCAGCAACACGTGAACTTCTCCAGACAGGGGTTTGGTGCCTTGCACCACCTCCCTTAGTCTTCCACCCCCGATGGAGCAAACAGCTGTCTATCTGGGGGAAACAAAGTGCTGCATCGTTGTATTATTCTGTGCTGGTTCCTTGAACTTCCTCGCAGCTCGGGACAAGACTACAGTGAAAGCTGTACTGTAAAGACAGCATAGGCAAAAGTCTAACGTAAACCACCTATGGTTCCTTCCCTGGATAGAAATTGTGTGGCCTGTTTATTATGTGGTATGTTTGTTGGCTATGGTGAAGAGAGAGCCAGACACACACACAGAGTGAGTGAGCTATGTGGGCTTCTGAGTGAGAGAGAACAAGTCGAGAGGAAGAAAGGGAGAGAGGGATGTGGGAGGAAAGAAGGTAGAATGGGAATGAGGATGAGGAGGCTGGGGGGAAGGAAAGGGGGATAGAAAAGGAGGAATGGAAGGAGGGAAGAAGGAAGGAAAGGCACAAGAAAGAGAAGGGGGAAGGGAAGGGGAAAGGAGAGAGAGGAAGGGAAGGGAGATGACCTGACCTGCAGAGCCAGCTCCGAGTTCACATACCTGACCTGCTTCCCAAAGGAGAAGGGAAGACAGAACTCCCTCCCACCCCGCCCCCGCTGCTGTCAGTGGTCGTTGCTGGCCCCGCCTGCTTCTGTGTAGAGCCCAAGGTGGCAGCAGGGTGCATCTTGCACGAGGACCCCTTTGATTCAGCATCCCTCCCACTTCTGTTATGTGGCCCAGTGATTGAAGATCTCCTCATCCTCTGCCCTCTCCTTCCCGCGGGACCGTTGCCTTGAGCCTGGAGACTCAGCCATGGGGACCCTGCGATCCACAGGCACCTGCACACCTGTATTTCCCCCTGGACTTTGAGGTCTGGGAGGGTAGGGGCCACACCTTAGGCGCTATTTTATTTCCTACAATGCCTAGTGCTTTATGCTTAGCAGGGATTATGATGTTTGTTTAATGTAGTGGAATTGTTTACTGGACCCTATCCTATTTCTTGGAGAAATATAGACCCATTGGGGTGCAGTTTTTCTGGTGTGCTCCGCTGATTATAAAGGGCAGAACTGTTCTTCCTTTTAATACTTTCTTAATGATAAAACATTACTGAGTTAAAGTTTAGTAGAGCATTTTATTTTGTTTTGTTTTTATACCCACTGCCAGCCCTGCCCCATTCCAACCAGAAGAAAGCTCTGAAGGAACCCCTCACATTTCAGATCTAAATTTAAAGAAGTCTGGCTCAATTGCTCAGTTAATTAAATTTTCAGTAGTCTCTTAAGAGATATTTATGGACTTATTTTCACACTTTTGCATTTTCCTTTTCTTCTAGTTGAGAAATAGCAAATACGAAGTGACAACTACATTACTGTATGTGGAGTTATTTATAGACCGAGATGATTAGTTTCCTAATGATCATTTCATAAGGTAATTTTCTTGGGATGCAAACTCTGGCCCCCTTGGTTTACACTGTCCACATGTTGCATTATGTGTTGTCTGAATCTTGTAAGACCTCCCAGGTAGAGCTATAGCCCATTTGAGTTTGGCAGATAGCAGTTTTTGAAATTTGGGGATTTCCTGTGTGACTTGTGGAAAAAAGCTAAAGATTTGGACCTGGGGCTTACCACTCAAACATCTTAAAAGTAGATACCACAGGATACAATGAAGCTATCAGAATATCCATTGCCCAAAAACCAAGGACTACATTGACTCCTAGTTCCAGGACAAGCTCGTATTCAGCTATGAAATATTTAAGCCGGTTTCTCCAATAATGATATTGAACACTATATAACATTTAAAACATCACAGCCTGTTTTTCATGTGTGTAGCTTCTAGTATCTCTGCAAGTGTGACACAGGAGCTTTTATAAAATCTTCATTGCTTTCTGTTATAGAATCCTCACAATACCTCATAAAACAGGTTTTTCTTATCTCCATGTTATAAATGGACAGACTGGGGCTCAGGAAGAGTAAATGCTGTTCCCCAGGTCATAGAGCTGGTGGATGGCAAGTCCTGGTTTCAAATCTAGGTCCTCCAATTACTCAACCAATAGTATTTTTACTCCCCCGTTTTTATTATGTAAACAAACAGAATCTGAGATGAAATAATAGTGTTGGACATCATAGATATTGAGAAGCAGTGCATAAGCTAGAGATTGACATTAAGAAATATATAAACCAATAGACTTTGAAACTCAGCTTCTTTGTAAAGAAATTTAATGTGGATTTCAAACATCCAAGAAAAAATTAGAGAACAGAGGTCTTGCCCTACTGTTTATCAAAACATACTATAGAGTTATAGCAATCAGAAAAGTGTGGCATTGTCAAATGGATCAAAACAGAGAGCCTGGAAATATACTCAATAAATGGAAACTTTGTATATGATAAAGTTGGCATTTGAAATGAACAGACAAGAGATAGGTGATGATTCAGCAGGTGGTGTGGGGATATTGACTTTCTCTGAAAAAAAAGTTCCTGTCTCACATTACTTGTAGAAATGTTGGCTTAGTCAACTCTCATACCACCCAGAATATGTCCACTCTCGTCTGATCTTAGAAGCTAGGCAGAGTCAGGCCTGGTTAGTACTTGAATGGGAGAAATGTTGATTTAAAAGCCTAAATATTGTTAAAAAAAAAAAAGATATATTAGAATACATCATTCCCTATCACCCAGGGCATTCCCATGAGTACTTGAGTTTAAGTTGTAAAATGTATTTGCCTATAGACCAACTCTTCGTCCTCAACCATATTGACCCCACAATTTGTATCTGAGTGGGTGCTGTCAACTACGCATGTAACACACTGATATTGGCACATCTTCCATTTGCTTATCTGGCCTCTTTGATAACCAGAGACTTGTACTTTGGAGATAGCTGGCTGGGATTGGGGGTGCAAGACTTTGCTGTGGAAGGAAGCTAAGTTCCCTTGACTCCCCACCCATACCACCCAAGATGAGATAAATGGCCCTACAATGTATTCCCATGGCAACTGCTATTTCCTGTCCTGATTGTTATCGCTGTTGACTGGTGTCTCCTGCTGGACTATAAGTTTCAAAAGATCAGGAGTACTGTGTGCATCTTTGCCCACCTCTGCATTTATTCCAGAGTTTGGTCCATCCAGATGCTCAACAATGCTGGCAAAATGTATAAACAAGCACACTGTTGCCTCCATGAATAGAAATAACAGAGGTTGGTAGGGGAAAGGGTAAAGACAGCTGTGTAATAGCAATGATAGCAGGCTTTAATGAACAATCTGGGCTAAATAGGAGGGAGATGTGTGTATCTGTGGTTTCTGAGAGGGTCCAGACAAATTAGAAGAAAGCATGGGAAGGTGCCATCCCAGGTCGGGATGATGGCACGTGGAAAACAAGATAACATAGTAACCATCCCTTTCAGAATCCTTACATCACACAGGCACTGTGTTAAACACTTTATGTGCAATATTCCATTTACTCTCCATAGCAACCTTAACGGCTAGTTGATATTATTATCATAATTTTCCAAATGAACAAACTGAGGTTCAGAAAGGGTAAATAACTTTTACAAGTTCACTAAGCTAGTAAGTGGCAGACTCAAAATCAAGCTCGTTTGACTCCTAACTGCTTCTCATAGACTGAACTGAGTCTAATGAAGGAATGCCATTTAGGAATAATAAGATTCTACATCCCCAGATCAACATCCTGGCTTTTTAGTCTTGTCCTACTCACTTCATTAAGACAGCCAGCAAGAACAATTCAAAGAAGAATAACCCTAGCAAAGCAAACCCAGCCCCTAGAAACCGTAGCCCTCCCAGAAGGTGAGAAGTGATTTCTACTGCTCTTGTCCCAGGACCCTACCTGTTCAGTACTTCCACGTTGCAAAGGGATACCTTCTAGACAGATGCTGTTCTCTCCATCTCCCCAGTAGGCAGGCCTGCTCTTACATCGTCGTGTAATTTACATAAGAGCATGGAAGGCCTAAGCTCTGGACACCCACAAAGAGCTCACCTGGCCCAGATGAGATGCTTCATCAGCCTGTAGCCACCTGCTCATCTTTTACACTGGACTACACTTTAGTCTTACCAACGGCAAACTAGTACTAGCTATTAACCAACTGCATTGTTGCAACTGACGTTCTACATTTTTAATTTGCCATGACTAGTTGTCTCGTGGTCTCAAAGAGTTGGACATGACTGAGCAACTGAATTGAACTGAACTGAGTTGTTTCATTCTACAGCAAGTTAGTAGTATCAACCTGGGCAATAATTACTTGGCTTCAGTTAAAGGTATCTGTGTTTCCTAAGTGAATTACAGGAACTGGTGTCAGTATTCTTTAGTTTCTTTTCTGTATTAGCATATAGTTTAAAGTTTGCAAAAATTACCAAAGCTGAAAAAAATGGAGCAATTTCCTTTATTTAAATTGTCCTTTTCTACCATTACTTATGATGAATAGATAAAAGGCAAAAATTTCCCAACACTTTTAATAAATGTTATGATTCGAATAACGATTCTAAGAGGTTCAAGTTCCTAACTGGAAAAAAGTAACAGAAAATCAATGAGCTGTGTGGGGGAATGAAAATAAACTGCTTAAATTAGCTTCGTGTGGCCAATGGGTGTTTTAATCCTGAAAAACCAAAACTAACAAGAGTAATTTTAAGAGAGAATAGTACCTATGCAGGTGTTTCTGACTCACACAAATGATTTTATATAGGAATAAAACGTACATGTGGTCACTAAATCCCAAGAAGTGACCACCCGGGAAGGAAAATAAAATTGGTGAAATAGATGCATTTGTTTCTGTGACCTACACTCACATAAGATGGCATTGACCTTCTGAATATAAAAAACAGTGACGTTAATTCCATCAGATGGGTTTTTGGCTCGGTCCATCTCTTACAGAAACATGTAGCTCAGTTCCCTCAAGGAAAAGTTGGTCACCACTCCATGGCCCGCGTCTTCAGTGGGCAGGTTCTTTAGCACGGAATCTGGGGGTCAGAAGGGGCAGGACCTCTCTCTTGTTCACTTAGCTAAAAAGCAGCTTTTTCTGGAAAAGGTTTGAAAATCTCTGTCTAGACTGTAAAGGGAAGGACTGGGAAAGAGACCCCCAGCCCGAGGAGCCTCCTCAGATAGATCAGTCTTGGTACTGGCAGACCTGATGTTACTGTTCTCTTTATTGATTGTGCATTGCAGACACTGTGTACTTTAGAAACTGAAGGTTTATGGCAACCCTGCCTTGAGCAAGCCTATCAGAGCCATTTTTCTAAGAGCACTTGCTCACTCTTTGTCTTTGTGTCACGTTTTGATAATTCTTACAATATTTCACATTTTTTCATTGCTTTGTGTTTTCATTTGTTATGGTGATGTGTAATCAGTGATAATGTTACCACTAGGCCTCACTGGAGGTTCAGATGACGGTGAGCATTTTTTTTCAGCCATAATGTGTTTTTAAATTAAGGTATGTACATTGTTTTTAGGGCTTCCCTGGTCGCTCAGTTGGTAAAGAATTTGCCTGCAATGCAGGAGACCCCGGTTCAATTCCTGGATCAGGAAGATCCCCTAGAGAAGGAACAGGCTACTCACTCCAGTATTCCTGGGCTTCCCTGGTGGCTCAGTTGGTAAAGAATCCACCTGCAATGAGGGAGACCTGGGTTCATTCCCTGGGTTGGGAAGATCCCCTGCAGGAGGGAGTGGCAACCCATTCCAGTATCCTTGCCTAGAGAATCCCCAAGGACAGAGGAGCCTGAGGGGCTACGGTCCATGGGGTTGCAAAGAATTGGATGTGACTGAGAGACTTTCACTTTCACATTGTTTTTAGACATACTGCTGTTGCACACCTAACAGACTACAGTGTGATGTAAACAGAAATTTTATGTGCATTGGTAATCTAAAAAATTCTTGTGGTTAGATTTATTTCAGTAGTCTGGAACCAAACCTGCACTATCACTGAGATATAGACCTATTATGAGTTGAGGATCTAGAAGCTGATTCCCTTAAACTCTTCATATTCTGCTTGTCTTGCCAAGTTCTAATGTACCCCACCCAATTTGGAGTTTCTTGTTTTTATATAAGACTGCTTGTGAAAAGTGAAAGTGTTAGTCACTCAGTTGTATCTGACTCTTTGTGATCCCATGGACTGCACCCTGTCAGGCTCCTCTGTCCATGAGATTCTCTAGACAAGAACACTGGAGTGAGTAACCATTCCCTTCTCCAGAGATCTTCCTGGCTCAGAGATCAAACCTGAGTCTCCTACATTACAGGCAGATTCTTTACCATCTGAACCACTAGGGAAGCCCATGAGACTGCTTAAGTCTGTCTTTAATGTAACCTCATAGGGACTAATTCATAGACAAGGGTATGCTCAATGAGTATCTGAGTTAATGCAGTTTAGCCCACTTAAGACCTTCTGTTTATGAAGTCAAATAACCCTTAGTCAAATCCTGGCTCAAGGTACTGTGTGACTGCAGAAAAAATTATTCACCCTTCCTCAACCTCAGTCCCCTCATCTTTTAAGAGAAGGGGCTATCAAGACTTTCTTTGTAATGCTATTGTGAGGATAAAATGAAATAATATGACTACTTCTTTGCATTTAAATTTCTAGCAGTCGGTTGATGAATTGTCATAGATGATGCAAAACTCAACTCATATAAATTAGTGGCAAAATGACCAACGCATGTGACCCCAAAATCTTTTACTAAAAACTCAGCTTTCTCTGTAGAGTATGTGACTTCAAGGAAAGGCTCCCTTACGAAGACACTCAGAGATACAGCTCAGTCATGTTTGTTTGGAGTTTGGGATGTACTTTGAAGAGTAGGAGTTTGGGATGTACTTTGAAGAGTAAAATAGATCAAGACTTTTAGATTACATAATGAAAAACATCTGACCATAAACTGGTGAAAGCAGATGGAGGGATTTCTGCAAAAGACACCTCTTCTCACCCTAATTTACTATCAGTTATGTCCTGAATACAGAGAATAGCTAACTTCTATGTAAATAAATAATAATATTAAAAGTTAATTAATTGTAATGGTACTAAATAGTTAATCTGAACAAATTAAACTGAAAGTTATGTGGTTCACATAGTCTCCTCTTAGATATCAGACAATACTGATAAGCACAAAACGCCCATAAAAACGTAGGCTCTGAGGCCTACCAGAGAGCGTCTCTTAGACAGAACTCATTCATTGCAAGTTATAGCAGTAAGTCAATTCAGTTTAGCATGATAGCTCATAACTGTCCAGGCTGTTGTATTTACTGAGCCATGCACTGCCCTTTCTTCAAGCATGCTTGAGAAAATTACTTGTAAGACTGTTTCTCTTCTGGGCAAAATCAAGTGCTTTAGAATGAACTCCATAACTGCAGATTCAACATTGCATTAGGCTTGGTAATAATATCAAAAAATATTGCTTTAATAATGCCTTGAAGTTGCCTGGAATTCCGTTACTTTCCTTCCCCTAGTAATTCAGCCAGATAACCTTTTTCTGTGAGTATGTTGTGAGTACAGAAGAGCAAGGTCTGATTTCAGGGATGAGAAAAAGGCTCAAGGCTATGGCAAGAGAACTAGAAATTACTCTCTAAAGGATTTGGCTCTTTGCAGGGAGACCACTGCCCTCACCCAGGACCTAGTATACCCTTCACAGGGATAAAACAGGGCTGCATGATCAGGAGAGTCTTCCCAGTGGGTGGTTTTGTTCCTTTTCTAGGATCTTCCAGGTTTACACAAACCTTCAAGGAGGTTCTCTCCAATATGTTCTCCTTGCCAAGTGTGTTGAAGTACTTTGAAAGCTATAAAGCACTATACAAATGTAAGGGCTTCACATACCATGTGTGTGCCCAACATGGTGCCAGGTGCTGCTGGGGGTATGAAAGAATCAAGCAATGTGGAAAACACAGAGATATGATATAGTGAAGGAATATTTTTTATTATAATAGTATAATTTATATTTCAATAGGTATGTATTTATTATAAAGTAAAGTATAATAAGGAAAGTATAATTAACATACCTGTGATATTATATAATAGGTATTATTGTGAAGGACAAGGCTAAGTAAAATAAGTTAGTTGATTCAGTTGAAGTATAGAAAAAATAATAGTTTGGGGCCATGTAGGCATGATAAGAGTTATGAAGATAAGAAATAAATTACTGAGATTTGGAAAATATTGAGGTACAGAGGAAAGGATAGGTTTGTCTTGCTCTACGTGAGACAGAAAGTGAGAAGTAGTGCTGGGACTGTTTGTTCATGACTTCTAACTCCCAGGATCTTCCTGGTGTTTTGACTGTTGTGGGGACTTCTTCCTTTTCTACTGGTCATATTTCCACTTCAAGCATTTGTTCACCATGAAGAAGGTATGAAGCTTTCTTATGTATATCAGTTGAAGAGCTTAATCTAGATTGTGAAGTGTTAAAACCGTCAACAGTGCATTTCAGATGTAGGTGGTCTTAAACACGTTATTATCGGTAGCTCATAGTACAGCTGTTATGAACACTGAGCTCAGGTCGAGAATGGGACCTTTCCCTGGCCCTCTGCAGAGCCTCAGAACTGGACACTAGAGAGAAGCAGCAGCATCTAAGACAACTCAGCATGCGATGTGCCTCCTGGTCTACCAGACTAGGATCACCACCATTTCCAATTCCCATCCACATAAAAAGCAAATAAGGGAGAATAAAAGCAGGATAATTTGGATAAAACACTGAAAAAGAAGTCCCTGTCTACAGGAATGTAGTCTAATTCCTATCTACCATTCACTTGGCATCATGCCTACATAATTTCTGAGCCTCGCACCACTGCTTGGCTTCCCTGATGGCTCAGCCGTAAAGAATCCACCTGCAATGCGGGAAAGGCAGGTTTGATCCATGCGTGGGAAAGGTTCCCTGGAGGAGGGTATAGCAGAGCACTTCAGTATTCTTGCCTAGAGAATCCCATGGACAGAGGAGCCTGGAAGGCTATGGCCCATTGGGTCACAAAGAGCTGCACACGACTGTAATGACTAAGCACGTATGCACACAAACCACTATTAGTAAGCATCCTTATGCTTGTTTTGCAAATGGGGTAACAGAAGTTTAAGGTAAATTAACTTGCCCAAATAGAAAGGTTGGGTCTCAGTTCCAGCCCTATCTGACTGCAAAGTAACAAGATGCATGTTCAATATTATTTTATTCATGGAAAAAGAAGAGATATGAAATTATATTGAATAATACAAGAACATGAAATGTACTGTTAGATTAGATAGTAGAACCTTTTAGAGCTAAAGGAATTCCAAGTAGGACAAATCATTGTTTCATTCATTTATCTATCTAAACTCATTTTGGATTCCTGACTATGTGCCAAGCACTTGGTATTGATTTGAAGTAGTGCTCAGCAAACTATAGTCATTTGGTGAAATCTGGCCCATTGCTTGTTTTGGTAAATAAAATTTTACTGAAACACAGCCACAGCTATTTGTCCATGAACTTCCGTGGCTGCTTTTGTGCTATAATAGCAGAGGTAAATATTTGAGACAGAGTCTTTTGGGCTTGAAACACCTGAAATATTTATTATCTGACCTTTAATAGCAAAAGGTTGCTGACCTTTGATCTAAGAGTTTTAGAAATTTTCATGTAAGCAGTGCAACTTGATTAATAAGGGAAGATTAAAACTCTGAGTACAGGAGAAGAGGTCACAAACTCTGTATTTTAGTGTGGCCCACTGGTTAGTCTTTATTTCACCTACAGAAAATAGCCGTGCCTTTGACCTTCATTTTTCTAGTTTGTAAAATAGAGAATACCACCTGGTCAAATTGCCTCACTTGTTTCAGTGGGTGGAATGACACAGTGAGTGATAAATAACAATTAATAACTATTTTTATTGCATATTTATTGACTAGGTTTTTTTTCTAAGCAATTTACAGGCACTGTCTTATGTAAGTGAAAGTGGCTCAGTTGTGTCTGACTCTTTGTGACCCCATGGACTATACTGTCTATGGAATTCTCCAGGCCAGAATACTGGAGTGGGTAGCTTTTCCCTTCTCCAGAGAATCTTCCCAATCCAGGGATTGAACCCAGGTCTCCTGCATTGCAGGCAGGTTCTTTACCAGCTGAGCCAACAGGGAAACCCAAGAATACTGAACTAGGTAGCCTATCTCTTCTCCAGCAGATCTTCCCAACCCAGGAATCAAACCGGGGTCTCCTGCATTGCAGGCAGATTCTTTATCAACTGAGGTACCAGGGAAGCTTTATGTAACTCAGTGAAAGTGTTGCTTGATACAAAGGAGTTACTTATTAGAAGCAGTTGATATGCTTTTTCCTATTCTCTTTCTGGGAGTCTAATCATTGTTCTCATTGGCTCCAGTCTGGCATATTCCTGGGGTGGGGTGTGAAAATGGAGAGGAAGATTAAGATTTGTCTAGGGAAAAAATCAGAGACAAACAAGAAGATAATCCTTAGGTTATGAGATACAAAGGCAGATTGGACAGCAAGGCAAGTTGCAGATTGGGTAATTTCCTTGCAATAATATTTAAGATTTTGTGGCTTCTTTTGGAGTGCTGGAGAGGGAGGTAAACACGGAGGACCCAGTTTATGACCATGTCACACACTGGGGAGCAAATATAGCCTGACGTTCAGGTAGCTGGGCTGCCCCTAGGGAGGGAGGAGGTGAGGACAGTAAAAGGCCAATGGCCGTCCCTTTCCTTGCCAGCAAATTGTAGGAAGGGGTGAGCTAAGATAAAAAAAGAGCAACCGGAACAGGATGCTGTAAATTTCCTCACTCTGGGCTTCAGGGAGGAAAGTAGGCAGTTACGTCACATAAGTAAGGCCTTAACTGAAGGAAGGGGGAGCAGTTCTCGTTCAGGCCACTGAGGCACTTAGACAAGGATATCTTGAATGGCCCCAGAATTCGTCTGGGTGTGTTGTAACCAGTGCCCCAAACCTTGAGCTTCATGATTTCCTGATATCCTGTAAAACTCACATCTAGGTGTCTGGTGTGCAGGGCACCTGAATCCCTACTTAGGGAAGGAGCATCTGAGGGCCTGGCATTTTCAGGAAGAGAGAACGAACTAAAGAGATGGTTTAATTTTTAGATTGAGTAGCAAGATTTCATATTGAGTTTCCCTCTTCAACTCCCCAGCCCTGCCACTATTCTCACTAATGGTGATAAAGGGGTGGGGAGATCAGATTAATGTTTGTCTACATTATTTACATTTGTATATATTAAAATTATATATTTATACAATTACATATATATTACCATATATATATATATTTTGTACAAACAAATTGTATCACCAGCTAGAAGTTACAACCCTTTTACATTAGTATCCTCTGCACCTTCACTCATCTGTCTGGTTCCAGAGCCAAGATGCCATTGAAAACTTTAGATTTACACACACTTAGAGAGGGCTGTTACTAACATCATTGTGACTGTAATTGTAATTGTTAGGATCCAGGTTATCATGCTAAAATCCAAACAGCAGACATTACAATTGAGGCTGGAACCAGTATCTCAGAAGATACCAGATGTATGCCAAGGTGAAGCAGTGTTCTAGAAATCAGTTCATAAAAGCAGCAATCAGCTACTAATGTAGAAGATCCAAACCACAGCCTACCCTGGGGGTCACAGGGCAAGGAAGGGAACTGTCCTTCACGGACGTGCATTTTTACCCTTCGGTGTTCTCGTTTCACCTTAAAGAAAAAGTTACAACGTGGAGTTGGGATTGGAAGGACTCTAGACCAGGAGGAACGCTTGCATGGAGGCATTTCTCTCCTGGCTCTGCAGTCTGAGACCAGTTGCTCAGAACTGATGGTGAGGGAAGAGGAGGTGGCGGTTGGCCAGCAGAGTGGGGAGGGGAAAGCAGACATTGCAAGGGCTGGAGAGGTGAGGTCTCTGACTCATGGTCATGGAGAAGTGGTGAGGAGGAATGGAGCTTTTCTTCCTGTGGAAAAGTCTAAGGTACCTTCGGAAACCCCATCTGTGGTCTAACTAGCTGGAAAACCCTCCCCCATGCCAGAAAGAGAAGGAAGGCTGTGTCCTTGGATACCATCTGCTGAACAAGTCCTGGCACCTGCCGGCTGCCCAGCTCTGAGCGATTTGAAAGTTGTGTGTTTTAAGCTCAAACTTCAGTTCTGACTCTGTGTTCCTACCAGGAATTTGTTTCTCCTCTTCCTGGAGAGGTCTGAGGGCTCTCTGAACATTTCAGTGAGGAGAAGCTGTCAAGACAGTTCATCTGGAGCTTCCAGATGGGAGGAAAAATATATATTTTTTTTAAGTAGGCAGAGTTGTGAAGTGTATATAATGAGGCCTGACTTTGGCACCTGGACACAGAGCCTTCATTCCACATTTCTTCTAGCAGGTAGACAGATTTCCAAGTTATAAACTACAGGACTAACGGGAATGTAGCTGAGTCTGGGGTGGAAGCCAGCTGTGCCCGGTGACTCCACCTACAGAGCAAGCGAGGAGAAGAACGGACCACCAGTGGGATTTAGGCTGAGGACAGCTGGGCAGCGTTTGTTCCACAAACACTCGTTTGTTTGCCTTGGTCTCGGTGAGATTCTTAACAAGAAAAAGATGGGTTTTTAGATAGATTTTCACTGTACTGTCTACAGTTTCTAAATGAGCATATATTTCTTTGCTTCTCATAAAAAATCTTTAACAAATAGAAGTAAAATTCTTGGATCTTAATAGCTAACTACATCCTGTGCCTTTAAACTGTGGTGAGGAATGGGGAGAGGTGAGGGAACAATGATGCTTAATTTATAAACTAAATTCTATAATTTAAAAAAATGGAGGCAAAACCAAAGACTCCCTTCATTCTTTGATCATCTATTTTTCTTCCTTTGTCTTGCTCCTTTCTTTCCTTGTTCCCTTATCAGCCTGAACCAGCATACAGATAGGACTCTCAGGGAAGCATGTTCATGGTGGGAAAGAAGAAGCCAGTTTTTTCTGGGTTCTCATCAATGTCATGCTCCCCACATTCAACACACAGTGTCCGTCTCCTCCAACACTGTGTTTGTGCAAGACTGTTTATTACATTATTGTTTATAGTGCTTTTAAGTTGGAAATAGCCTTTATTTCCATCATTACAAGAGTGGTTAAATAGTTTAAGGTACTCTATACAATGAAATACCATGTAGACTAAAGCAAGTCTCTATGTATTTTTATTATTTAAAAAATTTTATTATTTCATTAAGTGGGAAATAGCAAGTGGGAAATTTAAAAAACACAAATCATTCAATTTGCCACCACTCAAAAATACCCAACAAGAAAAAGACAGGCATCCAAACACAAATATGGATGCTTTAAAAAGACTTCCCAAGAGAGAATATTAACATGGCTACCAACATGAAAAAGTGCCCAGCATTTTAGTTAACAGTCAGGGAAATGAAACTTAAAACCACAGTGCGATACCTCTATAAGCCAATTAGATGGACTACAACGGAAAAGCTTGAAAATATAAAGTACTAGAGAGGATATGGAACAACTGGAACTCTTACACACTAGTGTTGAGGGTGTAAATTAGCACAACTGCATCAGAAAAACAGTGGCATTATATAACAAAGTTTAAGAAATACATATTCCTATGATTCAGAAATTCCATTCTTAGGGATACATCCTAAAGAAATTCATGCATAAATATAGCAGGATATATATATGATAATTTTATAAGAGCTTGTGTGAAAGAGCTAGAAATAGGCAGCAACTCAAATAACCATCAATGGTAGGGTCAATAAATAAGTTGTAATGGGTTGACGCTATAGAATACTATACTGAAAGAAAATGAAGTAATCATAGCCGTGGGAAATGATTTGGATTAGTCTTAACATACATACTATTAAGGAAAAGGCAAGAAAAATAACAGTACCTATAATTTGAGTCCATTTACGTAAAGTTCAAAAAGCAGGCCAATTTAGATGATATTGTCTAGACTTGCTAGCACAGAACATTAATTCATAAAATAAATCAGGAAATAATCATAGTAGTTACAATTGCCATAGGGAGTGAGTTAAAGCTGATGAGCAGTAAGAAGTCTGTGACTGCTACAGATGCAATGGGGGCCTCTGGTATTTGGGGTGCTGGTCATCTACTAGTTTTCTCCTGGGCAGTGGTTACTCAGGGGTTCATTTTTAGAATTGACATATGTAAAATATGATCATGTTCTGTCCTAGTATTTCTCTGTGTATCTTTTATCTTTATGTGTGTGTGTGTGTGTGTAAAGATACTGAGCTTTTCATGCACTTATTGGTCATCTATATGCCTTCTTTTATGAACTGTATGTTCAACTATTTTATTGATTTTAAAATTGTTTTATTTAATTTATATGACTGAATGGTAAAGGAAGATATTTTATATATTTAGCGTACTAGTTCCTTGTCAAATGTATAATCATATGTATATACATTTTCTCCCTATTTGTGGCTGTCATTCTCATTTAAAAATCTTGACTTTAGAGTTGAAAAAGTCTTTAATTTTGATAAAGTTCAATTGACCAGCTTTTCTTCATTGTCTTTTGTCTCTTTTAAAAGAAAATCTTTGTTTACCCCATGTTTGTGTGAAGGTTTCATCCTATGATATCTCCTGAAAATATTATGATTTTAACTTTTATGATTAAGTCTATGGTCCAGTTTGAGTAATTTTTACATCTGGTGTATGTGAGTGAGTGAAGTTGCTCGGTCATGTCCAACTCTTTGCAACCCCATGGACTTTAGCCTACCAGTCTCCTCCCTCCATGGGATTCTCCAGGCAAGAGTACTGGAGTGGGTTGCCACTTCCTTCTCCAGGGGATCTTCCTGACCCAGGGATCGAACCCGGGTCTCCTGCATTCCAGGCAGATGCTTTAACCTCTGAGCCACCAGGGAAGCCCCAACAAAGTTTCATTCTTCCCATACTGATACCCCATTTTTCTAGCAGTGTATGATTTCAAATTTTTATTATATATTGTTTTTAAAATTTCACTTTCCATTTGTTCATTATCTGTTTTTAGAAACAATTGATTTTTGTGTCTTGACTTTGTATTCAACAACCTTGCTGTATGATCAAGTCAGGAAATAGAAACTACAGCAGTAATTTAAATAATTTTAATAAAATGTTTATTTATGTTATAAAATATTGTAGTAACAAGGTTAGCTACCAAAAAGAGTTTCATTTACTTCATATTCTATTGCCTTGTTTTTAAGATAAACTATAATTTCTTCTGCAGGATCAAATCTGCTGTAAAATCTAATACTACATTTTTATTTCAGATATTGTACTTGTAGCTCTAAAAGTTCATTTGCTTTTTTATGTTTGATTTCTCTTCTCATTATAGTTATTTTTCTATAAATATGAGTATATTGCTATAACAACTGTTTCAACTTTTGACTTTAACTCATCCTTGCCTGAGAGTCCCGTAATTTCTGTTGTTTCTGTGTCTGCTCTGTGTCTGTTTCTATTGGCTTAATTTTCTCCTAAGCTAATGGGATTGTGGATCCCATTCTTCTGATTTTTATTCTAGTAATTTTTGGTTGGATGCTGCACATTTTTAATATGTTATCTAGTTGAATGTCTTAATGGAATGGTCTTCCTGTAAAGAATTTTGAAATGTGCATTGAAAGACATATATTTTTCTATTAGTTTGAGGTCACTGAGTCCTCATTTTAAGATTTGTGAAGATTAATGTACAGTAGACTAGACATAGATCAGCCCTATTACTAAATCATGACTCCTCTGGGTGTCCACAAAATTGTCCAGATGTTCACAGTGGATACCTTGTTCCAGCTCACTGAAGCTAGAATACCTCTCAATCCTATGTGAGGTTTGACAATTGTTCTGCCTTCACAACTTAGTCAATCGTTGCTCTGTCTTGTGGAGTTTCACTCTATGCAAAACTTTGTACTTACCAAAGACTCAAGGTAACCTTTATGCAGATTTCTAGAGCCCTTTTATTGTGTACCGTAATTCTTTCTGAAGCTCCACCCATGGTTTCCAGGCATTTCATCTTCCTGAATATCGGACTTGTATTTTTTTAGTTGTAATTTTAAAAAAGTTATTTATTTATTTTATTTTTGGCTGTGCTGGGTTTCATTGCTGCTCCGGCTTTTCTCACTTGCAGCAAGTAGGGGCCACTCTAGTCGTGGTGCTTGAGCTTCTCATTGTGGTGGCTTCTCTTGTTGCGGAGCACGGGCTCTAGGGTGTGTGGGGTCAGTAGTTGCGTGCTCTCAGGCTCTGGGCATGGACTCAATAGTTGTAGCACACAGGCCTAGTTGCACCGCAGCATGTGGGATTTTCTCAGATCAGGGATTGAACCCCTGTCTCCTGCATTAGCAGGCAGATTCTTTACCACTGAGCCACCAGGGAAGCCCTGATGTACATTTCAACAAGGGCTTTGACCTATAATTGCTTATCCTTTCTCTACTGTTGGTCTTAAAATTGCTTCAGGCAGAAAACCATAACAATTGTAGAGATCACCTTATTTATTTCCCTCTCTCAGGTATCCCAATCTGCATTGCCTATTTTTCGGTGTCTGCAAATGATTATTTCATATATATTGTCCTGTTTTCCAGCTGATTATCATGGGAAACTAAATGTATATAAACTGCTACTTTTTGGCCTATATATACATAGAATTCTTTCTGTACAATTAAAGCATTTTCAGGATATCTCCATATATTTTTCCTGAGTTATGATGTGTCTTTTTTTGGTATAGATTTGCACTCTTTATTTCAAGAAAATATTCTTGCTCATTAGAGCTTCTTCTCTTGGACATCCCTATGTTCACTTCATCATTATTTACAATAGTCAAGCTGTGAAAATAACCATCAACAGGTGAGTGAATAAAAAAAGATGTGGCACACACACACACACACACACACACACAATGGAATACCACTTAGCCATACAAAGAATGAAATCCTGCCATTTATGACAACACCTTGAAGATATTATGCTAAATGAAATAAGTCAGATGGGGAAAGACAAATACCATATGATTTTACTTATATGTTGAATCTAAAAAACAAAACAAATAACAAAGAAAATAAAACAAGAACAAACAAAATAAAACCAAAACCAAACTTACAAAGACTAGACAGTGGTTCCCAGAAGGGAGTGGATGAAATGAGTAGTGAGGGTCAGTTGTATGGTGATGGATGATAAATAGACTTGTGGGGATCATTTTGTAGTGTATACAGATGTTAAATTATAATGTTGTATAGAAAAATACAAAAAAAAAAAAACCATGCCAACCAAGTGTTTGTTTATAAACAAGAACATGTGGTGATGAATGGGGAGGGTAAACTGCAGCTGCCCTGATTCAGGCTTCACCACTGTTTCCTCTGCTGAATGATGTATCCTTTTGGGTTTCAGTGATTTTAGCAATACTGTGACTCAAAGGGAACCCTTGAAAGTTGCAAAATCCTCTGTTTGTAATCCAGTGGCTAATACTGTCTTTCCTCATCTCCAGCAGTCTCTCTTAGCAATAAGTAGAAACGCCACAAAATTCACTGTTCAAATTACCATTCACTCTATAGAGAAAAGGGGCTTCCCTGGTGGTACAGAGGTTAAAGCGTCTGCCTGCAATGTAGGAGACCTGGGTTCTATCCGTGGGTTGGGAAGATTCCCCTGGAGAAGGAAATGGCAACCCACTCCAGTATTCTTGCCTGGAGAATTCCATAGACAGAGGAGCTTTGTGGGCTACAGTCCACGGGTCGCAAAGAGTCAGACACGACTGAGCGACTTCACTTCACTGTAGTGAAAGGAGACTTTCTATCTCCAATTGCACTAGGGTAGTAGGCACAAAGTGTGCCCCCAGGTGATCAAGCCACCTGGTGTAGATAGACAGGTGTTGTTAACAATAAAAGGTGACGGGAACCTACTTGAGCTCCACCTGCTTAGCTTTCCAGCTGTGGAGAATGGAACAGTGCAGGACAGCCCCCGCTTCTCCTTTGGTCTGCTTACGTCCCTAGTTCTCACTGTTTCTGTGAATTCTTACACTGACTTTTCAGGCCTGAGTCACCAGCATGTCGATGGAGTTCGGTATCTGCCTAATTTCCAGGGAGGTTATGTGTAGCCATCACGACTTTTCACATTTTTCGCCTTTGGGGCCACATTGCAAAGCACATGGCTGAGTTCATGGTCTGTGGTTCACAACTCATAGTTTGGAGTTTTGTGTATTTACTTCTATCATTACTATTGAGCTATACTTTCCTTCTATTTTAATTTTTTTAGTGCTTTTGATAGGCTTAGTGGGAAAGAATAGAATTAAAATGTCTTATTCTGTTATCTTTAACTGAAAGACTATTGTCTTGGAGATATGACCTTGATATAGGGTCAAACAGATGGAAGCAGATTATAGTAATTAGTTATGGTATATATCCCTTTGTGTTCTGAAAATATACTTTATATTCATAACATATCATTAGGGGTAGTCATCCCAGTGGTAACTGAAGTTATGGGCTGAGTAGAATGTATGTAATGTATATGATTATGAAATGTTTACAAAGGGCATGAATTACCTAAATGAATTAGCAAAGAAATCCATAAGGATCATTTCATTTTGAAGAAACATAGAAATACTTAAGTCTCTATGGCCTTTATTGCATTGTGGTTAAGGACCTATGCCACTAACAAGACATCCTGTGGTTAAGAGTGAAATGTCCTTTTATTCTGATCCAATAGCCTTTCATAAAAATTTCCCCATTGCAGACCTTACAGGGAATTTTCTTTCTTAGCTGGAGAAAATACAAGAATTGCCAGGTAGGGAACACTTTGATCCCAAAGGTTAGAGGCTACTAGGATAGGACTGTATTAACCACAGTAACAATAAAAAGACAATCCCTATCTGTGTAGGATGGTTGATGCCTGCTGTCTGGGCTTCTGGGTCTGAGGCTGGCCTGTTCCCGGACTTACTCAGTTCCCTAGCTTGTGTTACCATTCCCCTGCCCATTGTTCTCTGCCATCTTCCATGTCCTGAGATGGAGCATTGATATTTTAGCAGTGGTGATATATCCCTTAGCATATGCAGGATGGAGGAGGCCAGCAATAAATAATAGTGATAAGCCTGTATGCCAGAGCTTCCTTGGAGGGCTTTACTGCACACACCAAGAAATGGATTAATGAAACTTATTTTGGTAGAGAGGAAAGGAAAACACAGAAAAGAAATACAGTGGTGTACATAGCTGTCATATCCGTGTCAGATATCTAGACAAGAAATGTAAATGTCAGTGGCTCAATGACTTTCCAGGGGAGAACAAGGTGGCTATAGTATGTCAAGCAGCTGATCCAGGAGTGGAGCTTGACAAGTCATTTTGATGCTGGTCTAGAAAGCTCCTTGGAAAGAAACATTGTTCAAAGAGGACAAAACCCCAAATCAATACAGAGAAGAGAGCTAAGGGAAGAAGTAAAAGTCAGTGAGTGAAGGGAAGTGACTGCCCCTGCCCCCACTCCTGGCCATAACCAGGATCCCAGCAAGTAGAGATGTTTGATTTTTCAGTTGCCAGGCTGAGTGGTGCAGGAAAAATGCGGCCTGAAGAGTCAAGCAGACCTGAGATAAAACTTAGCTACTTGGACTTGGATTCTTGGGCAAGTGATTTCTCTCTGCTCATAGAGAAATTCTCAGCTGCCTCTGTTCTGTGGCACTATTCTGAGATTGGGTTTATCTGTAATTTACAGATAATTGTATCTTCCCTGTGATGTCATTTGCAGATTGAATGAGATAGTGCCTGTGAAGTGCTAGTCCACAGAAAGGGTTTAGTGAATGCTCATTTCTAATTCTCTGGAGCCTGTCCTCTGTCCCAAAGCTCTTGGAAGTAGAGCCTTACCCCAACCTCCTGACTCCTCCTCTTTCTTCTCTTCTTCCTTCTTTTTCTGTTCTGTAAGGACGGTGAAGCCCTGAGCTGACAGATAAATTGGGCTCCAGCTTGGGTGAAGCAGAGAGAATTCTTGATGGATTTGTCCGGCACCTGAGGAAGCAAGCTGTGCTTGTGCTCCTGGTTTCCATTACTGAGCTGGTCATATTTTATCTTCCCTTAAGTGGCAGCTAGATCCTTCCTGCTCAGGACATCACAGACTCTGACTGAAGGAGAGAGAAGCGAGCACTGAAGCTGGTCAGAATTATTTATTTCTGCTATCCTACCAGGCTACCTAAGAGAGGCGCTGGGATCTTCAAGCCTGAGCTTGGGAGCTGCAGTTTTCCTTTTGCGACATCCTTCAAGTTCTGGGCGTGTTTTCACCCAGGTGTGTGATGATGCCAGAAGTGTTCCTTTGCACAGCTTTTATCATGGTGCCCACCTTCTCAGAGCCATCACTAACTCCCCATTGCCCAAGAAGTAAATCCTAATCTCTTTACCTTGGTGTCTAGTACCCTCTACTTTGGGACTCCAGTTTACTCTCCTTTATTTCCCACTCTTTCTAAGCATGAAGTGATCTACAGTTTAAGCTAAACTCTTCACTGTTTCCCTCACCCTCCCGGCCTCTTCCTGCTTCCATGCCTTTCTGATGTTGTTCCTGTGTCTAGAATACTCCTCCTCCTTCCATGGTCAAGTCATACCTGTTCTGCAAAGCCCAGCTCAAATGCTCACTCCTCCAAAAAGCTTTCTTTGTGTGCCGTCTAGCTGGAGGCTGTCTTGCCATCTCCAAATTCCTTTGGCTCTCTTTGAGCAGAGTACCGATATCTGATGCTTAGAATTCTCACTTTTGCAGTACCAGGTTTTTGAATCTTAGTCTTCTTTCCCAATAGAATGTTGGCCCCTTGAAGATAGAATTTATGTATCATCCTTATCTGTTTTTTCCACAATGTCTAACGCACATTAGGTGATAAGATGAATGAATTTGAAGACAGTAGTTGAGCTGCTGTATGTATATGTATATGTATCTGTTGGTGATGCACAGTTTGATATAACAAATATGCCAAATCCCTGTCACGCATGCCCTCATGGTCCTTTTTGTGCCTGTGACAAAACTCTACTCATATGCCAACCCCTATCAGTAAGTGAGTGTCTAGAGAAGTAGGTTGAGAAAGATTCTAAAGTTGTGCCTTGTGCCAATAGAATGGAGTACTATGATTGATTAGTGATGTCACCCATTATCCTGTGTCAGAATTGATAGAGAGGTAGAATTTTTATGCCACATCATGTCTAATGTCTCCATTGGTAGAGAGTTACAATAAATGGCATGAACATACTTGCAAAAAAACTGACTCCCCTAAAATTATAATCACATCACTATATGAAGAAGTTATGAAAATAACACAAGATTGAAGCCATACAATCTAGATTCTTCCATTTGGAAGCTATTGATAGTAGCAAATTACTTCAATCTCTTTTATGTGCATGTACAGTGAGTTACTAATACCTATTTTACCAGCCTCATAGTCAAAGAAGAGGATAGTTCTCCTGATTATGAGGACAAAATATTATATGTATGTATACATCTATATTTATATACAGATATCTATGTATGGACATATATACATGTTCAGTTCAGTTCAGTTCAGTCGCTCAGTCATGTCCGACTCCTTGTGACCCCATGAATAGCAGCACGCCAGGCCTCCCTGTCCATCATCAACTCCCGGAGTTCACTCAGACTCACGTCCATCGAGTCAGTGATGCCATCCAGCCATCTCATCCTCTGTCGTCTCCTTCTCCTCCTGCCCCCAATCCCTCCCAGCATCAGAGTCTTTTCCAATGAGTCAACTCTTCGCATGAGGTGGCCAAAGAACTGGGTAATAAAATTCATAAATGATTTATTATTTCTCACTTTGAAAGGCTTGCACTGTCTTCAAATTAAAAAAAAAATAGAGAAGGAAAAAGAAACCCATTAAACTAATATTCTTGCCTGGAGAATCCCATGGACAGAGGAGCCTGATGGGCTACAGTCCATGGGGTCACGAAGAGTCGGACATGATTGAGCAACTGAACAATAACGATTCTTCTTGAACAGAAACAATCACTAGTAATAACCTGGTGTGCATCCTTCAGATCCTTTTCAGTGACATGCATAGCTTTAAAAGTTCTTTCAAGGCCTCTTTTTTCTTTTTATCAATACAGAGTAAACATTTTTGGATGCCACTAAATATTCTTCTATAACATTGCTTGCATGCTAAATAGTTTTTTATTGTATTTTAATGGCATGCTGTCCACTGTGAAGTATAACACAATGCAATCTTGATTCGTTGTTTATATGATGAACACAAACGAGGCAGACCCTAGAAACTGACAAATTAAAAACTGTTGCCTTGTAGTTTGCTTGGAACAGCGGGTTTTCAGGTTGTGCTATGGTCTGTTACCCAGAAATCCTTACGGCAATGGTAATTGTCGGGTGTGTGGATCTGTAGTGAAGTTTAGTACATTGACTTTGACGGAGCTCAAAGGACAAATAAAGAGTGAAGCTGAACCTTCCTCAAGCAGTGTTTACGTGCTCACTGGATGTTAGAGTCAGCTTTGCAGATGTACCTGTAGGAATGGATTCATTTTTGAAAAGTTGTAATCAACAAAAAAGAAAGGGCAGGTATGGTTTTGAACTCATATTTTTTGTAGGACTCTTTGGTTACTTTTTTTTTTTTTTTAAAGCAGAAATTGAGTAAATTTAGAAACGGGCAACGAGCACTATGCTAGTTTCTACTGACTCAAAAGAAATACTGCTTTATTGAATATAGGAGTCTTTTTTGGTCTGGAGTACCCAGCTAGATTTCTGAAAACACTAGAAAGCTGAGAAAACTTCCCAATTTAGGATTCTGCAGTGTAACTGTAAAATGTATCTCACTCTAAATGGCCGTTCCATAGGACACATCTTGAAGGGCTTTTTCTTATTTACCAGCTGCATGATCTTGAACAAATTACCCAACCTCCTTCAGCTCCAGTTAACTTGCAGAATGGAGATGACAGTATTTGTATCACATAATAGTTCTGAGAGTTTGATGAAAAACCATGGCTTTAAATTTCTTGGCATAGTGTAGATTCTCACTGAGTGTTGATCACTCATTGGTATATTAGGCTCTAAATAGGTCGTGTAGGTAGACAAGCTGGCTCACTCTCTCTCCTCAGGAACCTGATGGCTGAGCCACCAGAACATTTTATTTTCTTGGCTATATAAATTATTTGTTACCACATGAGTAAAAGAGGCGATAAACACAGTCTGTAAGAAGGCTCTGAAAAATTAGATTATTGATCAAAGCAAGAATGAAAGGAAAAGAATTTAGGCATTTTAAGATGGCCTTGGTTGCATTCCAATATTTTCTCTTACCATCAGTTTGATAGTGTTAGTCACTCAGTCATGTCCAACTCTTTGTGAGTCCATGGATGGTAGCCCACCAGGCTGCTCTGTCCATGGAATTCTCCCAGCAGGAATACTGCTGTGGGTTACCATGTCCTTCTCCAGAGATCTTCCTCATCCAGGGATTGAACCTGGGTGTCCACATTGCAGGCAGATTCTTTATCATCTGGAGCCACTAGGAAGGCCCTAAAGGAGACACTGTGGCTGGATGACTGGCGAGAATTATACCACTGAACCACCCATGCTCCACTATCAGTTTATTTTATGTTAATTCTAATTATTTTCCTTTTGGTCTAGGGACTTCCACATTCTCCACGTCTAGCCATGCCTGTCTGTACTCATCTCCTTTTCTGGCATCTCATCTCAGGCCTAACTTTAAGCTATCTGGTGCTTCAAGCCTCCTACTGCTTAGGGGATGCTGCACTTAACAAGGATGGATACTTTGTAGTGTTTTATCATACTTCTTTTAATATCCAACCCATTCGCTTTCGCTTTTATACTCAGTCGGAGAAGGCAATGGCACCCCACTCCAGTACTCTTGCTTGGAAAATCCCATGGATGGAGGAGCCTGGTGGGCTACAGTCCATGGGATTGCGAAGAGTCGGACACGACTGAGCGACTTCACTTTCATGCATTGGAGAAGATGGCGACCCACTCCAGTGTTCTTGCCTGGAGAATCCCAGGGGCGGGGGAGCCTGGTGGGCTGCCGTCTATGGGGCTGCACAGAGTCGGACACGACTGAAGTGACTTAGCAGCAGCAGCAGCAGCAGAGAGGAAAGGGCTTATGAGGACAGAGCAAAGTCCTCAGTTGTGCATCACTTTTCCTATCTCTACTCCTCAACGTATTACAAAAAATTAGTCCTTAAAAATATCATCTTTTCTCTTAAACATCATAACTTATCTCAATATGAATGAAATTATTTTGAAAAGTAACTTTATGTACAATTTCTCTCCAGTATGATTTCCAGCGCTGATATGTTGTGAAGTTCTATGTGCCGAAGAAGTTATTATATTTGTAAATACACTATGTATATCTAATTAGTTTATCATATTTATATCATCTCTCTCTTTTAAGGAGTCTAAATATTGACTCTTTTAAATATTAAACCTATTTTACTGAATCAGTATCAGTTGCTTAAACTTTAAGTGAAAGTCAAAGCACTAAAGGTGGTTCCGACAGTTAAATTCCATTATAATCGCCATTGAGTTGCCCAAAAAGTGGGCCTTCAGACACTGAGCTTTTGTTACATGAAATCTTGTGGGGCTTTCCTGATCTGCACTGGAAAATCACCGCAGTCCTTTGGGCCTGAGGCTGAAATGGACTCTTTCCACCGAGAAACGTAAATTAAATCAAAAGATTGGTGTTCTGGAAAATCTCCTACCCTCTACCCCACCCCAAGGTCACAAAAGAAAACAAAGTAGCAAGAGAAAAAAGCTTCACAAAATAGCAAGAATGCTAATGAACACTGGTTACCTAAGACATTAAATCAAGGAAATCTGCATGGGGAAACCAAGCTTCAGATATAAGAAAACATTCCGGAGCAGTGGCTTTCCCCATTATTGAAAGCCTGGGTCATTTTCACCAGCCAGGTGGTGTGCCTGCTGGCAGGTTGCCTCCTGCTGCTATGCAGTGAGTTTTGGTTGGCATTTGTTACCATCAGAATACAGACTATATTGTAGTCTGGAAGAATAATGTGATTGGCTGCTTTAGTGATTATAATACTGATTTGTTCCTAATGTTACATTTGTTACATCTGTGTTAGCATCCCAAGAGATACAATGCAGTTGTGATTTGTTAGGTGTCTATTTTTGGCATAAAAGCTAGAAGTTTCAAGTTTATTTGTTTGTTTTTTCCTTTACCAAGCAAAGCTGTTACCCAATAATTTACTGCACTTTGGACTTAGGAAAGAAACAAAGCACATTAAAAAAAAAATCTCCTGCACTATGTGAAAGAAATTCATTCATGTAAGTGCAGGGAGAGAAGACATTTCAAGAAATTGCTGTACAACATGGTTAAGAAATGTCTCTGTGATTATAAAATCATAAAAGAATAATTAGGTGGAGACACCACCTGAGTCTCCTCAGGGACTCTAATGACATTTCTGAGAGCCGAGAAGGCCCTCTACATGAATCTCAGAAACATTCTGCCATTTTTCCCCTCATCTCTCTTTCAGCTCAATGGGTTCCTGGCCAAGCCCCAGGACTAGGAGCTGAGAAAGAGGCTGGGTCTCGGCTCACTCTCAAGATGAAGTGAAATGCCAGACTTGCTGAAACTCCTGTCTGAAATCTCCAGGGAAGTTTTTAAAGCTTCAGAGCCATCCACTTTGTGAACAACATTCTAAATTAACCATTTCAGGGTTTCACTGACTCTTGTGTCTTTTTCTTTTGTGACATGGTTGAGAAATGCAATTCCAGCCCATGTGGGTTTAGTTGGGAAGGCACATCAGGGCTTAGGTGGGAAGGAGTCAGATTTCAACTGCAGAGCTGAAAATCTGCACAGCATGAAAAAAGAGAGAAGCATTGTCCCCAGTAGAAATATCTTCATTAGTCTTAACTAAAGTATTGACATTTCAATTGGACTGTCGGTGGTAATAGCTCTGTTGCGCCAATACGAAATGTCCAGCTTGGCCAGCACTTAGAGCACCTGTCCTAAATGCCTAAAAATAACTAACAAAAGTGGAATGGCTTGAAAGTTGGAGGAAAGTCAAGCATGTGAGAAAAAAAGACACAATGATGGCAGAAGAACTCTTTTTCCTTTTGGTACTGTTGTTCCATCTTTGCATTTTTAACAGTACTGAAATGGCTAGCATTCCTAAGTCCTTTGGGTATGTAAGGGCTTCCCATGCATTATGCCAGTCAGTTCTGAGTGCTTACTTGTTTACAGGTGTGTGTTGTAGATAAGGAATCTTTTTTTTTTTTTCTTTTTGGACCTTTATATTTTAGATAAAGCAATATAAGCAAAATTGATTTATAAGCAATAAAGGGGTAATTCATTACCTTGTGTATTCAGCTCTCAGCAAAATTCTCAAAGTACAACCTTTGAGAGCCACCCTGCAGTCTGGGATGAGCAATTTATGCCTGACGATGGGCTATGACTGAAGGAGGAAGCCAGGGAATCAGTGAAAGAGCCTGAGGGAGAGAGACAAGCGGTCCGTGTGCACATGGTCATCTTTGACCCCTCACCATCAATATGGACACTGCAGCACTCCTCTCTTTGTTTTCTCTATGGATTTGTTTTTTAAGACTTTTGTTCCAGTGTCTAGTCCCTAGCACAACTTCTCACATAAAGTAAATATTCCAACATGTTTATGAAATAACTACATAAAAATGTTTTATTCTTGCCATAGTACAGAACACAGCTTGGCCTGGTTAGGTGCAGGTGAGGCTAGAACTTAAAGGGTGGACTGAAGTGGTATGGTGTCTGGATGGCAGGACTCTGTAGTTGATGGGAGAAGAGCAAGGAATGGCATGCTCTGAGTGCCTCGCACACCTAAGGCCCTTTCTTGAGTCATTTGATTACTCTCTGTAGCTTTCCTCCAAAGTAGCTTCCATTACGCACACTGAACAGGTGAGCAACACATTTCAGTTAGGGCTGGCCGCTTTTCCAGTTCTCATTATCCTCATGTGGCTGAAGGCTGCAGTGCTGGATGCGGCCGGTATAGGCAATCTGCAGTGCTGTCAGACTTGGGCTGATGTGGGAGAGCTCAGTACTGGGAAACCCAGGAGGAGACGATGCTCTGAAGGGTAACTAGGTCAGGCAATGTGGCATACAGCAAGTGTATCATTACTTCACTCAGCATATATTAGTGAGTACCTGTGAAGCACCAGATACTGTTCTAGGTCCTAAGCAAGAGAGGCTAACAAGATTAAATGCTTTCACTACTGGCATCCACCCTCTAGGAGGAGAGATAGACAAAAGCAAATAAGCACATAATTCAAGAATTATGTGCTTTGAAGAAAAATATGGCTCACAGGCAGATAGACTGTGGTAGAGACTATTTTTCATAAGGTAATGAGGAGAAGCCTTTCTGAAGATAAGTCATTTGAGCAGAGACTGAGGACAGGCGTAGGAATAAGCCTGGCTTAATGATCTGAGAAGAGGGAATACTGAGATGGCAACATGCTGAACAAGGTCTGGGAATGGCAAGGCCTGTGTTTGGAGGGGAGAGGGAGTGGTAGGAAGTGAGGGTTGAGAGCAAGACTGGGGACAGCTCATACAAGGCCTCACAGGGTGTGTTAAGGACTTCTCCGAGTGTGATGGGAAGTCTTCACAGGGTTCTGAGTCAGAGAGTAGGTTTTCTGAACTCACATACCATTGTAAAGGATATTCTGGCCATGATATGGAGAAGAAACTGGAGGTGGGTGAAGGGTGAATGGCAGATTGTTACTACCAGCAATGGGTAGAGCTATGAAGAGTAAGTCTCGCTTCGTTGGGATAGGGATGAGCAGCATGAGCAAGTGCTAGATATGGTTCCATTCACATGGCACAGGCGTTAACAAACACGGTTTTATTTTTTACATAGGCATATGTCAGTAATTGGAGAGCATTTCTTCAAATTGCACAATTGAATGATATTAAGTGTCTTACCCAGACAGGGACTCAGATAATTAGATCATGATCTTTTGCCAAAACTGGGGTAGGATGGATGAGTGTGGTTGACATTAGAGGGCAATTTGGTCTGGAATACCAGAAATGCCAGAGCCTGCCTTAGCCCAGTGAATTCTCTTCTCTGAGAGGGTCCCAAGGAGCACTGAGTTACAAAAACAAAATAAGAGTGTCACTGGATTGTAAACTGACCAGTGCACAGTTATTGAGTAAAAGTATTAGCACAAGAGGCATGAAAAGAACTCTAAAGGTGCGAGGGCAACTCTCATAGTTTCATGCCCACATCTTGAAAACTTACCACTAGAGATGGGAGCACCCCTTAATAGGCTGTGAGCTTCTGTTGGGAAGCCAGTACCTGGAATCTGACTGACCTTCTACTGGAAATCCAATAGATTGAGGTCCTGTCTTAATTACAGCCGTATCCTAAGTGATAGAACCTGGTATCTGAAAAGTGCTCAGTATTTGTTGCATCCATTCATCCACTTGTTCAATGACTCATATATCTCATGAATGTCTTTGCTATGTACTGGGATATAGCACGAAGGAGACACAGCCGTTGCATTCTGCATTCACATTCCACCATCAGAAGTGGAAATGCTTCTCTACCTTATGAGGAGCTCTTTAGGGAGCAACGACAGTTCGCTATGGGAGCACACGTGAAGGTTCCCAAATCCAGGGCATGGGGGACAGGGAGCCTTCCTGGAGGCAGTGGTGCCTGCAGAGATCCTTCCTGGGCTTAGACTGAGGATAATGCACTTGTAAACAGTAAAGATACACTCTTTTGGCAGACTTGTTAGCAGTATCAAAGTCTCTTGAATGCAGAACTGTTTTTTCAGAATAATAGCCTGTAGTTGGCTGGCAAGTTCAAATGGTGATAGAGACTTATTAATATGTATGACCTACATTTTCCCCAAATTTGGTAGAATGAAAAGCTGGAGTATATGATAATTTTTTAAATTCTACATTCATTCCATTCATTTGGGTAATCTGGCATATAATACCTGATTATCATAATTTTACCTAAATAATGAATAAACTAGACAAGGGAAAAATTAAAATCTTTCACATTAGGTATAATTATAATTTTTTACAGTAACATCCACAGTTAAATTCTTAATTAAGTCTGCATGCCTCTTTTACAAAAGTGTATTTTGTAGATATAACTTATTTTTTAACATCTGCATTAATGAGAGGAAAGAACAGCAGAGATAATTCCCCAAAACCAAAGCTTAAAATCCATCTCCACTGGGTTATGCGATAAAGTCTGTCCTGTACAAAGCCTGATATTTGCTTTCCTAATGATGCTCTTTGTGGAATAATATTAACATGCGTTTGCATTTCCTGAAAAGAAAAAAGAAAGGCTGATGTAAATCAGGGAAAAGAATATGGCAGGGGCTGAGGGAGGGGGAAGTCTGTTCGGGACTGACATTTTTCCAGGGACAATAGATATATAGATAACTGACTAGCTCATATGTCATAAGTTGAAAGAGAAGATATTTCTTTTCTTTCTCCCTCCCTTTCTTTCTTCACATCCTCTCTTCCCTTCTTATATCCTTCCTTCCTTCTCTACTCTCCATTCATTTTATTTTCAGAAATATTCAATATCAACAAAAACACACAAACTCATTCAAATTCAGATGAAACCTTAAAAATAAACCTGGGGAAGCAGCTTATCAACATGATCACCTCCCTGGGAACTAAATACTTCTGCCCATTTCTAGCCTAAGACCCTCCAGGCACATGGTGATAAACCTGAGAAGGGGTACTGTGCATATGTTGTGCACAGGTTGATGCTCCTGCTGTGCGTGTGATGATACCCAATACAGTATTTTTTGAAAAATTACAAAGAATTCAGCAAGCATCTTCAGCAGTAGGGCATTTTTCAGATTTGTTGCTGTCATCATAATAAAGATTACAAATGATCTCCCTGCTGCTCAGGGTACATCTTCTAGGATCAGACATCAAACCAAAGATGGCAGAAATGCATTCAGAGTCCCGCTTTATGAATTTGCTTTGCTTATTGCATTTCTTTTCTTAGAAATGTAATTGCTTTGGAATTACTGGGATCATGGAGAAAAGCAGGCCGTCAAGAGAGTAAGCTATAGAGTGGGAAAATGTGATAAAGTCAATTTAAGTTTAACAGAAGTCTTGGGGGTTTTTGAGCCGCAACTTCTAAGTAACTGCTTCAACTTTTGCGAAGTTGGAAGAAATACTATTATCCATTTCTATCGCTGTTGTTTTTGAACACATACACAAAAGGGCAGATCTTGTGTGTTACCAGAAGCTTGATGGCAGTTTGGAATAATAGCCATCTCCAAAAATGTATCCCATAGTCCAATTATCACAGAAATCTAATTGCACTGATTTTTGGTTATGAAAAAAAGAGAAACGAACAATGAAACAATGTATCAAGGGCTAATGGACATCAGATTCAGCCGAACTTCTTGTTCATCCCAACAAGAAACAATCTGAAATCCCCATTTAAAATGCTCATATAAAATTTTTTAGCATGTTATTTTTAACAATTATTCAAAATATCAGGTACTAGAAATAAAAATTGCAAAGCATTTTCTCTTGGACATGTGATCTGAACTTTTAAGAGTAAAAGCATGTTCATGTGCATACATGCACACAAAAACACACACCCATACACTGGGCTCTCATCAGTCATCCTGAGGGTACCAATTTACACACAAAGACACAGACTTAGTTGGGTTCAAGCTGTTGTTTGGATTTCAAGTAACTGAAATGGCTTTTGGCTAATTTAACCAAGGAGAAGTTTGTTGCAAAGAATAGGAGTACTTACAGAATCAGTGAGAATCTGAAGAAGCAAGCTTGGAAATGGACAGTGAACCAAGGTAGTCTACTTAGCCAGAATTACTGCGTAGCTCCAGAGTGCTGGGGCTCCCTGAATGACCCCCAACCTTTTTTCATCCTGTTCTCTTGGTTGAAATTGAGATTCCTGGAAGGGAGCAGGCATTTGGTTGGCCTGTTTGCTCATATGCTACCCTTGGAAGGAGAAGTGCTTCCATCAACTGTCCTATGAGATCCGTCTAACCGGGGAAGGCTGGGTCTCTAAAGGATGGATGAGGGCAATTCCAGACAGCAAGCAGATAGTCCAGGGTGTGAGGGTGAAGATGTGTCACTCCTTGGAGAGATATTTCTGACCCTGAATGGAGACCTGATTGTCTCTTCTTGGACCATTTCACAGTAGAGCGCAGCTTGGGATGATGTAATGAATGTCCTACATGGAGTGTGAAGCCCTGGGTCTTATACAGCTTAGTTTTGTGACTTCTTCCAGTTTTCCTACTTTGCATCCTAGTTTCCCCATCAGTCCTATCTCACAGAGTTATTGTGGATACTAAGAACAGTATATAGACAGCTTATTAAAGAGCAGAGACATCGCTTTGCCAACAAAGGTCTGTCTAGTGAAAGCTATGGTTTTTCCAGTAGTCATGTACAGATGTGACAGTTGGACCAAAAAGAAGGCTGAGTACCTAAGAACTGGTGCTTTCAAACTGTGGTGCTACAGAAGACTCTTGAGAGTCCATTGGACAGCAAGGAGATCAAAACAGTCAATACTAAAGGAAATCAACCCTGAGTAGGCTGATGCTGAATTGGTAAGACTGATGCTGAAGCTGAAGCTCCAGGTTCTTTGGCCACCTGATGTAAAGAGCTGATTCATTAGAAAAGACCCAGATCCTGGGAAAGATTGAAGGAAGAAGAAGAAGAGGGTGCCAGAGGATGAGACGGTTGGATGGCATCACCAACTCAATGGATATGAGTTTGTGCAAACTCTGGGAGATGGTGGAGAACAGGGAAGCCTGGTGTGCTGCAGTCTCTGGGGTCGCAAAGAGTTGGACACAACTGAGCAACTGAACAACAACAATAACAGTTTGCATAAATATATGTGAAAGCACTTTCTAAAACTGGAAAGTGGTTTCCAAATGTCCCTGTAAGTTTGAGAATCTTCTGTTAGTGACTGCAAGAGCCCAAAGGACAACGCAAAGGCCCAGCAACATGTGCTAGATCCCATACATGCCCTGGATTCTGAGCCCACTGTCACTTCATGAATATGACCTTGGCAGATTTGATGGGTGAAAAGACTATCATCAACTTTAATTTCAGATGAAGGCTGGTATCTACCAGACATAGGCCATACCTCTTAGAGCAAAATCTTCACTTTCTTCTTTCTAGAAGGGTCTGTTCCATGATACTGGTTCCCAGGGTACTGAGGTTTCAGGCATCTGTCTGGATTTTGTGTTCTTACATGATAAATAAACAACATATATAGAGAGGTTGTGCTTTATTTGAGGACTATGTCCCTGGAGTCCTTGCATAATTCAGAATTTACCTATTTCAAGGCAAATACCAACAAAAGGTAGGAGGGAGCTTTGTTTATCAGATAAAATGGGTGTCCTCATATAGCCCTAGCATAGACTCAGTTTATAGTTCACTTGCTTCCTTCAACTCTGGTATTAAACTATGTGATTGTTGTCCAATTTTTACTGTGGGGGAGGGTTAGTGTTTCATTATTTCAAATTTTGCATATACAGAGAATCTCAACATATTTTATGTCAAACTGTACTGAATTCACACAATTCAAACCTTCATTCAATGTGGTGGCTCTATAATTTGGTGTAGTTCTCTGATGCCTACATCTTCTATAATGCCCCAGATTTGGGGAGCACATTTAGTTTAAATCAGCAACACAGCCACTGTTGAATATACCCTATTTTGCAAATGCATAAGGAGGAGAATAGTAAAGCTAGGATACTATAGGATACATTTCTTCTTGACCCATATAAGGGAAATTATGATTTTAAGAAACCTAGGCACTTGTGTCAGATGACCAAGTCTGGCTTTCATGTGGGCCAACATCAGGGAAAACTATGATTTTTCCCATAATCATTTATGGATATGAGAGTTGGACTCTAAAGAAAGCTGAGCACCAAAAAATTGATGCTTTTGAACTGTGGTGTTGGAGAAGACTCTTGAGAGTCCTTTGGACTGCAAGCAGATCCAACCAGTAAAGGAAATCAGTCCTGAATAGTCATTGGAAGGACTGGTATTGAAGCTGAAACTCCAATACTTTGGCCACCTGATGCAAAGAACTGACTCATTTGAAAAGACCCTGATGCTGAGAAAGATTGAAGGCAGGAGGAGAAGGGGACAACAGAGGATGAGACGGTTGGATGGCATCATTGACTCAATGGACATGAGTTTGAGTAAGCTCCAGGAGTTGGTGATGGACAGGAAGGCCTGGCGTGCTGCAGTTCATGGGGTCGCAAAGAGTCGGACACAACTGGGCGACTGAACTGAACTGAATATCGGGGAACTGCGTTAAGAGTTTGGTTTTCCTGCTAGGCCAGCTTCTCAGTTATGAAACGACTTTCTCTGGTTTTGGTGAGGGGTGGGTAACACAATCAAGGGAGTATACCTCAGCCTATCAAGAGATTGGTTTGCCTGTTAATTTTGTGGAAGGCTTTGTACTAAGGTAAACAAAGGGCCAATAGACAAATGTCAGAGCCACCTGTAAGAATTTAGACCACCTTTGAATTCCTTGTGCTCACATTTGCCATTTAATATATGTGGGAACTGAGGCCTCAGGAAGTCTACCACTTTCCTACAGTCATACAGTGGTGAAGTGGTGAGGCCAGGGCAACAGTAGAACTGAGTTCTCATCCACGAATAGCCTACTTCTCCACTCAAAGGCAAACCTTTAAGCTATTTTATAAAGGAGCCCCTGAAAACTCACCTCTTGTTTTCTCTGATTCTTGTTCCTTACCAATATCATTTTTTAAAAATAATTATTTGTTTATTTATTTTTGGCTGCACTTCTTGCAGGATCTTAGTTCCTGCACTTAGTTCCTCACTTCTTGCACTTCTTGCTCATCTTGCAAGATCTTAGTTCCTCAATCAGGGATTGAACCCAGGCCTTTAGCAGTTAAAGCACAGAGTCCTAACCACTGGATAGCCAGAGAATTCCCTCCTACTTATATCTTTGAATCTTACTTTAAAAAATGTTTTCAGGGCTATACCTACAAAATTTATCTTTTAAAAAGTGAATGAGTAGGCATTTTGTCAAACAAACCAATCAACCCATAGGCCTTTCAATGTGGTATAGATAGGAAAGTAATACATTTCAAAAAGAGGTGACTAAGCACAATAAACTAAAAAAAATTTAAAAAGAATAATAGAAAAGTTCTTGGATGAACGATAGAAAAATTCTTGGGTGAATATACAGCTTTCAAATGGAACGCTTTCCAGTATGGAATTGCATCAGCATGGCATAGATGAGGGCTTCCCTGGTGGCTCACGAATCAGGTGGTAATTTTCTAGACTCCTATGCCTGTATCTTTGGTTCTACTTGGAATGTCTCTTCCAGGTTTGTTCACCTTTATTTATTTGTGTGTGTAGGTTGCAGTATGACTTCACCTAACATGGCACTGGGGGCTTAATAAATGAAGCTGCTGCTCCTTATTCTTGATTCTCCATGATATTACATACCTGGGTCTTATCAATTCTTAAAATAAACATCATCTCTTACAACAGCCTGGAGGTCATAATCTGCGAAGTCCTTTCTGTCTATCTGCCTCCCCTCTCCCCTCCCCTTCTGGCTTACAGAGAATGGATAAGCAGCTTGAACTGCAGACTATTTTGCACCTTGCTAGGGGGCTAGAGCTGAAATCCATGCCATGTCACCTGATTCTCTGCTCTGTATTCTTTCCCTTTGGCCACACAGCTTCTCCCTGGGGTCATTCCAAAGACTCCGTCCACTTCTCCCTACCTGGGGTCTAGGTCATGAGCTTTGCATGTCCACACGAGGATCAGTGCCTGCTCTTCCCCTAACTTTAATCATGTGTGCCTCAGTTCTTTTCTCTGACCCAAGACTCATGTCCAAATGGTGACTGATGTGAGTCTTAGAACTCAGGCATGGTCAGGGTGATGGGTACTGCCTTGCCATCATGCCCCAACCTCTTTCAACTTGTTAACTCGCTGCTCCAGCAGAGCAGCTTCATACCGCCTCCTTCCCAGAACCCATCACCAGCATCACATGCAGGCTTTGCTATAATTAAGTATTGATTTCATGTAATGTGTGTGTACGGAGGAAGTGCATCTCATTTGTGGGCTCTTGTTATCTGTCGGTAGAACAAAATGTGTGATTATCAGTGGCTATCCTATGGCTATCTATGACAAACTATAACCTAAAACTCCAATCCATCTAATTGTGGTGACATTATGGTATGCCATGCGGGAGTGGATTGTTTGTCTTAACGTGACCTCTGCTACCGTCGGCCTGCTTTTGTGCCCAAAAATAGCTGCACAGATTCTTCACTGCAGCTCCTTCTTAGTTCCAATTTGGTCCTGCTGGAAAGAAGACTGCAAAGTCCATTTACTATAATGTAACATTGCTGTGACTTCAAATAAATGGAGCACCGGGTATTATTTGTTTTCTGCTTTTTCTGTAGCAGCCATACCTCCTTACTCTTTTTTTTTTTTTTTTGGTAACCTTGTTATTCTCTGGAGAACAAGACAAGAAATTTTGGATAGAAAATAAATTCATGTCATTAACGTCTTCAGGAAATGCTGGTGGGTTCTTGAGTCCCCCACCACCTTTAGGCAGCATTTGCAGACCCTGGGTTGAGTTGACGTTGCTCTGATTTGCAGATTTGATGAGGCAGGTATATTGTGGGGGGAAGCTCTTATGCCCCACTGCAGAAATGAGAGCCTGAAGAACTGGGATCTGAGTCCCTCTTCATCGTGTGTTTTCTCTTTCCATCTGACAGCTTCATCTCCACTGAGCTGCTGACTGTCTTGATTAGGAATTTTCTCCCGGCAGTGGGATGGAAGTTTCTAAATAAAGACATGAGCTGTCTGTGTAGGTGTCTTTGCCTGTTTGGAGTTTTCCATCATGAGATGGAAGGTTGGATGGAATAGCCTGTGTAGGAGGTGACTTCCTTTTCCCCTCCATGCTCAAAATATTGGCCTGGAGTATCAGGAGATGAACCAATTAAAAACTCTTGTTTCTTAGCACTAGTCTTCTCCCCTTTAACAGCAGTTTTATTTCCTGCCTTCTGCTTCCTAAGGTTACTTCCATTAGGTGTTTTTTTTCCTGCTGCCACATAAAGTGACTATGGATAACAGTGCAGACAGATGAGTGTTAGGAACGTTTCTAATCCTGTGCACCATTGTGTGTTATCCTTTTGAAGCTCGAACTGAGCTCCTCAAGCTCCATTTCAAGTGCCACGTTATCACAGGCCATTTACCTGTTAAGTTAAGAGTACTGAACTAGGGAATGCAGGTAATGCCAATCACACTGTAGAGGTGTCAACTGCATCTTAAATATGGCACTCAGAAATCTGGTGAAGTCAGAAACAAAAGTGTAAAATATGATAACTTTCTTTGAATGTGCTCTTCTCATTGTTGTTGTTTAGTTGCTAAGTCATGTCTTACTCTTTGTAACCCCAGGGAGCCTGAGAGGCTTCTCTGTCCATGGGATTCTTGGGGCAGAAATACTAGAGTGGGCCACCATTTCTTCCTCCAGGGGAACTTCCCCACCAAGGGATAAAACCCGTGTCTTCTGAGTCGCCAGGCAGATTCTTTACCACTGAGCCACCAGGGAAGTGTCATACATTTCAACATTTAGGGACCATATTGACAATAATATTGTACAAATCAAGAAAACTACCTTTGGTACTTTTAGGTAGGGAATGGGGAAGAAGATTTGGGCTTTGGGGCAGGAGGGATCTGATTGCCTGGCTTTTTGATTCTGAACAAATATGTTACTTATGCTCTCAGAGCTTCCGTCTTCTGTCTGAATAACATAAGTCATGGAGACTGAGTAGGCAGAACCACACAGGCCACTAGCTCAGTGCCCGACATGTGGTAGACAGAGGCATCCTACCATTCATCACATTGCCTAGTCCACTGGACACATGTCATTCGGAGTTAATTATAGCTCAGCTATGTAGACCTTATCCAAAGTTCAGTTGTGTTTCTTTCATAAACAACCATTTGAACTGCCTACAGAGTGTGTCTAAGACAATTCCCATACCACACCTGGAGTATTAGAAAACATCCTGAATGATAATTCAAAAGGGCCTGTCCAAAGGTGAGAGATGAAGCTGGTGAGAATTCTGTGGTATGCTTAAGAATCATCTGGGAACATGATAACGTGGGCAGATTCTAGGGCCCCTTTCCATAGCATCTGATTCAGTAGGCTTGAATGAGGAGTTCTGATTTGCATGACTAATTGGAGAAGGTGAAGGCACCCCACTCCCGTACTCTTGCCTGGAAAATCCCATGGACAGAGGAGCCTGGTAGGCTGTGGTCCATGGGGTCGTGAAGAGTCGGACACGACTGAGCGACTTCCCTTTCACTTTTCACTTTCCTGCTATGGAGAAGGAAATGGCAACCCACTCCAGTGTTCTTGCCTGGAGAATCCCAGGGATGGGGGAGCCTGGTGGGTTGCCGTCTATGGGGTCACACAGAGTTGGACACGACTGAAGTGACTTAGCAGCAGCAGCAGCAGCAGCATGACTAATAATGTGCTCCTCAGATGATGATTATGTCTGGATCACACTTAAAGGAATGCTTCTGCAAACATGTCAACAGTGGAACTGCTGGGCATCTGAGACTGTCAGCTGGGAGAGGGCTGCTCATGGGGGACAAGATGGCAGCCTTCCAATTGCCAAATATGTGTCATGGACATGATGCAGTTTGCTCTAGAGTGCCAAGGGTCATGGAACCTCATGGGTAGACATTTCGGGGAAGAAAATTTCAGATTAATATAGATATTTTCTAAAAACTTAAAACCTATCTAAGTGAAAGTGAAAGTGAAGTCGCTCAGTCGTGTCCAACTCTTTGTGACCCCATGGACTGTAGCCTACCAGGCTCCTCTCTCCATGGGATTCTCCAGACAAGAGTGCTGGAGTGGGTTGCCATTTCCTTCTTCAGGGGATCTTCCTGACCCAGGGATCGAACCTGGGTCTCCCACATTCCAGTCAGACACTTTAACCTCTGAGCCACCAGGGAAGAAGAGAGCGCTCCAGCTCAGGAGGAATTCAAGTTTGTCTATCTGCGTGATTCTGGGAACTTTACATGGAAGAAATTAGCTCGTGCTCTTATTCCCCATGGTACTTAAGTACTTTTATTATAATTGCTTACCTGTGGGTATAGTGCATTCAACCCTCAGAAGTGTTTACAAACCATCTGCTTGGTACCCGATTCTGTGAAGATGAAGCACAGAAGTGCTGCATGAATCCAAGCAAAGGGTGATCTTAGCAGATGCTATTGTCAGGAAAGGAGAAGGAGCTGGACTTCCATTTCCATGGGGAGAGGGTCATAGGTATATCTGGCAATGAGAAGTAACGGATTACCCACTGGGGAGAGAAGGGAGGCATAGTTTTGTTTTGAGAAGAAAGGTTCTTTCACACCAGAATTTAACAGATTAATTAAGTGAAGCTTTCATTTTCTTCCCAATCAGTTCAGTTCAGTCTCTCTGTCGTGTCCAACTCTTAGAGACCCAGTGGACTGCAGCATGCCAGGCCTACCTGTCCAACACCAGCTCCTGGGGTTTACTCAAACTCATGTCCATCAAGTCAGTGATGCCATCCAAACATCTCATCCTCTGTCATCCCCTTCTCCACCCGCCTTCAATCTTTCCCAGCATCATCTTTTCAGATGAGTCAGTTCTTCATATCAGGTGACCAAAGTATTGGAGTTTCAGCTTCAACATCAGTCCTTTCAGTGAATATTCAGGACTAATTTCCTTTAGGATGGACTGGTTGAATCTTCTCGTAGTCCCAGGGACTCTCCAACACCAAGAGTCTTCTCCAACACCACAGTTCAAAAGCATCAATGCTTCGGAGCTCAGCTTTCTTTATAGTCCAACTCTCACATCCATACATGACCACTGGAGAAACCATAACTTTGACTAGGTGGACCATTGTTGGCAAATTAATGTCTCTGCTTTTTAGTATGCTGTCTAGGTTGGTCATAGCTTTTCTTCCAACCAGTAAGTGTCTTTTAATTTCGTGGCTGCAGTCACCATCTGCAGTGATTTTGGAGCCCCCCCAAAATAAAGTCTGTCACTGTTTCCATTGTTTCTCCATCTATTTGCCACGAAGTGATGGAACCAGATGCCATGATCTTAGTTTTCTGAATGTTGAGTTTTAAGCCAACTTTTTCACTGTCCTCTTTCACTTTCATCAAGAGGCTATTTAGTTCTTCTTTGCTTTCTGCCATAAGGGTGGTTCCATCTGCCTATCTGAGATTATTGATATTTCTCCCGGCAATCTTGATCCCAGCTTGTGCTTCACCCATCCCAACATTTCTCATGATGTACTCTGTATATAAGTTAAATAAGCAGGGTGACAATATACAGCCTTGATGTATTCCTTTCTCGATTTGTAAACAGTCTGTTGTTCCATGTCCAGTTTTAACTGTTTCTTCTTAACCTGCATACACATTTCTCAGGAGGCAGGTCAGGTGGTCTGGTATTCCCATCTCTTTAAGAATTTTCTACAGTTTGTTGTGATCCACACAGTCAAAGGCTTTGGCATAGTCAATAAAGCAGAAATAGATGTTTTTCTGGAACTGTCTTGCTTTTTCAATGATCCAATGAATGGTGGTAATTTGATCTTTGGTTCCTCTGCCTTTTCTAAATCCAGCTTGAACATCTGTATGTTCACAGTTCATATACTGTTGAAGCCTGGCTTGGAGAATTTTGAGCATTACTTTGCTAGTGTTGTGAGATGAGTGCAATTGTGTGGTAGTTTAAGCATTCTTTGGCATTGCCTTTCTTTGGGATTGGAATGAAAACTGACCTTTTCCAGTCCTGTGGCCACTGCTGAGTTTTCCAAATTTGCTGGCATATTGAGTGCAGCACTTTCACAGCATCATCTTTTAGGATTTGAAACAGCTCAACTGGAATTCCATCACCTCCACTAGCTTTGTTTGTAGTGATTTCTAGGTGAGTGATCACACCATTATGGTTATCTGGGTCATGAAGATCTTTTTTTGTATAATTCTTCTGCGTATTCTTGCCACTTCTTCTTAATCTCTTCTCCTTCTGTTAGGTCCATACCACTTCTGTCCTTTATTGTGCCCATCTTTACATGAAATGTTCCTTTGGTATCTCTAATTTTCTTGAAGAGATCTCTAGTCTTTCCCTATTATTTCCCTCTATTTCTTTGCATTGCTCACTGAGGAAGGCTTTCTTATCTCTCCTTGCTATTCTTTGGAACTCTGCGTTCAAATGGCTTTATCTTTCCTTTTCTCCTTTGCCTTTTGCTTCTCATCTTTTCTCAGTCATTTGCAAGGCCTCCTCAGACAACCGTCTTGCCTTTTTGCATTTCTTTTTCTTGGGGATGGTCTTGATCACTGCTTACTGTGCAGTGTCACAAACCTCTATCCATAGTTCTTCAGGCACTCTGTCTATCAGATCGAATCCCTTGAATCTCTTTGTCACTTTCACTGTATAATCATAAGGGATTTAATTTAGGTCATACCTGAATGGTGTAGTGGTTTTCCCTACTTTCTTCAGTTTAAGTCTGAATTTGGCAGTCATGATCCATTTTCCTCCCTTTCCCTTCAGAGCTATGGAGTTCCACTTGTCTCTTGTAGATAAACAGATCTGTTAAACAGTTATTTTTCTTGGCTCCACGTGCGTCTTTCCTTCTTCCTTTACATTTGTGGTTGCCAATATTGTATTTAAGATGTACTCCCCACTTTTTTCAGAAACTGTTCAGAAGTGTCTTACCCCTCATGCTCTCCCAAGAAAAGAAAAGCATGGTCCTGCATGGCAAATGGTCACTGCAGCACAGAACACCAAGAGCTGGCTACACTCTCAAGAGAGAACCCTGCCCCTCGACCGTGTTCCTCTTCTGCACGTGTACAAACTTGTTTGAATCAAACAGCAGACATAGAGTAGTTTCTTTCTACAGTTTCAAAATAACAGTGCCGTATTCCAGAGTCTAGACCTAATTTCTGTTTTAGAGCTAGATGCCAACTATTGACGCCAAGATGGTATTACATATGTTTAGAGTTGATCATTCATGTTACATTTTGGTCAATGCATACATCAGCCAATTATTAGACCTGCAGGGTTTTATGATTACCTGCCCATAGAGACCTTGTTAAACCCCATGTGCAGATCCATGTGAAGTGGTTCCTCAGTTTGATCATTCTTTGTTGTACCTCCTTTCCCTCATTCCTTGATAGTTGCTATTTACTTGGTATTTTAAAATTTTTCCTCTTGTTGACATATAGATCCATCTACCAAAAAGTCATAATGATACCTTGATCTATAAATGTTCAGAGTTTCTTAAAATCCTAATACAGAATGAGATTGTCTAAAAGTTCAAGTTTTGGAAGTTGCCATCAGCAGCAGATTTTGCTGAATAGTGGTATATGTGTTTAATAATAAGGTTTTCTTTTTCTGTAAACTATTTCTTGTGGAACAATTCTCTCTGATGCTGAGGTTACAGAAAAATATCATTTTTCTGTCACTGTTGGTGTTCTTCAGGCCCTCACTTTAAAATGGATGTGCTTTTGGGAACCTAGGTAGTTATCTACATCAGAAAAACACCTTATCCTGGGCCCCATTGGGTGATTTGGACAAAGCAGTGCAATTTATATGGGGGAAATGGTATGTATTATGTTTTATAAGAGCCAGCTTCCAATAATAGCCATCTGACCCTTGTGATCCTATGTTTTCAATTTTTCTTTTAAAGAATGCAACAAGCAATGTTGCCAAAGCATATTTTTATGTCAAGTGTTCACTGATTCATGAGTTGCTGGACGGATTTTCCATCTTCCGTGTGAGAAGACAGGAACATCAAACACTTTCTATTCAAGTAACTTTTTATGTGGTTGTTTCATGGCATATTCTAAACTCTGGGTTTGTATCTGGCAAGAAAGTTCCTATGTATGAATGAAGAGAATTAGGGGCATGATTTAACCTTAGTTCTAGGCTTTTGTTTTGGTTTGGTCTTTTTGGTTTGGATATGAGCTCAGTATCTGCTAATTAAGAGAATAAAAATGGCAGCCTATTGCTAATACCAAAATACATTTTTTGAGCGCCTATGTTGTGTATATTCCTTTTCTAGGCTTTATTCTGGGATATCTTATACCACTTATCTTATTTAAAAGACTGTTTAATGAAGTAGTAGTTTGGGAATCCCTGGTGGGAGGTGGCTGAGAAATTCAGTATAGCTTCCCCAACTGTCATGCATGGCATCAGCCTGAGGATGTCTATGTAGGAAGATGAGTAATAAAAATATCATTTCTAGGAAGTGTCCTGTATTTTTGCACAATTTCCTGGCCTCCAGGGAAAGAAGTCCAGGTAACTTGAAAGTTACTCGACTTGGTAAAAATGTTGACGTGAACCATGATCACTCTTCCTGACTTTCTTTCCTTTTCTTTTCTCTCTGAATCAAAAAGCAATTTCACATTAGCACAGCTGTATTAGTTCTCTGTTGCTACATAACATGTAATTAGCAAAATTAGCAGCTTAAAACAACTTATGTGTAATATCTCCTAGTTTACTGAGGGCCAGGGAATCAGGAGTAGCAGGGCTAGATGGTTCTGCCTCAGGATCTCTCATGAAATTATGGTTAGGAAAGCAATAGTGCTTCAGTGACCTCAAGACCTTCACCTGGAACAACGGAGAGACTCTGAAAGATCTGAAAGACTATGATCGGAAGATGCACTTCCAAGAAGGTGCACTCACTTGACTCCTGGCAGGAGGCCTCAGTTCCTTTGTGTGCCTTTCCATGACATCCACAGGATGAGGCAGTTGGCTTTCCCAGAGTGAGTGATCCGAGAGGGAGAGTGAGAAAGTGAGAGAGAGAGCGCCAACTGGAAACACAGTGGCTTTTATACATTGGTGTCCAAAGTCACCTTCTCTTTATTCTATCTGTTGTGATCTACTAATTCCATCCCACATTCAAGGGGAGGAGAATTAGCCTCCAACTCTTAAAGGGAGGAGTATCAAAGAATATGGGAAAATGCATTAACACTACCACAATTGTTCAGTTCAGTTCAATTCAATTGTGTCTGACTCTTTACAACCCCATGGACTGTAGCACACCAGGCCTCCCTGTCCATCACCAACTCCTGGAGTCTACTCAAACTCACGTCCATTGAGTCGGTGATGCCATCCAACCATCTCATCCTCTGTCGTCCCCTTTTCCTCCCGCCTTCAATCTTTCCCAGCTACAGGGTCTTTCCCAATGAGTCAGTTCTTCGCATCAGGTGGCCAAAGTATTGGAGTTTCAGCTTCAGCATCAGTCCTTCCAATGAATATTCAGGACTGATGTACTTTTCACTTAAAGTTTACAAGAGTTTCCAAACTTTATTCCTTCAGAAGAGTTCACAATGGCAGTAGTGACTTTCTGTCCCGTCATTGAGGTGCAGGCCTCTTGCTCTAGAAGAGATGTAACGCATTATTAGGATTTTGATAAATCTCTTCCTCTTAACTGTTATTCTGTGGCATTCTGGCCAGAATCTATATTAGCCAGTGGAGAAATGACAGTGTGCTCAGACATTTTGCTGTGTTCTAATAGAGCACTTCCCAGTGATTTGAAGATTTTCCATTACCTATTTTTATGCTTATGAAGATGATATCACTGAAGAGACTGATTCATTTCATGAGCGTTGAGGAGAAAGAAGAGCATCTGTCTAAATATGTATTTCTCCATGGTAGGACAATTTAAACATACCACATGTTCATTAAGAAAGTTTAGAGAAAAACATCAGAACATACTGGAGTAGATTTTATATTTATTAATATAAAAATGCCATTGTTTATATTAACCCGCTGAGAAATATTAAGCATTTCTAAACTACTAACTTAGGGGCCTGTTAATGAGAAAGGTGATGATTTGGAAAGTTGTATTTTTTTCCATTTTAATCTTTTATGTTAATATAAAGTAAAATAACTAGTTTCAATGCACAGATCAATGAATTATAGCATGTTTTATAACCACTGCCACAATCAAAATAGCAAACAATCCCCTGCAAAAATCTCCTTCTTGCTCGCCCTTCCTAGTCATATCTAAGTGAAAGTGAAAGTGAAATCGCTCAGTCTTGTCCACCTCTTTGTGACCCCATGGACTGTAGCCTACCAGGCTCCTCTGTCCATGGGATTTTCCAGGCGATCTTCCCAATCCAGGGATTGAACCCGGGTCTCCTGCACTGTAAACAGACACTTCACCATCTGAGCCACCAGGGAACTCATATCTAACCCTGCCATAAATTATCTCAATCTCTGCTCTATTCCCCATCACCATAGTTTTGTCTGAAAGTGCCACATAAATGGATTCATACAGTATCTAATCTTTTGAGCCTAAATTCTTTCATTCACCACTATGCTTTTGCAATTCATCCAAGGTGCTCTCAGTAGTTTATTCCTTTCTATTGTTCAGCAATATTCCATTGTGAGGATGTACCACAGTTTGTGTATACATTCATTCTGCTGAAGGACATTTGAGTTATTTCTGGCTTTTGACAATTATGAATACTCCTTTATGTACAAGAGTTTTAGTGGACATAAATTTTCATTTTCTTAATGTAAATATGTAGGAGTGGTTTTAGTGGGTGACCTGGTAATTGAATGTATAATTTTATAAAAACTGTCAAACTGTTTTCAAAACTAGCAGTATCATTTTGCATTCCTACTATCAATGTATGAGAATTCCAGCCAATTCACAGTATTGTCAACATTTGGAATTACCCAGTTTTTATTTTAGTCATTCCTTTAATTGTGTAGTGGTATGCCATAAGTCTTTTTTTTTTTTTTTAATTTGCATTTCCCTAATGGCTAATGATGGGCTTCCCTGGTGGCTCAGTGGTAAAGAATCTGCCTGCAAAACAGGAGATGTGTGTTCGATCCCTGGGTTTGGAAGATCCCCTGGAGAAGGAAATGGCAACCCACTCCAGTATTCTTGCCTGGGAAATCCCATGGACAGAGGAGGCTGGTGGGCTACAGTCCATGGGGTTGCACAGAGTCAGACACAACTTAGTGACTAAACAACAATAACAATGGTGGCTCAGAGGTTAAAGCGTCTGCCTGCAATGCGGGAGACCTGGGTTCGATCCCTGGGTTGGGAAGATCCCCTGGAGAAAGAAATGGCAACCCACTCCAGTATTCTTGCCTGGAGAATCCCATGGACTGAGGAGCCTGGTGGGCTACAGTCCATGGGGTTGCAAAGAGTTGGACACGACTGAGCGACTTCAATTCACTAATGATGTTGAATATCTTTTTAATAAAAGATGTCTGTCCTCTGTATATCCTCTTTGATGAAGTGTCAGTTCAAGCTTTGTTTATTTTTAAATAGATTATTTTCTTACTGTTGAGTTTTGTGAGTTCTTTTTACATTGTGCTCTGGTTGTCATGTCTAAGAATCCTTCATCTACATCCAGGTCAAGTATATTTTTCCTGTGCTTTCTTTTAAAAGTTGTATATTTTACATTTAGAACTATTGTTCATTTTAGTTAAATTTTGCATAATGTGTGAGGTTTAGATTGGGGAATATTTATATCTATCTGTCTCTTTGTCTGTTTATCTATGTATCTATGATATGATGAATTGTCCCAACACAATTTATTGAAAAGATTATACTTTCTCCATTGAATTTCGTGTGCACTTTCATGAAAAGTCAACTAGCCATATTTATATTGGTTTATTTTTGGACTCTCTATTCTGTGAAGATTTTTCAGGTCCTTCATATGCTGGTTGATATTTTATCATATCCCAGGCATTTTGAATCTAATGTTATGAGACTGTGTGTCTTGTTTAAACCCTAGGAGAAATATTGATAGGTTTTGTTCTAGCAGGCTTTTATACTACGTGAGTTCAGGTCACTCATTGCGGCCAGCCTTCTAGATTGTGGTCTTAACGCTGAGTCCATTTTTGAAGACTTCAGATCACTGCATAGCACCACCCAGCAGACCATTCGATATCTGAGTGGTTGACTATGATTTGTTGTCTATGATATGGTCTATGCATGAGCTGCTTGAGATGAGTCCAGAATTCAAATCCACCTTCATGGGTTTATTCTCCCAAGCTTCATCTCCACATGTTCTCCCAGCATTTAATTGTTCCATTTGTCTCCCCATTTTCCATCTTCTGCTCAGAAAACTAGGACTTTACTTGTCACACTCTGCTGCACCTTTCCTGTGAATACACCCTTGTCTGGGGCCATGTAATGGGAGACAGGAAGAAACGCACACACACACATACTCTCTCTCCTAGTAGTCAGGGATTGCTCCCTACAGTCTTCAGACGCTTTTGATCAGTGAAGAAACATCCATTTTCTCGGAGTTTTAGGCATCTGTGGACCAACACAGTCTATGTATAAGAATGGAGAACAGAGAACAATAAAAGAAAAAGAGAAAACTGGGGAATTCCCTGTATTATCTCTAACCCTTAAGAATCTCCTTTCCTAGAACTAGAGCGCTTCTCCTGGAGCTCTCTCTGTGCCCTGTCCCCATTTCTAAATTTAAGGTTTTCCTGAGTTTGGGCAGGGAATACTGGAGAAAAAGTGGTGAACTATTTCCATTTCCTGAGAATGGGTCAGAGACAAAGATCCTTCAGTTACAAGGAGAGGAGAAACAGACTCCCATCTGATGTTATGGCTCTGGAAACTAAATATTGTTTTTCTTTTTTTGGAAAAAATAATAGCCACAACCAATTAATCAATCAAAACTTCCAAAATAGTGATATTTAAATATTGCTTTTTATTATGTATTTTCTGGAATAGTTATATTAAATAATATAACTTTCCCTGGTAGCTCAGTCAGTAAAGAATCTGCCTGCAGTGTAGGAGACCTGGGTTCAAGCCCTCGGTTGGGAAGAATCCCTGGCAAAGGAAATGGCAAACCACTCCAGTATCTTTGCCTGGAAAATGCCATGGACAGAGGAGCCTGGTGGGCTGTAGTCCATGGGATTGCAAAGAGTCAGGCATGACTTAACAGCTAACACTTTCACTTTATATTAAATAAAACTTCCTCTCATCTGTACTCAGTCACTGTAAAGATCATATAGAAAAGGCAAGATAACCATCTGAATCTTCCTGTTTACTGACAGTTTTCAAAACAATGGGTTAGTCTACCAGTGTCCTCAAATGATGACTTATTAGAGTTTTTCCTTCTTTTTAAAGAATCATTATGATCCCATGGATTTAAACATATTTGATATGTTTATATCCAGTGTAATTATTAACTTTATCAATGAGTACAAGTTCAGTAGAGAACTTTTCATTATCATTTGACTGCCTTGATAAACCATGCATTTGGCCAAGTCACTTGCCTGAATTATAGTGGAAACAGATGATGATAAATGAATAAGTCTCCCAGAAGATGGATCTTTTCCTTAAGGACCCATCACCATGACTGGCCAATGAGTGTTCAGGAATGAAGTCCAAAGTCATCCACCCATTCATTTTTAACTATTCACTCATTCACTGAACCAACAAACATGTAAAGAATATCTGCCACGTGCCATCCTCTGTGTTAGGCAGAGGTATCTCAGTACCGGTAGAAATAGGCATGTTCCCATCTTCAGGGAGGTTACATTCTAGTAATCTAGATATAGATTACAGGGAAGTAGAGACAATAGTGACATAGTTGCACAAATACTCATTAAATGTTGATGTTGAAGGAACTAAAAAAGATAACTTTGAGGAGGAGGTATGAAAGTGGTCAGTAGACTTAGTCCCTTCTGAAAGGCTGCCGTTAGAGAAGATAATCTGTCTGATGTCTGAGGTAGGGAAGAGGCTGACCAAATAAGAGGGGAGGTATGATAATAAATATAACCTTGAATACTTGTATATCAAAATCTCTTTTTGTTGCTCCTGTTTATTATAATCTGACCTCATGCAGACTGTAATCCTCCTAAGCCTAGACTGAAATATATATATGAATATATATATATATATATACACACACATATATGTGAAGGTTTCCATTGCTGCTTAAACAAACTTTTGTCCCTCAACCTCTTCAGGTCGTCAAGTTGAGCATACAAAATAGGCTGTTTGGACAAATAAACCATCATGGACTTTCCAGTCACTCCTTACAAAAGAAAAATCCATCTCAAGTGTCTTAGAAAGATTCCTGGTCCTTTTCCTGAGTTTTCTTTGGAAACTTAAGTTCTTTCAAGAAGAGCTCAGGAACACTTAATTATCTGCAGGACAAGTTGAGTTATGTCTCCAAACTTGGTTTTGATTCTAGCTGAGCCTTCTAAACAGTGGACTCCCATGGGGCTTGCTTCAGCTGCTTGCATCTGCACTGGTTACTCCTGGCAACCAGGCACTGATGTAAAGGAAGAGAAGCTTGAACAGTGGCTAAATAAGTAGCCAGATACCTCGCTGTTTACCCTGAGAATCATCCTCTTAGACGTGGACCTGGCCTTACAGTGCATGGAGAAGCCTGACACAGAGAGAGGGCAGGGGAGAGCAAAAGAATGGATGAACACAAAGGTAGTGGCTTCTACCTTAAATTTGGAGGCCTGATCCTGACAGGTGCTCTAGACTCTCCTCCATTGCTCACAACAATGCTGTGTATTCTGAGAGTACACTGAGGCCAGCACTGCAATCTTTTCATTTTATTTCCTGTTTCTCAGGCTTGGCTTTTGGCCGCTGCATGTGGATGTAGTAAGGTGCCGCCCCGGGCCTGATACAAATATGCTTCTAGTCAGAGTGGCAAGTTGCCATTCTGTGGATGCTCATGGCTTACTACAGGCAAAGAGCCTTGTTAGCACCCTCCTCCCCACAGTGACAACCACCAAAATACCTTGGTTTGTTGCTCAAGGCTGTTTGGCCACAGTTAAAGTCCTGTAAATGTCTGTAGAGACTCAGCCAGAAAGATCTGGCTAGCATTACAATTTCAAGGAAGAAATATTTCATGGGTGACTCTTTTTCCAAACTCAAGTGAGCTAAAGCCAAAGAGGATTTTATTGCTGTCACAACCAAATATTCCCTGGGAAGATATGGCTTCAGGCATATCATGATTCAAGTGATGTCAGGAGACCTTGATGTTTTTCCTAAGCTATAAAAAAATGGGGTGCTGTTACCAAAAGAAGAAAAAAGTGTTGTTGGATTGTCATAAAATAATAAATGTGCAATTTCAGTTAGTTAAACATCCGTAGTATGCTTGAGTAGGATTATTTTTTCTTCCCTCCCCTCCCTTTTTCTGGAGCCTGGCACTTTTCATGGATAAAGAAATGGAGGAGAATGTTTGTAATGCAACTCCAAGAAAAAATGGAAATATACGATATAGAAGATAACCTGCCTGGAAGTTAACCTTTATAGGGAAAGATGGCAAATTGCTCCTTTAAAATAATCCACTCAGAGCTCAGACACCGTAGAGGTATCTTGATTTGAAGCTCCTTCTTCATAGGAACAGAACTGGGTAGAAAAGAGAGTGACTGCCAGCTCCCAAAGAAGAAATGATATCTCGGTAGTGGAAAGAAGGAGACAAAAGGAAACAGGGAGGTTGTGAGATGGGCAGAGAAGGTGAAAGAGAGGGTCTGTAGCTAAAATACTGGTCTGTGGGGATGCTCTAAAATATCTGGTGAGGCTAAGAGCCATCTCTAAAAGGTGCAGTGACATGTCACAGAGCCTGGACATTACTGCCAAAGCCTGACCTTCCTTTGAACTCAGTAGAGGTAGAAGTAAAGAATTTATGAAACACTCTTTGGGTTCTGGGCTGTGTGTGTACGTGTTGGGCTGGCTGAAGGAGGTAAGTACCAACAGCTGCCTGGATCTTGCCTCATGGAAGTTGGGAGGTGAGCAGAGCCCACAGGATGGGTCAACCAGCTGATGAGTCTCTTTATTCATTGTAAATGATTGTCCTACTCACTATCCTCCAAGATCAGAGTTACGTATACTACTGCTCAGTGGCTGTCTTGTAAAGAATTAATTCTACAGAAGGCACTGTACCTGAGTAGTTACACTCATAGTTTAGGGTTCAGCTGAGTCTCTGTTCCACAGGGTGCTACCCACGTGACCTTGTATTACCAGTGTGACCTTGATGTGTTATTTCTCCTCACATTAGTTGGGAGAGACAATGATGGTGCAGACCCCTTCTATCTTTGCTGAGTTTGACTGTGTGGGATTTTGAGACTTGAGCCTGAGTGTCAGATTGGGGGAAAAAATATGTATATATATTGAAATAGAGACTTCAGTGTTTGGGATGAGAGCCTCAGCTTTGCTCTGGCCTGGGTATGAGAGCACATGAGCTTTGCTTTCTGTATCTGCACAGTGTGTTTGTATGTGGAGGGAAGGAGTGATCAAAACTGGTGACCCTCTTCATCTCATGAGACTGTGTTGGAACTGGGGTTGGATCTTGCTTTAAAAATTTTTGCTGGGAAAAATGGAAGAGGAAAGGAGTGAGAAGGCAGGGTGTGGATAGGGAAAAGCAGGGGAAAGGGATGGAGGGATGGCTTCAACTAGTAGGTATTGAGAATAGCATCACCTGTCCCCAGCCTGGGACTTCTCAGGACAAGAGGTGGGCAGCATAGACTGAAGGGCATGTCAGCCTCCCTGTGTGGGACACCTACCCCAGCCTCCTGGGGAGCCGACACCTGCAGCCCAGTGACCTCCTCTCCTCAGCCCAACTCAGAACCTGATACGAGCCAATGTATTTAAATCCATCTGTTCTGATTCGGAGTAGTGAAAAATCATTTTATGTGCTCTAAGCTGAGAAGGGAGAAAAACTTCATATAATGTTTCCTTGCCATCTAGGGAGTTACAGGATGGCTTCTATAATTCTAGAAATTATGACAAGGCATCCATAAAGATGAGGCAGAACCCCCATGCACCAGTTCCGGTAGCTTAAAGGAACATTATTTCATTCCTGTCCGTGGCAGCATGGCAGCACTGAAAGACTTCATTTAATTCCTTCATCATAGTTAGAGGATGAGCAGACAGCAGGCCGGGCATGCAGAGGCCCGAAAGCTCCTCTGCCTCCCCCAGACTGAGGCCTTGGGGTTCGTGGCTGTTTGGGCTTTGTCCAGTGTTACTCTGTGCACTTCTAAAGAGTGATTAAGCCTGTCTAATCCACACTTAGAGCTCTCTCAACTTAAAGCCAGGTTCTACCAAAGATGCTCTGAGTTAATTTAGTTCCATTGCATTTAAATTAATTCAATCAAAGGAACATTTGGGTAATGACTAGTTGTCGCTGTGCTGGACCCGTGGAGATATAAAAATGAGCCGAAACAGGCCTCTACCTTCCCAAAGCTAAGTGGATGTCCAGCAGTTGCTCCTTAAAACTCCGTAAACCATAGGATGAAGGCACATTGGAAATTAACCACAGTTCAAGTCGCTCAGTGACCAGACTTGGCCAGTTCTTTTCCATCTTCCTTTTTTTTTTTTTTTTCCACTCTAATCTGCTTCCTTTACTGAATAAAGAACACACTTATTAATTAAGCAGATATTAAGGACCTAATTGTATGCCCTTCAGAGAAATTGTATGGGAGGAAAACTAATTGTTCATTCATTTGCAAGCTTATTTGATAGTATCAGGAACCTGTGCTAAGGATTCAAATGGTCAGGTTGTGAACAAAAGCAAGCTGATGACTTCTCTAAACTCTAGTTCCTCATCTGCACATGGAGATGATAATAACATGTACCCTCATGGCTGTGAGGACTAAAGGAGCTAGTATGCATACAAATCCAGTGTGTTTCCTGGCATGCAGGTGGTGCTCAAGAGCTGCTTTCTGTCATCATCATCATCATCATCATCATTGCCTATTTTAGGATAAAAATTCCCAGAGGTCAGTGGCAGTTGCATAGTTGCATTTTATGGATGGCAAACAGCCTCTGACACATGTTAACATGTGATGAATTGTTAATAAATACTAATAAAATACCAGAAGTTAATCTCTCCTCCATGCCTCCATCAGTAAGGAAGACTGTATTGAGCTAGTTTCAATAATACCATCCTTTGCAGCACTGAATCTGGGCCTGGTAAACAGGAAAAGGAAGGAAGCAAGAGGCTAAGTGGAGTTACTTGATAAGGAGTTGAGACAATGCCATCATGGAGAGAGACCAGGGAGCACTCTGCAGACCTGGTTTGGGAAAGAGCATGGAAAGGCTTGGGGTTGGGTCGCTTCTGTTTTGAGACTGAGGGAAAAAAAAACAGAGAGAGAGACAGAATGAATGAATGGATGGACAGAAGAAAGAAGGAAGGAAGGAAAAACCTCAAAGCAGCACAGATCTCCAAAGGTCTCAGAAGGGCTCCGCTCTTGCTCTCCGGAAATTTTTAGTAACTCGCACACATGGGGCCCTGCATTTTCCTTTTGCACTGGGCTCTGCAAATTATGTAACTGGTCCTACCTTAGGGAAAGATTTGTGAAAGTTTCACTGTATGAATTGAATGGAATCTCTTTTTAGTGTTTTCTTGAGATTTAAACAGCTTTCAGTTAATTTGGGTGGGGTAGGTCAATTGTGAATCCTTTGACTAAAACTCCAGACTGGGTCGGGCCTCAAGCTGGTTCTGCTTTACCCAGATTTCATAGCTGAAGAGCACTCGTCCCTCCATCCTGCTGCAGGAGACCTCCTTCAATCGTCCCAGCCCAGTTCATTTACAAAATCCTTGGGAAGCCTGTGGGCAGCCTTCACTGTGTGTGGACTCCTTCAGCCCCGCAGAAACTCGGTACAACACTCCACCCTCCATTTCATTATCCTCGCAGAATGCTGAGAGAGTAGGCTGTGGGTGCTCCTTGGGGGGTTCAGATAGAGGAAGCAATGTCCCTGGCCGTGTCGTGTAGGACACCAGTGAGTTCTCTCTGCAGGAGTTCAGCTTGGGCAGGCGCACACTTCTGCACCTGCATGGATTTTGCGTGGAGCTGCTTTCTTGTCTTGCCTTACGTTTGGACAGAAAGGTACCGTGTAGCAAGGACGAGGTACTGTGAGTTCAGCCCATTATCTAATGGCTTCGAGGGTCATTTTGATCTTGTCAGGATCAGCAGGCCTCCTTTCAGCCGACCTAGAAAGCCTGACAGAAACAATAAATGGACAATTTTGGAAACTCTTTGTCTGAGTTATATTTCAGGGCAAACTCTGCCGTAAATTCTGATCTCTCGCCGCCCCCTCTCCATTTACCAACCCACCATTTTCTGATATGATTTCCCCTCGCTCCATCTCTGACCACCAGCTTATCTTGCCAACATGGTGTCAGCGAGTGATTTGCCGTTGCTTCTCTGTCCGCCCATACCACGAAGAGCACAATGTGATGTATGCCTAAAAGTACGCTTTCGCCTCAAATTTAGTGCCTATATAGCTGTAATAGCTGTATTGAACTGAAGCTGAGAAAAATCACCCTTGCCACCCTCCATTTTAGGGAGTCTGTGATAGCTCAGAGGATTACGCCATTGATCACTAGTCAGAAACCATTACCTCTCACCCCCATTTGTCTCATCAATACATGGCACCAGATTTCAGTTCCAAGAGACACATTCAAAACAGGGGTGTCTAGAGCCATGCATAGAATTATAAATATGGTAGAATCTAAAGGAAAGTGTTTAAGCCCAACTGACAGATTATAGGGTATGCCACACCCTATCGAGGATTTAGACTTCTGCAGGTCTTAACATCTCTTCTATAACAGATTGTTCCATTCATGGAAATTACAATTACTGTCATTTTTTTTTTTGATACTGACAGCGAAAATTACATATACTTTCTTCAGACATGGTATTTTTAACTAAGTAGTCAAATAAGGCAACAAGCACTCATAAATGGATTACAGAGTCTGTGTCTGGATCTGTATATCTTTATGGAGAGTTTCTCATCCCTTGTTTAAATGCCCCAACTCCAGAACAGAGCCAGATCTAGTTGGCCTAAAATACCATCCAACCCCTAATAATGAGGTCAGTTCAATGTGAAAACTAGTTTTGAAGAGCACTTTATAAAACAGTAAACATCTATACTCCAGATGTTATAGTGAGACCAACAAATGTCCAATTAAAGTTGCAATGGGGATGGGGGGTTGGGAGCACAGAAATCTATGCAAGGTGGATGCTTCTCACTTGAACTAAAGACATTAGTGCCAGCCAGGGTTTCTGTTTGGTAGACTGTTTGCTTCATACAATCTTAATAGGAATTATGTTAAAAATAAGTAATAAAGGGGCTCTGTGGTAAGATAGACTTAAGATTTTCTGAGCTAAACAAAGCCCAAAGGGTTTTCTTTTTGTAGGAATTATGCTATTAATTTGTTAAACTGCCTTGAGAATGAGCAAGGGTGGAGGGAGAATCTGGGACAGAACACTCCCCAAACTCGTGGGGACCTAGAAAGATATTCTGGGGAATGTTTGTGGGGCCCTCTTGGGGAAACATCCTTGGGGCACGTTTGGAGGGAAAGCTGCTCAGGCGGTGCTAGTGTAAAGAATCTGCCTGACAATGCAAGAGACATAAGAGATGGAATTCGGGCCCTGGCCCTGGAAGATTCCCTGGAAGATCTCTTAGATCTGCTTTATGAAATTGAGAGAACCAGCCATGGTAATTTGATAGGGGGAAACACAGGCTGCAGCTCCAAAATATTAGATTAATTTGCTTGTGTTCTTTGAAGTCTGAAATCTTTGAAGTTCTGTTTTCCCTTGAGAGGTGAGGATCTGAAAACAAACGTCTTTACACACTGTGAAAAGAAAGTACAATTAAGAACCATGCAGTACTTCCGAGATGCCTTGGCCAGAGTGCTGGATTTCCAGTGTTCACCAAAGTTTGACTCTGCTGGAGTTTTAATGGGGCGATAGTCCCCTGGGATCCAAGAATTCTGGAATCCTGCTTTGCCGATCACATTCCTACCAGCCTCTGTGAAGTTCTGAAGAGGGATATCTACCTAAGGAATAGGAATATGCTTCACTTTATTTACAGGTGCTTGACTGCTGAGCTCTGGTAAAGATTTGATTTCTAAGTGGGGTCCTCTGGTTCCATTCTCTTTCACAGATCTGGACCTTAGTGTCCACCAGTGTTCAACTAGCAGAGAAGGTGAGGAGTCAGAGGCCACAAGGTGGTTGGAGAATAAGCCTGGTTCAATATGTTGCTCACCAGCTGCCTGCCTGGAGAGGCTGGGAAGGCAGGAGGGAAGGTTGTCAGGTCAGCATCAGAACTGCAACGGACTCACCTTGACAACAGATCCCACCCCATTTGATGTAATAGCTAAGAGGAAGGTTGTCGCAGTCCAGTCTGGCTTCTCTACCCCAATACCATGCCTCTGTAGCTTTAAACAACAAAAATGTATTTCTCACAGGTCTGGGTGCTGGCAGTCTGAGGTCAGGGTGCCAGTAGGATCTGGTTCTAGTGAGAACCCTCTTCCAGGTCCCAGACTGCTGACTTCTGGCTGTCTTCACTTGTGGAAGGAACTAAGGGAGCTCTGTTGGGCCTCTTTTATAAGGGCTTTAATCTCATTAATCTCATTTTTGGGAGCTCTGCCCTTAAGACCTAGTACATGTGTGCTCAGTCATGTCTGACTCTTTGTGACCCCATGGACTGTAGCCTGGTAGGCTCCTCCGTCCATGGGATCCTCCAGGCAAGAATACTTGAGTGGATTGCCATTTCTTCCTCCAGGGGATCTTCCCAACCTAGGGATCAAACCGGTGTCTCCTGCATTGTAGGTGGATTCTTTACCACTGTGCCACCTGGGAAGCCTCCTTAAGACTTAAGTGTCTCTCAAAGGCCCACCTCATAATAGGATCGCATTGGGCACTAGAATTTCAGCATATGAATTTGGAGGCAACACAAACATTCTGACCATACAATAATATAGACGGGCCTCTGATGATGAGGAAAGAGAGAAATAAGAATTGGTAGATTCTGGTCATCGCCTGCTTGATCGGATGATTATTGAGACCTGATTCCGTGTCTAGCTTCCCTTCTTCATGCAAGCACCTAAAGCCCTAGTAAGGGCCAAGCCAGCATCCCTATGGTAGCCATCAACATGACATCATCACCAGGTATCATCTGTCTGGATCGTAAGGTGTCTTGCCTTGGAACCAAGACTGAGGGATGAGAGGAGATGGCATTGGGGTCTCTGCCACCTTCTTTGCCTATGAAATGAACCCACATAGATATCCTGGTGCCCATTTAAAGGAGCTGAGTATACAACTTGACCCAAGTAGATGGATCAGAGAAGACTAGAATGAACCATTTCCCTTACTTCTTTCCTTTTCTGGGTCACTTGAGTCCCCTCTGTTTCTGAGCCTGGTTTGATTCTGATCCTGTCCTTGGGCTCATGGACTCTGCATTGAATAGCATTCTGAAAGGTCAGCGGGTCTACTTGTACTCTCTCAGGCACACCGAGTCTGCCCCAGAGACATAGAGTTCTTCTATTTTTTAACAGCTCTTTTCCTATTAAGAAATGCTTCCTTGTATGTAACCTCATGCTTCTGTAGTGCTGTTTGTGGAGGCAAAAAAACAGCTGGATGTTATCGGTGGTTGAGTCTCCTATATGATCAAAAGATTCTTGGTCTAAACTTTTCTAGGTTGAAAACTCCAGTCTTAATCTATTTTTTGTAAGTCTTATTTTCCTCCTTTTCCACCATATTGTAAGTATTCCAAGAAAAAGTTTCCTTAAATTTGTTAATCTCTAGAACCATCTTGAGACCTTTCTAAACATGCCAAATTGCACATCATTCTCCAGACTTCTGGTACAAGAATTACAGGGCCTGGGGTAGTTTGGAGCTTGGGCAGGAATTGCCATTCTTAAATAGAAAAAAAAAAAATTATTGAGATCTTTTTGAAGCATGTGCCTGGCTTACTGTTCTCCCTTTCTTAGGAGTGACACCCATTCTTCAGATGTAGGTCCTTGGTATCCAGGTTGGCACTAGCATTGTACGTGCAGGGACTTCTGGTCCAAATGAGGTCAAAGAGAGTCTTTTCCCCAGAATTTGTAAATGGCACTTAGAGATAGGAGACCAGTCTCTGAGGGTGACTAGAATCATGACTTGAAAAAAACAGAGACACCAAATTATGACATGAAGATGGAGAGCAGAGAAAGATGGGCTGCAGGGAGGAAGTAGAATGAAACAGCTCTCTGAGATATTCAAGAGAAAAAAACCAAAACATTCCAGGGACTTTAGGCTCTGGTTCATCTCTGCATTCCTTCTCCAGAGTTCCATGAGGAGATCTATGCCCTGTGTGGTAGACCTTCCTTTTCTGTCTAACCTAGATAAAGCAGATTGTCATTACCAACCACCAGAGAGCTAACCAAATATGGAGTTAATGGCTCCAGCAGTATTGATTTTATTGGGCTTCCTGTGTGGCTCAGCTGGTAGAGAATCCGCCTGAAATGTAGGAGACCTGGGTTTGATCCCAGGGTTGGAAAGATCCCCTGAAGAAGGGAAAGGTTACCCACTCCAGTATTCTGACCTGGAGAATTCCATGGACTGTATAGTCCATGGAATTGCAAAAAGTCGGACAAGCCTAAGTGACTTTCACTTGCATACATCTTACCCTTCCCCTGGAGAAGGAAATGGAAACCCATTCCAGTGTTCTTGCCTGGAAAATCCCATGGATGGAGGAGCCTGGTGGGCTATAGTCAATGAGGTTGCAAAGAGTCGGACACAACTGAGCAACTAACACACACACACCCTTCCCCAGTGCCCCTTGTGCTGGATAGGCTGGCCTCCAGCAAAATGCCTTATTTGTCAGAGGGAATCCATCCCCCTTGCCAGTAATTGAGCATGTGACCCAACTTAGGCCAGCGAGAGTCAGGGAGAGGTTCTCTGGGGAGTTTTTGAGACAACTTTGAATGTTATGGGAAAAAAAATTCAGAACAGATTCTCTCTTCTGATCAGGGTGTTATTCTCAGTTCAGTTCAGTTCAGTCACTCAGTCGTGTCTGACTCTTTGCGACCCCATGAATTGCAGCACGCCAGGCCTCCCTGTCCATCACCAACTCCCGGAGTTCACTCAGACTCACATCCATTGAGTCCGTGATGCCATCCAGCCATCTCATCCTCTGTCGTCCCCTTCTCCTCCTGCCCCCAATCCCTCCCAGCATCAGAGTCTTTTCCAATGAGTCAGCTCTTTGCATGAGGTGGCCAAAGTACTGGAGTTTCATCTTTAGCATCATTCCTTCCAAAGAAATCCCAGGGCTGATCTGCTTCAGAATGGACTGGTTGGATCTTCTTGCAGTCCAAGGGACTCTCAAGAGTCTTCTCCAACACCACATTTCAAAAGCATCAATTCTTTGGTGCTCAGCCTTCCTCACAGTCCAACTCTCACATCCGTACATGACCACAGGAAAAACCATAGCCTTGACTAG
>SJYQ01004525.1:274723-410162 GCA_006410935.1 Redunca redunca
ACAATATACAGCCTTGATGTACTCCTTTTCCTATTTGGAACCAGTCTGTTGTTCCATGTCCAGTTCTAACTGTTGCTTCCTGACCTGCATACAGATTTCTCAAGATGCAGGTCAGATGGTCTGGTATTCCCATCTCTCTCAGAATCTTCCACAGTTTATTGTGATCCACACAGTCAAAGGCTTTGTCATAGTCAATAAAGCAGAAATAGATGTTTTTCTGGAACTCTCTTGCTTTTTCGATGATTCAGCAGATGTTGGCAATTTGATCTCTGGTTCCTCTGCCTTTTCTAAATCACTGAGCTATTGCCACAAAAATGTACATAGCAAAACCATATACAACCTCAGCACCATGTAGCAATACACATCTATTTAGGCTTTCCTTGTTGGGACAATTCAGTTCTCCTGACATTAGCTGAGTGCACTAATTAATTAGAGTCTGGGGATCAGCTGAGTTAGTTCATGTTCCAACCCAAAGTTTCCCATCCCATCCCAGGACCAGTAAGCTAGCCTATGTGTGTTTTTCTCAAGACAGCTGCAAAGGTGTGAGAGCACCAGTGGAAGTTCATGAGTCTTCCTCAGGCCTAGGCTTCATCACCTCTACCAACATTTCATTGGCTAAAGAAAGACACATGACTAAGCTTAGTATCAAGCCCACCACCCTTCCTGGGAGTGATGGGGAGAGTGTTAAATATTTATGAGAAATAATCTAATCTACCAGAGGGCCGTGCGTGAATACGAGATCCAGGAGAATGGCAGCCAACCTCGTTTTCAGCCTATAGATAAAGCCACACACATGGAAAAGAGGGGCTCCAAGATCTCGAACCCCAGGAAAGCAGAGCTGGAATCACTAGATCAAATCAGCCTGAAGTTTTAGTCAACACCTGGACTTTCTGTAATCTTGGCCATGTTTGATGTTATTTAAGCAAGTTCGAGGTAGACTGATAGCTGAAGCTCTCCCAATTCAGATTTTTCCTTGCAACATTTAGGTATAAAGTCTCAGAGATGTGAATAAACATAGCACATTGGGGAAAAAAATGATACAAAGAGCCTAGAAAAATAAATTGGCCAAGTGTTCTGTCCTTGAAAACCCAACCATCCCTTTCTCTTATCACCCACGCGCCTTGCAGCAGAGCTATTCCTTCTTGATTTTGTATAATTTGATTCAGTCTCAGATGTTTGTTCATCTGGCCTTCCAGTTGGTATGGTAACAGCCTGAGTGAACTGTGGCATTTATTACATTATTCACTACAAGCCCTTGTCAAGTCAGCTTTGCTTTCTTTCAAGCAATCCAGGGGATGGAGTCGTTTAGGAGAAAAGGTGGCCCTACAACTCCACGGAGCCTGATGCTTGAAATTCTTCTATTAAAACACTACCATTTTCCTCTGCGCATGTTGACAGGAGTGCTTCCTTCCTTTCTGTAGTGCTCTTATTTCCTAGCTGTGGAAGGTAACATTTATTTCCACCTTCCACCCCCGTTATGTAACAGTAATAACAGTACATAAATTGAGTGGGCCTCTAGTCAAAAGTTTATATAAAAATCACATTTAAAAAAAATACTGTGAAGGAGCAAAGGGTAATATCCCAGAATAAGAATCAGTCAACTAAAATAATACTTACCGAGGCTTACTGTGTGCTGATAACTCAACTAAGAATGTTTTTGACACCCTAGAGGGTAAAACTTTGACTGAGAGCATGCTTAGTATTCACTTGAAACCTAGCATGTGCTTGGCACTGTGTGGGGCCCACAATGTATATGATTTGTTCTGTTTTCACAATGACCCTGGAAAATAAATATGTCCTTTCCCATTTTAGAAGAAAAAGTGATTAACTTTTCCAAGGTCTCACAGTAAGCACATGACGGAATTCGAATTTGCATTTGGATTTGTGAGTCCATTTTATCGATGTTTACAGTGCACTGCACTTCCCTGAACAAAAGAGACATCGTTCAGTGATTATGGGGCATGGACTAGCCTATGGGAACAGTAAAATCTCTGGCCCAGCTGTCTGCGAGTTGTATGACTTTGGCCAAATTACTTAACCTTTCTATGCCTCAGTTTCCTCATTTGTAAAATGGGGATAATCCTATTATTCCCTCTGAGTATAGTTCTCAGAGTTAAATGAGACAATGTACATAAAATGCTTAGCACAATGCATAATGCATAGTGAACTCTCAAACAAAGAGTAATTTTATTATGTAGTGAATGCCTGGGCTGTCCATTATAGGGTTCTGTGATGCTGGAAAGTTCTATATCTGCATTATCTAATGCTGTAGCCCCCTAGCCCCATGTACCTATTGAGAACTCAAAATGTGGCTATTGAAGATGAGGAGCTGGATTTTTATTTTATTTCATTTTTTTATTAATAACAATTTAGTGACAGATACGTAGCAGCTACCATATCGGACAGCTCAGATGTAGTATGTATCAGATACTATATGTACAAAAAAGAATAAGATGCGATTCTTACTCATGAGAAGCTCATGGTTTAATGGAGGCTGACAGGCAGGTGATTAGTAGGCCTGTGGTCGGTGTTACAGCTATAAGGGCATGGCTACCCACCCCAGTATTCTTACCGGGAGAATCCCATGGACAAAGGAGCCTGACAGGCTACAGTCCACAGGGTCACAAGAGTCAGACACACTGAACGGCTAGCACGTTGACTTTCACCGTGGAACTCAAAGAACCTGGGACTGACGGTGCCTGAAGATCAAGAAAAGCTTTTCAGAGGTAACGACAGTTGAGCAAGGCCTTGAAGGGTCAGAAAAGATTCAGTACATTCATTCAGCAGAGTTATGCTGAGTGCCTTCTCTGGGTCAGGACCAAGTTTGAGAGAGGATATGATTGTCGAGTGAGAGATAAAGGTAAGCTTTTGGAGGCAGCACGTATATTGAGTAGACTGTTCTGGAAGGTCTTGTAAAAGGTAGAACTTTAAGTGACCCTTGATTCATAGGTAAAATTTAGATGATCCTGGGAGCTAAGAGGGGGCATGCCAGGTAAAGAGAACAGCATGAACAAAGAGGTGAAGCTGAGAAGAACTGACAACCATCAGACCACGCTACCTGAAACAGGGGCTTCCTAGGTGGCGCTAAGTGGTACAGAACCTGCCTGTCAATGCAAGAGACATAAGAGATGTGGGTTCCATCCCTGGGTGGGGAAGATCCCCTGGAGAAGGACGTGGCAACCCACTGCAGTATTCTTGCCTGCAGAATCCCATGGATAGAGGAGCCTGGCAGACTGCAGTCCATAGGGTCACTAACAGTTGGACATGACCAAAGCGACTGAGTGTGCAGGCATGCACTGAAGCAGAGAATAGGATCTGAGGACAGCAATGGCCCGGTCCTGCTGGGGATGAGGATAAAGTGGGGAGGGCACAAAGCCAGGCTTTGAATGGTGGTTAATGGAGTTTTACCTCTGCCCACTGGAGCCAGGTGTTGTGAGGTGGATAAAGTCTGACAGGTGGGCTCAAAGTCCATTTGGAAAACAAAGGCAGAAGGTTCATTTGAAAAGAGCGCCCCATGTGGGAAAGTTCAGCTCAGTGTTTAAAACATGTCCTGGTATTCTGACTGTCAGCATCCACTCCTCTTGCCCATATTCCTATAAGAAAGGGTCACATCTGCTTTGTATATCTGGTCCTGAAGTCTCTCTAGTGTCTACTTCCTCCCACTCCACTGCCTCAAGAGCCTGGTACCAGGGAGGGGGCAGCTGGAGGTCAGAGTGGCACTGTGGCAGTGTGGCAGGAGCAGCAGTACAAAGGCAGCATGTCCTGAGCAGACTGTGGCAGCATGCTATAGCCCTGGTGGTCAGCTCTCCTTTGGCTCCTGCCTGTTCTCAGAGGCTGACCCTCTTCCTCCTGCAATTCTGACACCTTTGCAATGAAATCTCCTTTCTCTTAAGATCGTCTAAGTCAATTTCGGTGGCTCACAGTCAAGAATCCTGGCTGATACATCGAAGATAATAAACCTCAGAGTGAAAACACTTGGTAGTGGCCCTAACTCTGCCTGAACCTGTAATCTCAGGAAAGCCTTCCACCCCATGGGCCTCATTCATCCTGTCTCTCTCACAAGGGATCTGCACGAGTAGTTTCTAAGGGAGCTTTTGAGCAAACATGGACTTTGGGCCATGGTTCAATTTCGGTGCAGGGAAGTTTTGGAACTAGAAGGGTGGCTGCAGTATTTTACAAACATATAAGACATAGTGACTGATTGATTGCACAGAGAAGGCAAAGAAGAGTGAGTGGACGATGGTGCAGAGCTTTAGGACCTGAAAAAAAAGAACATTTGTTTTTAAAATCACCCAAAGCTACTTTCGCCATTCTGTTAGTTATTGTCTCCATTTGGCCAAAGAATCAGGGTTTACAAATATCCCTTAACCCACCTTCCTTTATTATTGTGCTGTGAACAGGCTTTATCTGTAACCATCTGAATCCATCAGAAGATTTGTGACTCACTGGTAATGGAGTCATTACTGTAATCTGGACTAGAAAGCTGAAGGAGGGCGCCTGGTGACAGAGAGTTCCTGCAGGGCTTGGGAACGTGTGTCCTGATAGATGCAGCCGGTGACCGTCTGCTCCAGATGGACCTGTCTGCTGCTTGTCGGTTCCTCACACACAGCAAACCTTGGCTCAGCTTTTCGCCGCTCTAGCGAGAGTAGTCTTCCAGACTACTCTCTGGCAAGAAAGATCTAACCCATCCTTTAAATATAAGTTCTCACTGTTCACTGAGTAAATGTGTATTGAGCCAGGCTCCCTGCTAGGAACCAGAGGTGCAAAGTTGGAAAGATACCCTGCCCAGTCTCAAAGAGCTCCCATCAGTTGGGCCTGGGGTGTTGTCCCCAAGTCCCCACCTTGTCATTCCTTCTACCTGTAGATGCACAGTTCTTGACATGGGCATTTTTCTGCACCCTTCACAATGCCTGCTTGCCCAGAGTGGGTGTTAAGGTGAATTCACTGAGAACCCCACTTTGCTTTGTTTGGAGTAAAAGACTTAACACCAAAGTGTATAGTAGCCAAGAGAGCAGGCCATGGGGTTATACCGATTGGGTTCAAATCCCCCCTGCAGACCTGGCTCTGGACTTACTGAGATGGCAAGCTATTTGCCTCAGCTTTCTCATCTGTAAAATACAGGAGAGGTGGTAACAGCACTGATTATGGAGTTTAAGCTATATATTGCAAGTGGCATATAGAAAGGTCTCCTTGTATGTGGCTACTGTGTCGTCTTAGGGATTAGAGAGCTTTGATGATGCTGCGTATAATTCAGAGCCACAGGAACAGAAGCCTGCCTGCCTCCTTATGTTCCTTTGTTCTTCCTTTTTTCTGTCCTTCCTCACTCTTCCTTTATTTTTTTCTTTTCTTCTTCCTTTCATTTATTTTTCTCTACATTTCTCTAAGCCCGTTCTCTTTCTGCCTTTCTCCCCTCCATGTCTATCTGAATAAGGGAAGTTATTAGTTATAAATTATATTTAAATGCAAAAAAATATTAAACAGATAGGCTCGATGAATTAAATAATAGACTGTTTCCTGATGACTCAATGGGTAAATAATCCATCTGCCAGTGCATGAGACATAAGGAGACGAGGGTTTGATCCCTGAATTGGGAAGTTCCCCTGGAGGAGGAAAATGGCAACCCACTCCTGTATTCTTACCTGGAGAATCCCCATGGACAGAGGAGCCTGGCAGGCTACAGTCCATGCTGTCGTGAAAAGTCGGACCTGACTAAGCGACTGACGCACTCATGCACGTGTCCTCGGTCTATCGAAGATAGACCTTATTTTTTTCTTCTCATGATGATGAGGCTCAAGCATCTCTTGTGCAGTCAGTTTACTCAAAATTCCCTCCACTGCAGACCCGCTTAGGAAATGACCCAAAAGGAAGGGAAAGACTGCAGGCCACAAAGATATGCTTTTTTTTTTTTTTTTCCTTTCCTCTGGAATTGCTAACTGATTTCTAACAATAGTGTGCTGGCTTTCCAGGAAATAAAAAGCCTCAGTCCTTGCCAATTTCCATGGTGTAGCTACTCCCACCATGGTTGAAATCAAGCTTTCAGCAGAAAATCACCTAACATGGAGCTTTAAGAGCTGCCCTTGTGTGTGCCTGCTTGGGTTCGGGAGCCACTGCTCAGGGGTGCGTAGACTCGACCCTGACTCGCAGCCCACCTGCTCGCCTTTCCCCATCCACTGGGCCCAGCACCATGCCCCAGGCAGGTCTCTGTCTCCATTCTTCCACCCTTCCTCCGCCTGCCAGAACAGTGTTCTGAAACCCAGATCAGAACACGCACTTCCCTGCTCTGTACGCCCCAGTGGCTCACCTTTGCCGCGCCCAGGCCCTGAACCTCTTCCTTCACCCTGGGGCTCCTCCCAGGCCTGTCATCTTGATGCAAACGCTATGAGGCCTCTCTGTCTTTGCTTATGTCTAACGGGCTGCCGGGAGTGCCCTTCCCAGAGCTCCCAGCCCTGCGCCTTTGTCTACCTGGTGAACCCCCGTCATCTCCAAGCCCTCACTCGAAGGGGAAGGTGTTAGTTGCTCAGTCATATCCAGCTCTTTGTGACCTCATGGACTGTGTAGCCCAACAGGCTCCTCTGTCCTTGGAATTCTCCAGGCAAAAATTTGGAGTAGGTCGCCATTCCCTTGCTCAGTGCCTCGTCCCTAACAGTTCTTCTGACTGTCTCTGCTACCTAAGACGGCATCATTTACTCCCTTATCTGAGTTCCCTTGATGTTTCCCTGTCATAGTCTATGGTAAGGCATATCTCCAGATCCTAAGATTGTATGGGGATCATAGGTCCAAGACTGATCATTTGTTCATTCATTCCTATGTGCATTCAACAAGAATTTATGGGTGCCAGTCATGTGCCAAGCTGCTGGGAGCCAGCGTGAGGAACTCCACCCATGGCAAAGGTCATGAGGAAGGAGGCTTCGGCATACGCAAAGGCGTGATCGAGCCTCAGGAAACCCCCTGTTCCTGAGCGTCTACCCCAAAACCAGAGTCTGTTTTATGCTCTCACCTACAACTCTGACTTTACGGGGGCTCTCCCCCATAACCATTTCTCTTGGAGAAGGAGTTAACGTGCAGCTTCAAGGCAATAAAAATTCCTGGGCATGACAAGAGTGTTTCAGCTTACGGACTCCTCTGAAGGTTATCTAGCTCACCTGTATAGGTTCGTCCGGCCACATGTGATTGTTTACAGCCTCCCAACCTGGGAGGCACGAGATGTTTTAGACTTACTAAAGGCAAATTCTTTTGGGGAGTTGGAAATTATTAGTATGGTGGGTTGGTTAGGAATTATATTGGTGAAGGGTTTTTCATTTGTTGCGTCAATAATTGCTGCTAATTCCCTGTCCTGGGTGTGACAAGGGTGTCTTAGGTCAAACCTCTCTGCTGACAGACTAGCTTGTGTGACAGGATTATCTATACTCCTGCCACTACTCACAGGATTGTTTACTACCTCTCAACCATAAACAGCACAGAGAGTTTTGGAGTATTTTAAAGTCTTAATTAGCATAGGACTTTTCTCATTGTCGAGTCAATGATTGCCGCCAGGCCTCCATATCCTTAGGCACCTGGGAATATATTAATCAATGTATTTGGAATATAGAAAAAGAAATATAGTAGTTTTTAAGGTCAGCAATACTAGACTTTTTGAGTTAATGAATTTTCTCTTTTGTAATAGATCATTGTACTTTGTTATGAATCACTGTGTCCTTGCTATGTAAAAATGTAACTTTATCACTATCTTAAGATTAAATAGACCTTAAGGGGAACATTGGTGAAGGGATTTTCACTTGTTGGGTTGATGTTTGCTGTTAAATCTCCATGTTCCCTGCCCTTATAATGAATATAACTAGCATATAAGAGAAATAAGTATTAACCTTTAAGCATATAGGAGAAATAAGTATTAACCTTTAAGATTAATCATGTTAACCTTGGGTTAAATAAATTCCTTTCTTGATTGTAACTCACTACACCCTCACCCTATAGGAATGTAACTTTATTTGGAGGGTGGTGCCTGGTTTAAGAAAAAACACCCTTGGAAGAAATAAGTTTTTTTGGTTATCAGAAAGAAAGGATCATAAAATGTCAGCAGGTCTCATGGCCAGAAGATGATGTAAATTCCCTAAGACCTTTTTTTAATACATTTATGTGAAGCACCTGATTTCGATGAAGGTCAGGACCGCTGACCCCCATGTGACTCTGTATTCATCCCTATATGTAAAAAAAAGGTATATAAACAAACCCCAAAAATGAAGAAATCGGATCAGTTTCCGGAAAGACTGAGGGACCATGTCGTTTCTTTCTTGCTCCCGTTTTTCTGGCTGAATTCCCATCTGGAGCATGGATACTATTCCATGTAAACCAAGTTATTCAGCCTCTTTTTCTCCACTAATTTTCCTACTACACTATCCGTTTCTAATCTCTCTATATATCTGTGATTAAATATGTATTTTTCCAGAGACGCCGACACCGTCCCCACCTTCGAATTCCCTGGATCCACCGGGGCTGGACCCCGGCACCAAGCATTATGGGTAGGACTGGGAGTAGAATGGAGAATAAGATACATCCTCCTCTTCTCTGGTAGAGTTCATGTACAGAGGGGTATAAGCAGAGAATGAATAGACAAAAATAAATACGTAATTGCAAACTTGTTTGATGGGAAAAAGAAAATAAAAAACAGGATGGTGTGAAAGTCCCACCAGTAAAAGGATTTAAGTTTTTAAGAAACCTGGAATATAACCTTTTAAGGGATGAGGGCCTCACTCAGGGAACTTAACGTGGTGATATGAATTGTATTGTGTGGCAGGCACTCTGCCTTGCCAGCTTATAAATGAGAGTGAGAACCACACAGTGTTTGCATCTGTGCCACGCCGGACTAGATTTCCAGCCCAGCTCTGGTATAAGCAGCTTGGACTGAGATAGCCAAAGAAGGTAAGGGGAAAGCGAATTGTAGGACACAGGCTTATGAAATAAAAGATTGAAAAGCAGAGAGATGTGCATGAGAGAGCTCAGCAAGCTGCAGAACAAACTCATTGCTTGTGTAACTCTCTGGCTCCGTCCTTTCTCTACTGAGATGACTAGGAGAGGATGGCCTGAGTGTACAGAGAGGATTTAAGTGAGGGCTGTTATTTATTGAAATTGATAAAGTGAGGGGAGATAGCTGAGCTCTATTTTATACTTTGTATATATATTAATTTGTTTTTAAATCTCAAATGGCAGAAAATTCAAATAAAGTAGACTTAAGGGAAGAAAACGGAGGTTGGATGAATTGGCTCACATAATTAAAAAAAAAAAATCCATAGCTACACCCAGTGCCCAGATTTTCATTTCTAATATCATGCTCTAATAAAAGGAGTCAGAGCTCCTTGGAGAAATGACTGATTCTAGAACTGAGGCAGAGAATGTACAATAATGAGCCTGGAACATCTTATGGTGCCAGAAAGTAACAAAGTGCTCAAAACACAAGACTCACAAGCCCACACACGTTCAAGGATGAGGTTAATCAAAGGGACACAGGGGCGGACTGAAAGAGTCACAGTGATCAAAGCTAGAACAATTTGATCTGCAAAAAAGTTTTTTTAAGTATGAAATTAAAAACCAAAGTATAAAACTAGTCCCTACTAACATTTAGAAGCAAGTGAATAAGTAAATGAATTAGGTACAACAAACTGTGGAAAATTCTTAAAGAGATGGGAATACCAGACCACATGACTTGCCTCTTGAGAAATCTGTATGCAGGTCAGGAAGCAACAGTTAGAACTGGACATGGAACAACAGACTGGTTCCAAATAGGGAAAGGAGTACGTCAAAGCTATATATTGTCACCTTGCCTATTTAACTTACATGCAGAGTACATCATGCGAAATGCTGGGCTGGATAAAGCAGAAGCTGGAATCAAGATTTCTGGGAGAAATATCAATAACCTCAGGTATGTAGATGACACTACCCTTATGGCAGAAAGCGAAGAAGAACTAAAGAGCCTCTTGATGAAAGTGAAAGAGGAGGAGAGAAAAAAAGTTGATTTAAAGCTCAACATGGCATCTGAGATCATGGCATCTGGTCCCATCACTTCATGGCAAATAGATGGGGAAACAGTGGAAACAGTGGCAGACTTCATTTTTGGGGGCTCCAAAATCACTGTGGATGGTGACTGCAGCCATGAAATTAAAAGACGCTTGCTCCTTGGAAGAAGAGCTATGACCAACCTAGACAGCATGTTAAAAAGCAGAGACATTACTTTGCCAACAAAGGTCTGTCAAGTCAAAGCTATGGTTTTTCCAGTAGTCATGTATGGATGTGAGAGTTGTACTATAAGGAAAGTTGAGCGCCAAAGAATTGATGTTTTTGAACTGTGGTGTTGGAGAAGACTCTTGAGAGTCCCCTGGACTGCAGGGAGATCCAACCAGTCCATCCTAAAGGAAATCAGTCCTGAGTGTTCATTGGAAGGACTGATGTTGAAGCTGAAACTCCAATACTTTGGCCACCTGATGCAAAGAACTGACTCATTTGAAAAGACCCTGATGCTGGGAAAGATTGAAGGTGGGAGGATAAGGGGATGACAGAGGATGAGATGATGGGATGGCATCACTGACTCAATGGACATGAGTGTGAGTGAACTCTGGGAGTTGGTGCTGGAAAGGGAAGCCTGGTGTGCTGCAGTCTGTAGGGTCTCAAAAAGTTGGACACAGCTGAGTGACTGAAGGATACTTACTGAACTGAGGCCGAATAGACAAATGTCTTATGAAGAATAATTCCAAATAATTTTTGTAGATGCTGCGTTCACAAGAGGTAGAGCATAGTGTCTCATGCAATAAGTGTGAGCTATACAAAATGACTTTCTTCCAAAGAGTACAGTATAGAATGGGGAAAAAAAAGACAATAATTGTGGGGGCAGAAATCTAAAACTACTACTTAAATGAGGTGATTAAGATTAGTTTCAACAATGAGAAGTCAACAAAGATAAGTTGCTAGCATGTACCCTTGATGTCACATGATGAAAGTAGGGCTTGGCCATGTGATCTTTCTCCCTCAAACCCATATATCCCAGTCTAATGATGAGATAAATATCAGAAATCCCAACCATGCAACATTCTACCAAATATCAGGCCAGTACTTCTCACAACTGTCAAGGTGGCCATAAAAGGCCAGTCTAAGAAACAGTCACAGTTTAGAGGACCCTAAGGATACATGTTGACTAAATATAATATGGCATCTGGGATAGGATTCTGGAAGAGAAAAAAGAAACATTAAGTAAAAACTTAGGAAATCTGGATAAATCATGGACTTCAGTTAATACCATACTGATATTGGTTTATTAGCATAATGCATTATACTGCTGTGAGATGTTGATGACAGGAGAAACTGAGGCATAAAGGAATTCTCTGGACAATCCTTACAATTTATCTGTAAATCTAAGACTATTATAAAATTACATTTGTTCAGAAGTTTTTGTTTAAAGTCCATAGCTCAACACACTTTGGGTTTGGTTAGATCTTTCCCAGGCGGCGCGGTGGTAAAGAATCCACCTGCCAAGACTGGAGTCACAGGAGACAAGAGTTCGATCCATAAGTAGGGAAGGAAATGGAGCCTACTCCAGTATTATTGCCTGGGAAATCCCAAGGACAGAAAAGCCTGGCGGGCTATGGTCTGTGGGGTTGCAAAGAGTCAGACATGACTTAGTGACTAAAGAACAAGGATCTCAAATCACGTTAACCAGGACCAAACTCACCACGTTTTATCCGTGTTGGCTTAGTGCTCAGACAGACTCCCTTCACTCACTGAAACCCTAAAAACTCCAGACTTACATTATCCTTAGTGGAAGAGAAGTACTTTTCCTGATAGTTTTAACCAAAGCCTCAGACTTGGGTCACATGCCCATCTGGAACTAATCAGTGTGGCCAGAGGGATGCAGGACTCTTAGTGGCCAGGTCAAGTCCACCTCTGGAGTGAGGGTGCAGTGAGCCTGAGCCAAAGGCGGAGAGTGAAGAAGCGTCGTTACTTAAACAAAGTGGGTCTTAAGCCTGCTACCCTGCTGCCGAAGGGACCATCTGTCTGTTCCCCCTCCACTCACCACCCGTTCTCCAAGCCACTAAGAATTTTTCCAGATTCTACTGAGAAAGGAGAAAAACCTCTTGGCTAATGGGAAGATTCCTTTGTACCAGGTCATCTTGATAGTCTCTGGCTAGGATATAGGTGGGCCAACCTTGGGTCAGTGGCTACCTCTTCACTCTCCAAGCAGTAGCCCTCAGGGACTGATAGTGTTTACCTGCGCTGTGGGATGGACAACTAGTTTCAGCAAGAGACAGAAGCTGAGGCCGACCATTGCTGTGACTGGGGAAGTATGTTGCCTCACATAAAATTTCCCCAGGTTCTAATCTGCATCTACTTCAGGAATATCTAATTCATGTCATCAGTTCATTCTAACAATAATGTCACTGTCCTTCCATTGCATGCGTGCATGCTAAGTCACTTTAGTCATCTATGATTGTTTACAACCCTTGGACCATAGGCCACCAGGCTCCTCTGCCCATGGGATTCTCCAGGCAAAACTACTGGAGTCAGTTGCCATGCCCTCCTCCAGGGAATCTTCCTGACCCAGGGATCAAACCCATGTCTCTTAATCTCCTGCATTGGCAGGTGAGTTCTTTATCACTAGTGCTACCTGGGAAGCCCCTGATCTTCCATTACTCTGGTGCAAAATTGCTGCCTTTAGCTTATTGCTGCTTTCCATGAGTTCCATTCATTTTAGGCTCCATGCTTTAACTAGAGTATACATAATATAGGGCACAAAAGCCTTCTCTTTCAAAGCATTGTCACCAGTTTGTCATCTCACTATCAAACTGGCTCCAGGGAGAAAGATAGAAATAGTTTGGTTCCATCAATGAGTGCTAGAAGCATATATTAAAAGTTCCCAGTATTAATTTCTTTGTAAAATATTTTTTCAAGAAGTTGTGTATCGCAAAATACAATATAACATTCATATCAAGTGATATAGGGATTGCTTTAAGCAAAACTTGTTCTCTGTATAATGAATCCTGCCACAAAAATACATATTCATTTCCTGATCACAAATCATAGCAATTTAAGCCATCTTCCCTCTAGCTCAACTATGAGGAGAGGAAAATGTGTGTGAGCCCCCTCCTCCTTGGACAGAGATGCGTTCTCCTCTGGAAGGAAGCCTCTCTGCATGCCAGGTTGCACGGAGAAAAGCCTTTCTCTCCAGGGCTTCTCATCAGAGCTCTGGGGGTGGTGGCGAGGCCATCATTTGAAACACCACCAAGGAGGTACTGAAATGATCACCACACAGCAGGGAAGTAGCCTATTTTTCAAACATGGGTCTGCACAAATTCTCTCAAAATATGTCACCTTGAATACATCATTTCAGCCCTGGTTGAGAGGATAAACAAATACAGGTTGTTTTGATTTTCTTAAGTGAGAAAGATCATTCTTTGGGTATTGTTGAAACTATTTCGATGACATGGTGATGGGTTTCAAATCAGAGGATTTTGGGGTCACTCCAGAATTAGGGGAGCAGTGATGCACAAGGGATCTTTCTCTTTTTACCAAGGGAGTGAGTAAATGCCAGTGGCCCCCGTCAGTGGGAGCTGTGGGGTGTTCAAGTCACGCCTTCCTGGCCACAGGCGTGCCCAGTCACCTGGTGCCCTAGGGGTCCCTACCCTGCTTTTCTCTTCCCAGATCTGTAAGGAACTCTGCTAAGCATGTGACACCCGTTTGCTCTGTAGCTTTCTTCTCAAGCTTTAGCACATGGCCTGGTACATGGTTGGTGCATGGTACATAGTACATATCTTCCCAAGCCAGGCATCAAACCCAGGTCTCCTGCGCTGCAGGTGGATTCTTTACCAGCTGAGCCACAAGGGAAGCCCAAGAATACTGGAGTCGGTAGCCTATCCCTTCTCCAGGGGATCTTCCCGACCCAGGAATCGAACCGGGGTCTCCTGCATTGCAGGCGGATTCTTTACCAACTGAGCTATGAGGGAAGCCCTTTTATTCACCCAGTTTGCATATGTTTATGAGCACCAACTAGGTGATTAATTCCAGAATCTGGGCTCTTAACCTCTCTGCTATGTTCTCTTCCCTGAGAATGAGTTCTTTGAAACCAAAACTATCTTTCATTAAGGGATGCCTAAATGTTCTAGGCACACAGGAAATACTAGCAGATAAGTGAGTGAATGGATGGATGTATCTGTTTAATCCTTTCACACCACTAATGAGGAATCCAGGTCTCAGGTGGCATGCGTGGTGGGTTTGAGTACAGATGATCATTGGGCTTTTTCTAGAACATCTTTTCGTCCTTGGAAGAAGGTTTTATTTCCTCTAAAAGAAAGTCCCCAATGCAAGAAGATAAAAATAAAATCCAGAGGTTCTTGGACTTCTCTTTCATCCTGGAACCAGTATATGTTTCTCTTAGTTGAGTCCTGAATGAAACAGATTTTCTCCACCCTGTCTCCAGAATCTAGGTCACATCTTCTTTTGTTAACTCTTTTTAAATTGTTAATGACACCTAAACTAATTTAGTGTGAAAAGAGAATAGAGCCAAATATATTCAAGTTCTGAGTTGGGAAGCCTGTTTATAATTACGTAAGACATCAGGTTTTGAAAGAGGAAACGGGGCTTGAGCACAAAATTAAAAAAAAAAAACTGAAAATAAGAAATAGACTCACGTCATCCTGATTGGCTAGCAATGGAGTAAAAATTCTGCACTTCTGTTGTGCCATGCAAGAGCAAACTGTGACATGAGTTTAATTACATAAATTGATGAGATGAACAAATTTCAAATCACTCAAACAAAATTCCTATTCAGACTGCTGTGCAATATCTTTATTTAGTCTTTAAGATTTTATTAAAGTGATTCATTTTTCAAAACTCTCAATCTTACGTGTATTTTAATGACTTGAGGGGTACTTTTAATTTCCCTCTTCTAGTTTCTTTCAGTGCGTGTCTTCATCAAATGCCCACATTCCACAAGCCTGTCAACCTGTGTACATTTAATACCTGGTCTCAACACTTACTGGTGCCATTGAATCACCCAGAGAAAGAGCAGTGAGAAGTCCCCTGGAAGGAAGTGATTCTCTAGGGGTGGACTCACATCCTGAGTAATGATAATTCTCCTTCATCCCCTTTGTAGCTACCATTTACTGACCACCTACTTGATTCCAATGTTGCATTGGCAAGGCAGTTTCCATCAGTCATCTCCAAGCCTCCTGGACCGGATATGAGAGTCACAGTGCCTGCTTTGCTCACGCTTCTTGCTATGGGACACTGCCCAACTCCCAGGCCTACTGCCCAGGGGACCATGTTTGAAGTCATAGGACTTGGCTTCACCCTCCCCCTGCACCCCCACTCCATCATGGTTGATCCAGCCCAAGACTGATAGCCTGACCCAAGGACAACTAATCCATGCAATGGCTAGAGAGTGGGATTTGCAGGGCCTAATTAAAAATATTAACTGAGCCAAATACCATTGTCTTGGGGATTTAAGCACAGAAAGGCTCGGCCTATTTCAGTGGGAACTGAAGCAGAAACGATAGAGTATTGAACTTATTTTCTTCGCTTGGGGTTCATGAACCCATTTATATTATGTGTGAAATTTTGGATTTATGTGTATGCGTGCTTGCTCAGTCACTTCAGTCGCGTCCAACTCTTTGCAACCCCATGAACTGTAGCCCACCAGGCTCCTCTGTCTTGGGGATTTTCCAGGCAAGAATACTGGAGAGGTTGCCATGCCCTCCTCCAGGGGATCTTCCCGACCCCAGGATTGAACTGGCGTCTCTTATACCTCCTGCAGTGGCAAGCAGGCTCTTTACCAGCAGCGTCACCTGGGAAGCTCTTTACGTGTATAAATGGTATGATCTGCCTCACAAGTTTAAGGTGCAAGATCACATCTCTTGCTGATTAATTGCTCTGTTACTCACACACCTCTTTGGCTGAAGTTTCACTATCATTCTCTCAAGTTTCCCTTACTCCTGAGTAAATCAAGAACCGCGAGTTTCCCGAGTCTTAAGGGCTCTGTCCAGTTCTCACAGCCAAGTAGCAGAACTCTGGAAACTGGCCCATCGCGGCGGATGCTCCTCACCCCCGCCGCAGTCTCACCCCCCACCCCTGAAGCAGCAGACACCACTGTTGTTCTGTTTTGAGGATGCTTGTGTTGTTCCTGCAGGGGGCGCCTGAGCAGAACCTTAGAGCCAGGCTCCCACCCTCGGGGCTCTGCAGCCACCGGAGGGCTGAGTCAGGGTCCTGTCCTCATTTACCAAGAGACACAAACACCTGAGGGAGGTCCTCAGAGCACGAAGTGCCCTGCCACACCCGCTCTGCCCCCACCACAGGGCCACATGTCCTGCACCTAACCATTCAGATGAAGCTAAAACTAACAACGAGGTCTTCTCTCCCACCCTTTGTTTTTCTAAGGGAGACAAGGCTTCATGAGTCCAAGATGGATTTCTGACATCTGTTTCACCGACAAAGGGAGAACAAATGTAAAAATTAACAAACACCAGGAACAAAAGTTAATCTTTGAGCATTTCAGTATCTAAGCATTTATCTGAGAAGAGAATCCCCAGCTCTGGTCAGATTTTCAGTGGTATCTGTTGTTCAAAAGTAGATGAGAGAGACGGAGACAGTGACAGATGGGCAGGCAGAGGAAGCGCCACTGCAGAGCGGGCTCTGAGAGCCTCTGGGGGCCCTGTGGAGCCAGCGACAGGCACACCTTCCGCCAGTGAGAGCAGCCAGCCTGCTGTGTGGGACAGAGTGGAGGATGCCTGGAATGTCGCTGTCGCGTTCGTCGTGATGCTCGAGACTGAAAGTGCGTCGACACATGAATGAGTCTCACGGGCATTCTGAGTGAATAAAAACTACAATATTCCATGCATATGAAGTTCAAGTCAGGCAAAGCTAACCTACGGTAACCTATGTCAAAAGAGTGTTTATCTTGGGGGGAAATCAATAAGGGAGGGACATAGGGCAGCCTCTATGTCACTGAAAGTGAAAGTGTTAGTCGTTCAGCCGTGTCTGACTCTTTGCGACCCCATGGAGAGTAGCCCACCAAGCTCACCAGGCTCCTCCGTCCATGGGATTTTCCCCAGGCAAGAATATTGGAGTGGGTTGCCAATTCCTTCTCCAGGGGATCTTCCCCACCCAGGAATCGAACCCAGGTCTCCTACATTGCAGGCAGACTCTTTACCATCTGAGCCGCCAGTCAGAGGTCGGCGGATTTTTTTTTTTCTTAAAGGGCCAGCTAGTAAAGATTTCAGGCTTTGAAGCTGAATAGCCATAGACAAGACACAAACCATAGTGCAGTTGTGTTCTGATGACATTCTTTCTCACAAAACTGTGGCAGATGCAATTTGGCTTACAGGTCTGAGTTTGCTGACCCCCAGTGGGTGTCTTGCTCTGGGTGGTAGTTACATGGGTGTTTGTAAAATTTCACTGAGCCACATACTTCTATTTTAGGCACTTCATTGTATGCTAACTCAGTATTATAAAAAGAAAGAAATCCTTTAAAAAGATTGATCCAAAAAATAAATAAATAAATAAATAAAGGGTTTCACAGATTCTGGGTAAGTAGGGCCTGGAATGAACCAGAATCTGAGACGAGCTGGTCAGAGCTTCTCCTGTCAGGTGTAGAGAGGCTCTGTGAGCATGTTCGCGTCACCTGCATGGACCCCTCTTGATCTAAGCCAGAGGCAGTGGGCCTCTGCTCTTGGCTGCAGGTAAGCCTTCCCAGAAAACCCCATCACCATCAGTTGGCCAGGTAGTAACATGGAGCTGGTGAGACAGCCTCCTGGGGGCTGAATAAACTGGCCCCAGATCACACAACTCACAGACGTGCCTGGCCCCACACCTCAGTCCTCGAAACCTGAAAACCGTGTTTGTCTTTAAAACCCTCTGGAAATATGTGGCTCTTTCCTCGGGGTGGTTATAATAGAGCTGCGTTTCCGAGGACTCGGTTCAGCCTCCTCTCGGAGTCAGCTCATCGCCGTCTGCCCTTTCCATTCTCATGTTCCAGCTCATCAGCGATTGTTTGTTTTTCCTGCTCGACTTGACAGGAGATGGAGCAAAGCACACAGCCAAGGTCAGAGAGCAGCGGACTGTCCTCCGTTAAGTCTGTCTTCATCTCTAAACAGCGCCCGGTCAAAAAAGCGTCTGAACCTTTCCCCTGAGCAGCCGGCCAGCCGCGGGAGTGTCCTCCGCGGACCCTGCCCTCCCCTGTCTACAAGCCCGGGCTTCTTCACACAGTCTCACTGGGCCTGGAGTGAGGACACGGGAGGAAAGGGATGCCGCCGCTAGCGAGGACCCTGAGTGTGTCCCAAAGCTGTCTACTAGGCAAAGCGAAAGAGGGGAAGAAACCTTTCCTGGTCTCACTTCAGGTCTCAAGAATGCCACCCACCTGAATCGGAAGAGGGGGGTGGGTGGTAATTGCTGCTTTGGTTTTGTGTTAAATTGTCTCTGTGATGTAGAGGGCTCAACCTGTGTCGGGAAATGCACTTTGTACCTTTTTATTTTGCACCCAAACCTCGAGAAAGGCCCTCAAATGGCAGGAAGGGTGCTTGGCAGTGCGCACCGGATCTGTCTCGCGCGGCCGAGGGAGAGTGAGCCCCCGTCACCTTCCCAGGCCGAAAGTCACCTTCCCAGGCCGGACGTCTCAGCTCCCTGCTCACCTCGCACCATGTTAGTTTCCTCTTACCACTAGCTTAGTGGCTTCAAACAACACACATTTATTTTCCTACGGTCTCAGAACGCAACGCGGGCCTAGGCTAACGTCCGGATGGTGGCAGAGCTACCTCCCTTCCTGGAGGATCTACTTCCTTACACTTTCTGGCTTCTAGAGGCTGCCTGCATTCCTTAGCCAGTGGCTCCCTCCTCCCATCTTCACAGTCAGCCCTGTCGTCTCTCTCTTCCTTGCTTTTGTTCCATAGTCATATCTTCCTCTGACTCAGTCTCCTGTCTCCCTCTTCCACTCTGAATGATCCTGTGATTACCCCAGGCTCATCTGGATAGTGTGGGATAATAAGCAATTCACAACTTTAACTCTATCTGCAACCCAGTTCCCTTTGCCATGTAGCCTACCATAATAGGACCAGGGCAAGGATATCTTTGGAGGCCGTTGTTCTACCTGCCATCCCCCCAACTCCCCTCCATGTGAGTGGGTGTCCAGTCAGTGCATCACACACTTGTCTTCCCTGAACCTGGGCACTAGGGCATGTGGTTGTGAGTTTCCTGCCAATTTCGGAATCAAGATTAACTAAAGCATGTGTTTATTATCATTCAAAGAACAAAACACTGCCAGTGTTGACAGGGTTTAATGTGACCACAGGCCTCTATTAGGTCCTTCTCATAGCATCTTCTTGTGTCTCACCCAGAATCCTACTTTTACCAACCAAAAATTGAGCCCCCAAACACTTAAGAATTTGTCCTAATCCTGTATCTAAATGTATGGTTCACTGGAGGGGAATGTGTAAAGCTCATATGGAAGATTAAAATTGCTTACTAAGAGCAATTAATATAGCACTTCCGGTGCAAATGGGAAGTTAGATTACTTGCTATTATCTCTATGACTGTTGGAGAATTTGCTAAGTGCCTGCAGGTATACAGAGCATCAAGCACTTCTCTGTCTAGTCCAGGAGGCATTCTCTCGGGGTTTAGACTTGATATTTTTACTTTTACACAATAAAATTGTAAGTAAATGAGTAGGTCAACATGTTCAGGAGTCTATTGCATATTGAACAGTTTTGTGAAGTGCTTAATAATAAGCATTTATACACAAACTGCCTAGGTTCAACTTTCAGCTCTTTCTCTTACTAGCTGTGTGCCTCAAGCAAGTTTATTTGCCTCTCTGGAATGAGGTTCGTGACATTGCACAGGAGACAGGGATCAAGACCATCCCCATGGAAAAGAAATGCAAAAAAACAAAATGGCTGTCTGGTGAGGCCTTACAAATAGCTGTGAAAAGAAGAGAAGTGAAAAGCAAAGGAGAAAAGGAACGATATAAGCATCTGAATGCAGAGTTCCAAAGAATAGCAAGAAGAGATAAAAAAGCCTTCTCCAGTGATCAATGCAAAGAAATAGAGGAAAACAACAGAATGGGAAAGACTAGAGATCTCTTTAAGAAAATTAGAGATACCAAGGGAACATTTCATGCAAAGATGGGCTCGATAAAGGACAGAAATGGTATGGACCTAACAGAAGCAGAAGATATTAAGAAGAGGTGGCAAGAATACATGGAAGAACTGTACAAAAAAGATCTTCACGACCCAGATAATCATGGTGATGTGATCACTAATCTAGAGCCAGACATCTTGGAATGTGAAGTCAAGAGGGCCTTAGAAAGCATCACTACGAACAAAGCTAGTGGAGGTGATGGAATTCCAGTTGAGCTGTTTCAAATCCTGAAAGATGATGCTGTGAAAGTGCTGCACTCAATATGCCAGCAAATTTGGAAAACTCAGCGTGGCCACAGGACTGGAAAAGGTCACTTTTCATTCCAATTCCAAAGAAAGGCAATGCCAAAGAATGCTCAAACTACCGCACAATTGTACTCATCTCACATGCTAGTAAAGTAATGCTCAAAATTCTCCAAGCCAGGTTTCAGCACTACGTGAACCATGAACTCCCTGATGTTCAAGCTGGTTTTAGAAAAGGCAGAGGAACCAGAGATCAAATTGCCAACATCCGCTGGATCATGGAAAAAGGAAGAGAGTTCCAGAAAAAAACATCTATTTCTGCTTTATTGACTATGCCAAAGCCTTTGACTGTGTGGATCACAATCAACTGTGGAAAATTCTGAAAGAGATGGGACTACCAGACCAACTGATTTGCCTCTTGAGAAATCTGTATGCAGGTCAGGAAGCAACAGTTAGGACTGGACATGGAACAACAGACTGGTTCCAAATAGGAAAAGGAGTACGTCAAGGCTGTATATTATCACCCTGCTTATTTAACTTATATGCAGAGTACNGAGTACATCATGAGAAACGCTGGACTGGAAGAAACACAAGCTGGAATCAAGATTGCCAGGAGAAATATCAATAACCTCAGATATGCAGATGACACCACCCTTATGGCAGAAAGTGAAGAAAACCTGAAAAGCCTCTTGATGAAAGTGAAAGAGGAGAGTGAAAAAGTTGGCTTAAAGCTCAACATTCAGAAAACAGAGATCATGGCATCCGGTCCCGTCACTTCATGGGAAATAGATGGGGAAACAGTGGAAACAGTGGCAGACTTTATTTTTGGGGGGCTCCAAAATCACTGCAGATGGTGATTGCAGCCATGAAATTAAAAGACGCTTACTCTTTGGAAGAAAAGTTATGACCAACCTAGAAAGTATACTCAAAAGCAGAGAGATTACTTTGCTGACTAAGGTCCGTCTAGTCAAGGCTCTGGTTTTTCCTGTGGTCATGTATGGATGTGAGAGTTGGACTGTGAAAAAGGCTGAGCGCCGAAGAATTGATGCTTTTGAACTGTGGTGTTGGAGAAGACTCTTGAGGGTCCCTTGGACTGCAAGGATATCCAACCAGTCCATTCTGAAGGAGCTCAGCCCTGGGATTTCTTTGGAAGGAATGATACTGAAGCTGAAACTCCAGTACTTTGGCTACCTCATGAGAAGAGTTGACTCATTGGAAAAGACTCTGATGCTGGGAGGGATTGGGGGCAGGAGGAGAAGGGGACAACAGAGGATGAGATTGCTGGATGGCATCACTGACTTGATGGACGTGAGTCCGAGTGTACTCTGGGAGTTGGTGATGGACAGGGAGGCCTGGTGTGCTGCAATTCATGGGCTCGCAGAGTCGGACATGACTGAGTGAGTGAACTGAACTGAACTGAACTGTGCTTCACTTTTTTCTTCTGTAAAATGAAGGTAGTAATAGTACCTATCTCACAGAGTGCTGTAAAAATGAAATTAGTAAAACTTATAAAATGCTTAGAACCATGTTTGACCCATAGTCATCGCTCAGGAAATGTTAAATCTTATCAGGGTCATAATCGTTAATGCTATTACTACCTGAGAGACACTGGAAGGCTCACTGGGTTCAGTCTCCTGTCCTCCATGGGCTTATCGTCTCCAGAAGGAACCAGATAGATAAACTGGTAAGGAGGAAAGAGCCAAGGGAGGAGAGAGGAAGGGCATAAAAATAGGAATGAGGAACAAGGAAGGTTTCTCAGAAGCAGCAGCATTTAAAGTGAGACTTGAAGAAGACTAGAACTCAGGCCGAGTAACTGAGACTGATGGCAGGGTTGGGAGCGTTGCAGGAACTGGGCTGTGTGCTGTGTGTGAGTTCCTGCCACAAGAACAAATATTTCTCTTGTTAGGGCCACGTGGCCAGAGGGGAGTCCCTGCGGCGGCAGCTGCCTCTCCTGCTTCTCCCTTCCTCATGGTGCCTCACCTTCTCTTTGTCTTCTTTCTCTGCCTTCTCGCTTTGTAAAGCCTTGGCCCCAGTGGCACTCTCAGGCGGGACAAGCTGATGGCCTCTGGTCTAGATACAGTGCCTTCAGGCGGGGGTGTGCAGGGGCCGATGTGTCATCCTCTGGTCTATTGTTGCTCATTGTTGTCCAGTCGCTCAGTCTCGTGTGACTCTTTGCAACCCCTTTCTTCCCTGACCTTCACCATCTCTAGAACTTGTTTGAAACTCATGTCCAGTGAGTTGGTGATGCCATCCAAACATCTCATCCTCTGTTGTCGTCCCCTTCTCCTCCCGCCTTCAATCTTTCCCAATGAGTCAGCTCTTCGCGTCAGGTGGCCAAAGTACTGGAGCTTCAACTTCAGCTTCAGTCCTCCCAGTAAATATTCAGGGTTGATTCCCTTTAGGACTGACTGGTTTGGTCTCTTTGCAGTCCAGGAGATTTTCAAGAGTCTTCTCCAGCACCACTCTAGGATTCCAGGTCTTAGCAAGGGCAGCACCAGACTTCTCTCTTTGCCACGTGGTCTCCTGGAAGACAGATCTGAAGTGTCTGTGACACAGGCTGTGCTGGTCCCTCTCCCGTGCTTACCACAGTCCTGAGACCATTGGTCCCCGAATTTTAAGAAGAATGAAAGTCCTTGAGTCCTGGAAACTGGAGCCTTAGCGTCCAAGTGGAGAGCGTGGAAGAGAATCTTGGGAGAATTGAAGATGGCACTAGCATTTGTGTGGTCTTGCTGATGAAGACTCCACTGCATTCGCATTTCTGCCCCAGTGTTATCTGGCTCTGGCCGCTTACTTCGTAGGGGCTGTCTGGAAACACATGAGCTGGAATCTTGTTCCTACCACTTGTGTAAGTAGGACAAATCATAGCAAGTTACATAAACTTCAGAGCCGCCTTCTCAGTTGGAGAATGGGGACGAATTACTGTTCCCAGAGCATTGTCATGAGGAACAAACGCGGCAAACGTAAAGCCTGAGTCCAGTGCCCCGCCAGTGGCGTGGAGCCGTGTCCTTCAGGGTATCTGTCCTTCCTTCTCCCCGACTCTGTTCTCCATTATCAGAGCCCTCCCACCTGAACAGGGGCTCACATTTCCTCCTTCCTACTAGGCTGCAGCTGTCTGGGACCTGGGACAGTCTTGCTTAGAGAGTGTTTGTAGAATTGGAAAACTGCCAAGCAGGGAGCATAGCACTAGAGCAAAGAGACTTTTGAGTCCAGAAATCTCTGTGGCCTTGGCCAATCGACCACACTCCTCACTCCCTTTTAAATGGGGATAGTGGGACGGCGGAGCCTGGTGGGCTGCCGTCCATGGGGTCACACAGAGTCGGACACGACTGAAGCGACTTAGCAGCAGCAGCAGCAGCAGCAGCAGTGCGCAACTCACAGGATTTTCGCGAAGACTTGAGGGAGATAGGGTGAAAGCTCCACGTACATTGTATTGTTGCCGCCATCATCACTGATAACGACCAGCTGGTCTCCAGAGGTTGCTGAGGAAAAAAACACCTCACTGTTGCTTCACACCCTGGAGGCAGCTGTGAATGTGAAGCAACTCTGTCAGAAATCCGTACCCTCTGATGCTCTAGACTTGAGCTGTCTACTACAGTACCCTCTACCCAACCCCCTGGCCACTTGCGGCTATATAAAATTAAATTTAAAACCTACTTCCTCACTCACACTAGCTACTTTTCAATGGCTCATAGCCAATGATAGCTGGTGGCTCCTGCATATGTGCTTGTGCTAAGCTGCTCAGTCGTGTCCGACTCTGCTTCTCTAGGGACTGTAGCCCACCAGGCTCCTCTGTCCATGGGATTTCCCTGGCAAGAATAATGGAGTGGGTTGCCATATCCTCCTCCAGGGGATCTTCCCAACCCAGGGATCAAACTCACATGTCTTGCACCTCCTGCACTGGCAGGCAAATTCTTTACTACTGTCCTACCTGGGAAGCCCCAGCTACTGTACTGTTCAGTACAAATATAGAACATTTCCATCATCCAGAAAGTTCTACTGACAGCTTCAGACTAAAGTATGAGCCCCCTTCCCCATCTCTTTGAAGTGTTCCAGAAACCCTTAAGTGAGTTTTGAGGATGCCAGACAACCTGCAGAGCATGTTTTTAAAGTTAAATCATCCCAAGTACACTCTGCAGAGTTACTGTTAATAAAAGGACATAGAAATGAACATTGTTGCTGTGAAAATAATGGTTAGAATTGCAGAGACCCTTGAGCCAAGGGGACACACACTAGTTACTACATACACGAACACTTCTGGGGTACTCCTCAGGAAGTGGGCATGGGAAGGTAATGTCAGAAAATTACTAGGTTTAAAGCCGAGACCCTCTAGAAACCAAGATGTGACTTTTCTGAGGGAAAAAAGAAATCAAGTTAACCAACATCCCAGAAGCTGACACACAGGAGAAGGTAATTGGCCAGCTCTTAGAGAAGCTATCAGAAGATAACAGAAGATTTGCTGCAGCCTGTCTGCATAACTCCAGGATCCTGAGAGGAACTGGGCACTTACCTTGTGTCACCACAGAGCCTCTTTCAGGAGGAAAGGGCAGGCATCATGTCAGGTGCAATAACCATTTTACTTGCCCTGGTAAATTGGAATCGAAACATCTCCCTGGTGAGTGCACTTTGCTCTCCACTAGGATTTCCTTCTTCAGGGAGGTGAAGATGAGGATGGGGCAAAAATCACCGTGGTTCAGTGCAGTTTTCTACTAGAAGGTCTTCCCTGGTGGCTCAGACTGTAAAGAATGCACCTGCAATGCGGGAGACCCAGGTTCAATCCCTGGGTCAGGAAGATCCCCTGGAGAAGGGGATGGCTCCCCACTCTAGTACTCTTGCCTGGAAAATCCCATGGACAGAGGAGCCAGGTGGGCTACAATCCATGGACATGACTGAGCGACTAACAATTTTCCCACTAGAAAGGTCCCAAGGGTGGAACAATGAGTGCAGTTTAAGTTTGTTGATCTTTAAAAATAAATATTGTTATTACTTTATGACATTATTGTCCTTGTTTGTATTGGTAGTATAGATGGAAATGAGGAACATGGAAGTAGGCAGTCTGCTGTGATGTAACACTATTGCAAAGATTAACTGAGCGGCCTGTGAAAAGTCTTACCCTGGGTATGGCATGTGCTAAACATTAACAGAAACATTAGCTTGAATAATGAACAGTATACACACTTATTAGTAGTCAACATTAATATTTATTAGCAATTTTGATAAATAGTAGCAGTATTTAATGCTATTAAATACTAGTTAAAACATTAGTAGTATTTTTTTATTCATTCCACAAATATTTACTGCATGCCCACTTGGTGTCAGCCTGTTTTAAGCACCGGGGCAAATCCAGGAGGGGAGACTGCCTAGTGAAATAATTAGGGATGCTGATACATGCTGAGAAAAGTGACTGGGTTGAGAGGCAGGGGGGTGCGATGGGGGATGGACACTGGAGGCTGGATGTGATAGTAGATGATGTAGGTGAGGATGTAGAGAAACGGGAGCCTGCATCTACTGCTGTGAGAATGCAAGGCGGTGCCACCACCTTGGAAAACAGCCCTTATCATTTTCCTGATGGCATCCTTGTGGGAAAAAATCTTTTCATTTTGATGAAACCCTAAGTTATTTATACATATGCATTTTGGAAGTCCCAGAGGAAAAGAGAGAAGGGGCAGAAAGGACATATGAACAAATAATGGATGAGAATTTCCCCAAACTGATGAAAAGTTTAAGCACTGAGTTACTATATGACTCAGTAAATACCACTCCTAGGTATATATCCAAGAGAAATGAAAATGTGTGCCCACATATAATGATATTCATGAGTGTTCACAACAGCACTATTCATAATGCCAAAAAATAGAAACAATCTCAATGTCATCAACTGATGAATGAATAAAGAAAATATGGTATATCCCTGCAATGGAATACCATCCAGCTACAAAGAGGAATGAAGTATTGAGATATATATATATATACATATATATACACACACACACACACACACACACACACACACACAACACTGACAAACCTTAGAAACATCATGCTAAATGAAAGATGGTCACACAAGACCCCATACCGCCCATTTATATGAAATGTTCATAATAGGTCAGTCTATAGAGGCAGAAGGTCAGGGCCTGTGAGGTCAGGAGAAGTGAGGCATGACTGCTAATAGATGCAGTGTTATTTTTCAGTGTGATAGAAGCTACCTAAAATGGCGATGATGGTTGCATACATCTGTGAACATACTAAAGACCACTGAATTGTATCCTCTAAATGGGTGAATTGGATGGAACGTGAGTTTTATCTGAATAAGACTGTCATAAGAAGAAAGGTAAGACTGGGGAAATGGAGGGAAGAGGCTGCCAGGTTCTGCCGGGTTTTGCAGGCTTCATGGGAAGGTTGGTTTTACTTCAGGTAAATGGGAGAAGGCTGGAGGTTTCAGAGCAGGGAAGTGATATAATATGATTTATATATTTTTAAAAAATGTCTTCTTACTCCTTGCTCATATTAACAATATTATTACCGATGTTACCATCCTCTTGACTTTCTGGTTTGGGTGAAGTGAGTTCACTGAATGCCTGTTCTGTGGCTTCCAGGACACCAGTGCCCACTAAGAACACAGCAGCTGAGAGTCCAAGGCCAAGTATGGCTACAGAAGATCCTGAATAAGTATTTAATACCAGCCAGGGCCTCATCTGGCTTGCTTGATGGTGGATCCAAATCGAATGCACCATCTGCTCAGCCTTAATGCAGTTTTAGGGGCGAAGCAGAGAAAATCATATAGTAGGACATCCCTCTAGGACCCTTTCTAGCCTGACTTTTGCCATCGGCATCTCTGTCTGACCCTGATCGGGGAGGAGAAAACCTCACACCCCACCTGAGCCACTCCCCAAGTCAAATCACTCCACAGTTGAAGAGCATGCCCTCTGGTAAGCTTCTGTGAGTGTGTCCTCAAAGGCTCCTGGACCCTCAAGAATGTGAGCAGTAATTCTCAAAATGAATAAATAGTTCTAAAGGAACATCATCTCTGTGTGTGTGTGAGAGAGAGACAGAGAGAGAGAGAACAGAGTCTCAAACAGCCTCTTACATGTGAGGCCTGGCAGCCCTGAGCGAGGAAGGAAGTAAATATCTCATTTTGCTGTTGTCTCATTACATCATTTGTTGGCAGCTCAGATGATGTTAGTTCTGGGAACTGGCCATATGTTTTTGACAAGATAAGGACTCTTTCTCTAGATATATTGATGGCAATGAGATCATGACTTGAGAAGGTGGGGTTGTAATAGTAAAACCAAGGATCAAAAATTTAGACCTGAAGTCAGCTACCCAGTCAGAGCCAGAATGTTAGCAGTGTGTAGCTACTTTTCATCAAGACAACAGTGAACTGTGTTTACCTGATAGGTTGTGGCTCAAATACATTCAAATAAAAAAAAAAAAATCCTTTAATAATTAAATCTAAACCCAACTGTTGAACCCATTGGCCTGTAATTTATAAGTCAACGAGATGGGTTTACTGACTCACATTTAACCTTGAGACAATTTTTCAGAATGCTAATCAGCACCGCCACCAAAGTCTACTTCACTATTCATTGTAAACCTAGGCAGTTGCCTCAGGAGTCCCCCTGTGAAAGTGAAAGTGTTAGTCACTTGGTTGTGTCTGATTCTTTGCGACCCCATGGACTGTAGCCGGCCAGGCTCCTCTGTCTATGGAATTCTCCAGGCAAGAATACTGGAGTGGGTAACCATTTCCTTCTCCAGGGGATCTTCCCAACCCAGGGAATGAACCTGGGTCTCCTGAATTGGCAGGCAGATTCTTTACTTTCTGAGCCCTTGGGAAAGCCCAAAGCTAGTCAATTGCCTCAGGATTCCCTCTATAAATTTTGACTAATTTTATTATAAGTAAGAAACTCTCCTCATGATAAGGTGTCTAATGGTGACAGGAGAGGTTAAAGGTGATGATCCTCAGTATTTTCCACGCACCAGGCACTGTGCTTAGAGCTTTGTATCACTGATTTTTGTATGCGGATTTAATTCTCATGAAACAGAGACTTCTAGAGCCTGGAATTAAACTGAGGCAGTAGCTAAAGTTCAGAGAAGGTAAGAAACTTGTTTAAAATCACACAGCTCCACAGCTTTCAAAACCTTCCAAAGAAATTCATTATTTTTCATAACATCTGGTCCTTGGAGAAGGAAATGGCAACCCACTCCAGTGTTGTTGCCTGGAGAATCTCAGGGACAGGGGAGCCTGGTGGGCTGCCATCTATGGGGTTGCACAGAGTTGGACACAACTGAAGTGACTTAGCAGCAGCAGCCTAGTCCTTTAATATTAACTTATTGTTGTCTTTCATAATATGTCCCAAGCCTTTACATGAATTTTAATCTAAGTTTTCCAGGCATGCCCATGGATATAAATATTTATTGAACTATGCTTTTAAGGACAGTACACTCACAAATATCTGTAGAAGACAATAACATATAAGGCAGAATAGGAATTCTATCACTATAACTAAACCTGGACCTTCTAGATATTTGCCTAAAACAGGAGTCAACAAATTGTGGCATGTGAGCCAAAACCAGTCTGCCAGCTGTTTTCATAAATAAAGTTTTACGGGAACACTCTTTCATTCTGTATCGTCTATGGCTGCTTCCATAAGCCCTTATGGAAAAACCCGAAGGAAACTTTGTCCAACCCAGATACTATCAAAGCATATCGAGTGAGAGCTCCGCCTGCAGGCCCCCCTCGGGGACTTGGTGGCCTCAGAAACAACAGGTGTGGCCGCCCTTGCGGCTGCCAAGCCCACATTTGTACTACTTGCCCACACAACAGGCCAGGAAGTGGAAAGACAAGGTGTTAGGGAGAAAAAAGCAACTTTATTCAGAAAGTCAACAAGCCAAGATGACAGTGAACTAATGTCAGAAGGAGCCACTGAAATCTGGGGGTGAATCCACACTTCTTTTATGCCAGGAAAGAAGGAGGCAGGAAGGGGTTAAAGTCAGGAGGTGACAGGCGACAGCAGGCCTCTGGGCGCCAGCAAGGGTCAGAGGAGGGTTGCAAAAACCCTCTGTTCTTGGTCAGTTGACTCTAACTGATGGGGGTCTGGCCATCAAGTTCCTATAAATCTTGCAAGACGATCGTTATTCTTGTTCATACTTCCTTATCTCCCCACAGGAGGCAAATTTCAGGTAAGGAGCTGCGTGCATGAATCTTAAGCTGAAAGCAGAATTCCTTTCATGACTGACATGTCTGCGTGCAGGGTTAAGCAGAGGCTTACGACCCAGGTTAAAGCAGTAGAAGAGACAGACAAAATAAGAGCTCAGAGATGCCAAGCTTCTTTCCTATTGTGAGGAAACGAGTCTTTGGTGGCCACAAAAGAAGGAGAAGTAGGGAAAGGGGAGAGCCTTTGGACAGAGGATCATCTGCCAGGGCGGGGGTCTCCTAAAACCATTGAACCCTAGCCGCTCCCAGCGCGCTCGGGGCAGTAGAACTTCTCAAGCCATCTGCTCCCGGTTCACTGAACGCCAGGTGAAGCCAGCCTCCGGTAGCAGCACAGCAGAAGTAGATTTCCAGTGGAATACATAGACCCACAGGTGATTCTGATGGGCACTGAGGCCCTTGGACCCCTGGGAAAATGCTGAAAAGACCATTTCACTCAGAGAAATCTGGGTAGACGCTGGGCGGCAAAGGGAGCCCATCTTCCTGACTGTCTCCACCGAGAGCTCTGCAGCCAGATGGTCTGTTTGAGAACGGGAACGTGGTGAGTAGCCAAATTTTGCTTTCAGAGTAGAGAAGGGAGGTATCGGGACAGAGGAGGGAAAGGAAAGGGAGAAAATAGACAGTCAAGTCTTCTCTCTTCTTCCTTCTTAGCAGTGGCCCATCCAGTATGAGCCCTGCTCCTAGGTAGTAGCTGAATGACGCACACCACCCACTGCCCACCAGTGATGTCCATTGTCGAATTCCTGGAGCCTGGAAACATGTGACCTTATAAAAGAAAAGGGATTTTGTAGATGTGATTAATTGTTATTATTATTTTGGCTGCGCTGGGTCTTCATTGCTGAGAGGGCTTTTCTCCAGCTGTGGCAAGAGTGGGCTACTCTCTTGGGGTGCACGGGCCTCTCATCACGCTGGTTTCTTTTGTTACAGAGCATGAGTTATAGGGCACACAGATTTCAGTGGTTGCAACACTTGGGCTCAATAGTTATTGCACACTGGCTTAGTTGCTCTGAGACAAGTGGGAAATCTTCCCAGATCAGGGATTGAACCCGTTGCTTCTGCATTGACAGAGGTGTGATAGAGGTAATAAATCTCAGGATGGTAAGATTACTCTAGATTATCCGGGTGCACCCAATGTAATCAGACAAACCCATAAAAGCAGAAAACCTTCCCTGGCTAAATCAGGAGAGATGCCACAAAGAAGTGCCAGAAGAGGCAGGGGGATTTGAGGCATGTGAGCCTGTGCTGCTGGCTTTAAGAAGTGAAAAGAGCACAAGCTGAGAGATGCAGGGGGCAAACCCGGACCTCAGTTCTCAGACCGCAAGGAGCTGAATTCTCCAACTACCTGCGCCAGCAAGGACACAGGCTCTCTTCTGGGGCCTAGTGGTGTGGACAGCCCTGCCCACACCTTGACTTTGGCTTACTGAGCCTGAGTTACACTTCTGACCCACAGAAGTGTAAAATAAGAAACTTGAATTGTTTTAGCCTCTCAGTTTGCATTGGTGTGTTAGGGCAGCAATAGAAAATAGCATTAAGCTCTGCTGGCTGTAGCTGGAATGTGGTGCAGGTTGAAGGAATTTGGGGAGAAAGAAAATGGAAGAGAAGCTTAATTTTGAGTCCCTTGTGAAGAAAGTATACATACCTATTATCTAATCTAGTGACAAACCATCAGCCCAGTTTAATCTGTCCCTAACCCCTGGAATGGGAAATAGGAAGAAATCTGAGAGAGAATGAATGCTGTAAGGGAAGCTTTCCTGGACTCACTCTCAGAACGTTTAGGAGAGAGAAGAATCCCTCCCAGACTAGAGACCATCAGTGTCAGGACTCAGAACTTGTACTCCTTTGGGGCATCAAATCGTTTGGTTACAGTCACAGCAGACAGGTGCAGGTCCTGAACTCTCAGCTCTTTGGTACAACTGAGGGATTTCTTTGTTACAAGGTAGAACTCCAGCCCCTAACACTCGGAGTGCACCATCTGCCCCATCCTTCACCTCCCCCAGGAACTCTCAGCAATGTCAGAGGGAATGGTGGCCAAAGGCGACGTGGTCCATGTCCTTGGGGTTCTTCTCTTGTCTCCAGTCCTCTTGAGCTGCTCTTGACATCATTGTCTCCATTTCTCCTCTACCTTGTCTTTATCATGTGGTGTTCTTTTTCCAAGAAGGGAAATAAATGTATTGTTTAATTTATGAGGACATAATAATAGTATATCCCTCTGCCCGAAATGTATTCTTAAGTATTACCTTGGTCTGTACTTTAATTGAATTGGATAGAGAAGCATGTCGCCTTTGTAAGGTTAACAACCCAATGATTTACAAGACAAGGCACATTTACTGGCAAATAGATTTTAGTAATTGTTCCGCTCCACAGTGAGAAGAACGGTCTGCGCATTGATTTGTCATGACCAGGTTTGTGTATTGACTGGACATGCAGTTTAAAGCCAGAACCTAGAGGAGACAGAAGATCAAGTTTCTGAAACCCACAGCCTAGTATGGATAAGATTAGTAGGCCCCATAAACTCTTCCCGCTAAGAGGACTTTCGCTGGGGAAAGAGTCAGTTGCCCTCAGGTGGAGGCAATGATGGTCCCAAGGTGATAATTAATGGCTTACAGGTGATACAGGTGCCAGAATTAAAATACAGACCCAAGTAACACGGGTTTATTTTTGTTTTAACCTAAGGAAGATGACTTATGCCTGAGACTGAATGTTTCTAACAGAGATTCAATGTGACATTTCTAAGGGAAAGGGGAAAAAAATAGACTTGAGGGAAAGTACGTGCTAGGGTGGTTTGACTTCTTTAACATAAGAAAAAAGGCAACAACAACTCATTTAATGGTTTCAGCATCAAGCTAGAGGTCCGGTTTGCAAGTCAACTAAACCTGCTTCGCTACTTTTGCCTCAGTGGAGGTTGAGAGCTGCAGAATCAGCTGGAAACCTGGCCATTCTAAAGAAACTTCAGTAAGTCTGTCCCTTTTTACTTTCTTACCTCTCTCCAAGAGTATGAGTCCAGGAGTTCTGCTGCAAGAGGATGCAGAGGGCTTACAATAGTAGAGGGGCTGGGCCCTCAGGCCACCAGCTCCCCCAGGCCCTCTGCGCTCCGCGGCTATGGACTGCAGCTCCTGCTTCCCTTTGGTCTTTGCTCCACACAGAGAGAGTGACTGAGATGAGTCAAGCACAACAAGGGCACTCCTTATTTTATTTCCCCAAGGATGATATTCATGTCGTAGGTACAATATGTAACCTAGAGATCACGTAGGACAGGATATGAGAGAGGAGCGAGTTGTAGAGAAAAGGTCAACAGCACATGGCCCCACTTGAGAGGGCTCAGGGTTAAAAGGCAAGTGAAACGCCGTGCTTTTGAATGACTGCAATATCACACATGCAAAGAGTAACTGGTTTTTCTTTTCTTTCTTTCAAAAGCCCTTTAAATTGTGAAATAGTATACTTAAACATCAGGACATACAACATATATTTTTAATTTAAGTTAGAGGAAAATAAGCCCCTGGGAATCTACCACCCAGTTTAAGAAAACAGAACCTGAATCTTATTCCCCACGATTCCCTTCCCGGGCATGCTCACGTCCCACCCTCAGAGAGAAAGTGCCCACTGAATTTTGTGTGATCATTTAACTTTTTTTTTTTAATTTTTATTTTAACTTTAGTTTACTTTACTGTATTGGTTTTGCCGAACATTGACATGAATTCACGAGTGTACAAGCGTTCCCAAACATGAATCCCCTCCCACCTCCCACCCCATACCATCTCTCTGGGTCCTCTCCTTGCACCAGTCCCAAGCATCCTGCATTGGACATCGACTGGCAATTCGTTTCTTACTTGATAGTATACATGTTTCAATGCCATTCTCCCATTGCATCCCACCCTCTCCCTCTCTCTCTTCCCCAGAGTCCAAAAGTTCACTCTATAGATCTGAGTCTCTTTTGTTGTCTCTCATACAGGGTTAGGGTTAGAGATAACCTCTTCGTATTGCTAATATTGTTTAGTTGAATGTAGCTTCAGTTCATCTTAAATTTTCTGTATAGTTTTTCACAACTGATTTAACCCCCTTTGGTGTAGATAGAAACTTGGATCATTTCTGGTATCTTAAATGGGGCTGTTAAAGACATTGCTGTGCATGTCTCCCACCATACACAGGCAAGAGTTTTCTAGGGTAGGTAACCTGTGAACTGGCTAACTCGCTCTTCGTTATGGGGATATTCAGTCTTAACTGCCTAATGCAAACTTTTTCTAGAAGTGGCTGTACCAACTTTTACTCCACCCGCAATGAATGAGAGCTTTCATTGCTCCATAACCTTGCCAATAGTTGATACTATTAGAGTTCTTAGATTCTCCTAACCTGGTGGCATAAGATATGTTTCAGTGCAGTTTTAGTTTATAATTAATTTGGATTACTTAAGGTTGAGCATCTTCTTCTGTTGGCTATTTGTTTCTTCTGTGAAATATCTCTAACCTTTTTCCTTTATTTTAAATCAAGTTTTGATCTTTGTTATTAACTTATTTGCTGTTCAGTCACTAAGTCGTGTCTGATGCTTTTGCAACTCCATGGACTGTATCCCACCAGGCTCCTCTAATTTCCCAGACAAGAATACTGGAGTGAGTTGCCATTTCCATCCGCACTGATTATATATTCTAGATCAGCGCTGACCAATAGAAATGATGCAAGCTACATATGTAATTTAATCATTTCTAGTAACCACATTAAAAAAGTAAGAAACTGGTAAAATTGGTTTTAATAACTTGTTATTTCATTTACCTTAGTTTATATTATCCACATGTACCTGAAATATTATCATATAAAATTACAGATGAAGATTTGAGATCTGGTGTGTATTTTAAACTTAGGGTAAATCTCATTTCATCCTAGTCACATTTCAATTGCTCAAAAGCCACATGTGTGTCACAGAACAGTGGGTGTCCAGAGAGAATCCCTTGTGAATCATGCTCTTGTCCAACCTGTATCTTTTCACCTTGTGGTTTCTTTTTATAAGCAAAAATTCTTCACTGTACTGTAGTCACATTTGATTGACCTTTTTTTACTGCTATTTTGCATTTTCTTTAAGAAAACTTTCTCTATGGTGAAGTGATAAATAGTTCTTTATTTTTTCATCTATTAAGGTTTTCAAGTCATGTCCTTCATATTTAAGGTTTTGATGCATGCAGACTCAGGCATGCAGGCTTGGTGTTTGTTTTTTAAGATAGAGATTCAATTTTACTTCTTCATGTAATCAGCTCTTCTTCGAATAACCCTCTACTGGTCTGCATATCAGCCCTGTTATATTCCAGTTCCCATTACAAGCATTGGTATGTTTCTGAATTCTCTCTTTACTTCCATTTCTCTTTTTGTCGTCTTTTCAAATACCAAATGTCTTAATTACAGTAACTTTAAAATAAACATTATCTGGTGGGACAAGTCCCTTGGCTTGCTTTTTCCTTAGGAGTTTCTTGGTAAATTTGGAACTTTGCTTTCACACATAGTTTAAAATCACTTTGTCATGATCTGTGAAAATCCTTTAGCAGTCCCTTCATTTTCATGGTCAAGCTTCCATTTTCAGATGAATCATTTTGCACTGCCAGTCTGCCTTTTCATCTGTAAAATGGGAATCTGTAGTCTCATTTTTATAAGATTATTTCTAAGATTAAATGAAACAATACATATATAGTATATAGCACAGTGCCTGAAACTTGAGAAATTTCCAGTAACTGAACAAGTAGTTTTGTTATTGTTAGAGCTGAGACATGGCCACCCCGTTGTGCCATGTGACTTCTCAGAGGAAGGCTGGCTTTTAATTCTGCAGGACTGCAATACAGAACTGCAGACTTGTTGCCACCTTGTCACATTCTAATGCAGGCTTTCATGCTTAATAATACACATGTGTGGTACTTGACACTTTTTAAAGTATTTTCCCTCATTTGGTCACATTGGATTGTTCAGGAACCTTGAGAAGCAAGTAGGCATGCACATATTTGGAAATACTTGAGGCTAGAGCTTCAACCAAGCGTTAGGGACTCTATCAGAGAATTGAATATAAGTAATGAGAAACAAAATCTTCTACTGGGCCACCTACTTGCCAGCCATCAGCCAAGATAATGTGTAGGCAGAGGTGAGAGTCGGATTGCCAAATAAAATAGAGAACACCTGCTACATCTGAATTTGAGATAAACAATGAATAATTTTTAGTGTAAGTATGTCCCAAATATTGCACAAGATATACTAACATTAAAATTTATTTACTCATCTGAGATTCAAATATAACTGAGCATTTTATGTTTTGTTTTGCTGAGTCTAGCAATCCTAAGTGTGTGGGGGGGAGGGTGTGAGTGGGGTGGTTGTTACCCCGACTACTTCAAATTGGGACTGTGCTCTAGTGACTTACTGCAGCAGTTGCCTTTAGATGGCATGAGGTCCTACTCCTACTTTTGGTAAAAGTAGAAACTGAGATCCAGAGGCTTAGAGCTGGTTAACTGCAAAAAAAAAAAAAAAAAAGAGATGCTTCTCAACTCTCAACTCTGGGTTTTTTCTAATGCTTCTAAATGGACAAATATACACAGCCAAATTCTCTTTATCTTCTAAATCGTAGAGAAGTAGGGACCTTTACCACACTGACCACAGACCTTTGCCCATATATGGGTTCTGTGGCAGGTCCTGCTCCCCAGACCAGTATCTGGTCACCCATGGAATTAATCCAGGTCTGAAATGCTCAGGATTCTAGACAGTACCATGCTGCATGGGAGCTGAAGGGCATGAGGGTAAATGACTGGTCTTTGAAATGATAGCCTTGTCAAAGTCTTAGTTACCATGGTGATGGGGAATCACATACTGATAAAAGCATAGAAATCTTCAGATACAAAAAGGGAATAAAAAATGATGAAGGGGAAGGACAGAGTAACTGATGAGGAAAGATAATGCTTCTTCCTAGCATCTGGAGGGGCTGAAGGACAGATTGGCAGAGAAGAAGTGGGGCTCCACTGGGAGAGGCAAGTGGTATAACAAGACTTGATATCAGAATATTCTTTTCTCAAATGAAGGCTCTTAGACTGAGAAAGGGCTCCCATGGGCCTCTTAGACTGATGAAGAGTCCCATTGCCGAAGTCATTTAAAACCAGAGCTGAACAAGGCAATGGAAAGTGAATCGCAGGAAAAAGTCCCCTGGATGTCTTTTGGGATGGACTTGATAATCAAATAGGTCTCTTCCTTCTCTCAATTCCTGTGAATCACTGGCTCATTTGAAAACATGATGCTTAAAACTCTCAGGGAACCAGAAATTGAGAATTTAATTGAAAGTAATTTTCACACAAGTGAAGCATGGTCCAGAAATTTATTGTGTGTATGTGTAAATTTTTTTCTTAAATTCAGGATAAGGTGAGAAACTACTCTCACATCTTTACCAGATCAGGGCTTAATTTTCAAACTTGATGAGTTGTTGCTATTCCTAACCTCAGTTTCAAATTATTGCTATTCCTAACCTCTAGTGACACTTGGCTGATTATGTCTGTTTGACTTCATTTTTCTAACTAAATAGTCTTTTCAGGAAATAGATCTTCCAGCTTACTTCCAAGCTCTAAATAAACATCCAGAGTATCTGTGTGCTATAAAATCACCTCGTCTATGATGCTGATCCAAGGCATGAAAATTGCCTTCCTGGTGCTAGATGCCAAGCCTGGTTGACCTTCTCAATTTCTCTGCCGCACATCTGAAAAACAAACCCAGCTGTTGTGGAGAAACATCAGGAGTAGATACCCATTATATAAACATTCATGTTTTCCTTCCATTGCAGATGGCCTCAAAGGAGATGAATTACATAAAAACTCAACCTGTTAGCAGCCCTTGATTGCTGCCATGCTCTTTCCCTTACATCATTTCTAAGATCCCTGGCAATAGATGTCTTTTAAAGGCAATTTTGGTAGCAGCTATTATCTTTTGCCTCGTATCTTGCTTGCCCTCCGTGAAATGAATGAACAAATACTGTTGATTCTACCCTTTCTCCTCTGACTCTTCCCCTCCATGCCAACTGCTGCAGCCCATTGTCACAGCCTGAAGGCCTCGCCTCTGCCTTGCTGCGGACAGCTACATGGAGTTTCCCAAAGTAGAACCTTGATCCTATCTCTTCCCTGCTCAAAAATTGTCAGTAGCTCCCAGTTTTCTTTCTATGAGACATTTTCCAAACATTAATCTTTCTAATACCACCTCCACTGTTTGTTTGCTATTTTTCCTTCTATCTGTGCTGTTGTTTACTTCATATTTATCTTTAAATGGAACTTTTTTACTTAAATGTATTCTAAAAGAAACTTTATCTGTAAGTAGATGGAAACCAGTATTATCTGTCATAATAGAAGCTAACAATACATACAATGAAAGAAAACAAAACAGAACAGTATCTCCTGAGACAGAGCTGCCTGAGGCTATAAGCCTGAGGCCTGCTCTCTCTGTGTTGACAGGACTACATTTATTCCTCCAGATCCGTTTGCCTCCCTTCTCTTTGCTCCTTGCCCCAGGAGGCTGAAGCCTGTGGACTAGCCTGGGAGCTCTGTCAGGATCTTGTTTCCGGTTGGGCTTTGAGAGCCCAGTGGGGCCTTGGAGGGAGGGAAGATTTCTGGAAACTCTGCCTCATCTTCTACCTTGACACTAGAGACAGTGACACCCGGGCCTTTACTGACCCTGGGTTACTGCCCTTGTGGTGAGCTATTCATGTGTGTGGTCAATAGCCCCTTCCTTACCCCTTCCTGGATTCTCCTGCTTTTGATGGTGGCATCTCTCTCTCCTTGTGAAATTGTTTACCTCAGATTGGGACTTGAACCCATGTGCTGGGACTCAAACCCAGGCAAAACCTTGCTTAGGACTTGTATTGTCTCCACTTCAACAAACCCTGTGTGTCATCTGCTCCATGTCTCCCATGAAGCACACAGTTAAATTCCTCAGTCTCCTGGCTGAGCTGAGACTTTTATGCAGGCTTTCTGGCCACTCCGACACCAACTGGTTATTCTTCCACAAAGTATGTTGTGTTGTAGCTTGTTTTATCATCAGGCCTTCTCTCTGTTTATGAGCCTCCATTCATTCACTTAGCAAAGTAGTTAAAACCTGCAAACTTTCAGGTACATGCTAGGTATTGAGCATACAGTGATGGGTAAAACATCCCTGTCTCACAGAGATCAAAGGCCTAAAGAGGACTGCAGAAACCCTTATAAGAAAGCCATTACTTTGAGACTCCTCATCAGTAATTTATGTACACACAGACACACATGGGCAACATGCAGCCATTGGTTTACCATTTGGGATGAAATTGTCTTGTTTGGAGGTCATCCTTCCTTGGGAGACAGTTGCCATCACATACACACCTCAGAGTAAGTCAGAGGGTAAAGATACCACATATAAAAGCTCATCAGGGCTTCCCTGATAGCTCAGTTGGTAAAGAATCTGCCTGCAACGCAGGAGGTGGTTTAGTCGCCAAGTCATGTCCGACTCTTGCGGCTCCATGGACTATAGCCTTCCAGGTTCCTCTGTCCATGGGACTCTTCAGGCATGAATGCTGGAGTGGGTTTCCATTTCCTTCTCCAGGAGAATGAGGAGACCCTAGTTCAATTCCTGGGTCAGGAAGATCTGGAGAAGGGATAGGCTACCTTCTCCAGTATTCTTGGGCTTCCCCTGTGGCTCAGCTGGTAAAAAATCCTCCTGAAATGCAGGAGACCTGGCTTTGATCCCTGGGTTGGGAAGATCCCCTGGAGAAGGGAAAGACTACCCATTCCAGTATTCTTACTTGGAGAATTCCATGGACTGGCAGACTACAGTCCATGGGGTCACAAAGAGTTGGACATGACTGAGCGACTCATTAAAAAAAAAAAAAAGAATCCAGTTTCGGTACAAAATGCCCCCAACCCAATTTGAGGATAGCAGTGAGTACAATCTATATTTTAAATGTCTTCCCTGAGATAACTTACAATTGACCCATTGAGGTAGCTCATCTTTTTGTCTTGATCAAAAGAATGTAACTTGAGGAAGATTGTAGAAGTGACTCTGCCTTCTCTATTGTTTTAGTGGACAGAAGAGCATGTGGGGTTACCTTGGGTCATTCATCGTGGGTGGCTAGATATCCCTCTGTTTGTGTCCAGGAGAGGAGGAGGAGGAAGTGGAGAATCCCTATCCTGGTTTCCAGAGAAAGCCTGCCACTATGGAAGCCTATGGGTACCTTTCATGCTATCCCCCTGTAAAGAATGAAGAGTTGAGTTTCCTCAGCAAGAATCACAGCTTTCTGTTTACCTATTTTGTGTGAATAGAAATGAATAGATGTGATCTATTTTATTACTTCATTCTGACAAGAACCCTCTGAAGTTGGCACACTTGTTGCATTTACATATGAGGAATCTCAGGCTCACTGAGCTCAGGTGCCTTGCCCAGAGGATACCGAGCTGGCGAGTACCCAGGTCCCTGATGCCCAAGCTTGTGCTTCCTATTGTCTCACATTGCTTATCAAGACACTGTGTTCATGGTATTTGGTTAGGCTGACCTGACCTTGTGAGTATCTGATAGCTTAATACCTGGGCTAACCTCTCTAGCCATTGCCTTGTTGGTACAATGAGTGATGTTCTAAAGATAAGTCAGGCCCACTGCTATAACCTGAAGAGAGAGACTGGAGCACTGCTGCTGCTGCTAAGTCGCTTCAGTCATGTCTGACTCTGTGCGACCCCATAGACGGCAGCCCACCAAGCTCCCCTGTCCCTGGGATTCTCCAGGCAAGAACACTGGAGGGGGTTGCCATTTCCTTTTCCACTGCATGAAAGTGAAAAGTGAAAGTGAAGTCGTCCAGTCGTGTTTGATTCTTAGTGACCCCATGGACTGCAGCCCACCAGGCTCCTCTGTCCATGGGATTTTCCAGGCAAGAGGACTGGAGTGGGGTGCCATTGCCTTCTCCATTGGAGCACTGAGAGAAGTCCCTAAGAAGGGACTCTGAACCTTGCCCCTGCACGTGCTACCATTCCTGTTTGTTTGTCCTTTTGTTTGCTAACAACCTCTCTGTCCAGACCATAAATTCCACAGGAAAGGGTCATTATTGTGATGTACACCCTTCTATTCCTGGTGCCACCAATAAATACCTATTGCATGAATGAGTTGCATGAATGAATTCTGTCTAAATTATCCAGGTATAATACATGTTATTTAATTCTATTTATCAGAATTTTTCAGCAAAGAGTTCTGTCCTTTTTGACACAGCATATTACAATTTGTGTAATTTATTCATAAAATCCTTCATAGACTACTAATTCCTGTGGGACACAGTCCCTTTGTATGCTATGGGATCTGCCACCATAAAGTGTTCACAAGAAATAACTTTAAAAACTCTTCTTTGAGGCTATGCTGACTATGGATTTCTGAATAGCTGTGTCTGTGTTTCTCTTTGTGTCAGAATATCCAGTGTGGGATGTTGGCATCTCTTTGTCTAGGACACTTAAAGATTCTGTGTTAAATGATGGTTGTGAGGTAGCAGAGGAGAAAAATGAGAAATCTCCACTCCCTGAAGTACACACACTTCACACACCCAGGAGGTAAATTCCTGGTGTGGATTTTAACACACACGTACCATCTGAACACAGTTTGCTTATGTGTCTAGATGACAGGATGATCTCTGAACAGAGGCTCCACGTCTCTCATAGGCAGGAAATCCAACCCTGTGTCTCATGGCTGCCATGAAACCCAGGGCACCATAAAGTTTGTTTTCATTCCCAGATAAAATTGAGGCAAAGCCACACATCGACTGAGACCTCAGTTTGTCTGTGAGCTTGCAGCCCCCTCCCCGACTCTATGGCATTCCTCCACTCAGCAGATGGGGAACAGGAAAAGGGCCCCTAGAGAGCCAGCATTCTACCCCTTTCTTTGAATTTTGCCAAATGGCTTTGCAAGTGCTCTCAAGAGTCACTTACTACCTCTGCGGGTATGAAAATACCCTGTGAAGTTCAAGGGTTTGTGAAATCACGTGAAACAGATTTGAAAGCTGCTCTGGCAAAGCGATTGCAGTCCGAATTAGCTGTGTCACCAAGCCATATCCTGGCTTAAACGATGTTATTTATATCCAACTGCACTCAACAACTGCCGAAGCCATCTGTGGAGCACCAAACTCTCCCCATAGCATTTGTCGCCTAGCCCCTCCTTTGTGTGAGGACAAAAAGGGTTGCTCCTCTAAACCTGTGCTTGAGCCAACCTCACACAAGGAAAAAAAAAGTCCCTAATAGTGAAGTGCTCATTGGGATTTCTGGACGTGCTGTACAAACCCAGAACATTGTAGATTAAGAGGCAGAAAGAGAAGTCATTGCCTCCTCATGCCTTTAAATGTGTCTCTCTCTGGAAAGAGGAAATGTAGGTATATACAGCAGTAACTGGCATCACTGAGGCTCAGTGTTTTTTTAATCTAAAATGGAAGAACAGCATCTACTTCCCAGGGCTGGTGAGAGATCCTAGGAGATGATGCACTCAGGGCTCTTAGTACAGTTGTTATGGGCGGGTAATCAGCTTCTGGTGCATAGCCACCACTGCCCAAGGTCATCCGGAAGGCTGTGCGGCGTGTGCGCATGCGCCAGCTAAGAGCGTAGCAACAGCTTTCAGGTTACCAGATCTGGTCACGTGGGTCCTGAGTTCTGGCAGCCATTGGGCACTGGCTCCAAAACTGAAGTCTCATTCATCTGGGCGTAAAATTGCATGCAATGCATTTTCCGGGGAGCTCAAAAGGTTCTGTGTGGCCACCTTAACTAGAGACCAAAAGTACAGCATTTGCATTTTGATGCCTCCATTTGCTGTTTGATGATCTTACTGTTTGCTTTATCTGTTTTTGTGTCTGCCTGTGTCTTCTGTCGGAAATGAGGTGGTGGTAGATAAAGAACTTTTGTATGTTAGGGACCTAAATCTGACATCATCTAAGGGTGGCAAATACGAATACTTGTTTCTCACTACTGCCTTAAAAATAGAGTTACTTTGCCTTCTTGGTAATGAACCACATTGCTTTCTACATTTGTCTGAGTTCACAACCACATCCCGGTGTTGGGAATCTGTATAGCTCCCTGGTGAGATACTAGCAGCCATAGTTGGGGCAGAGTCACTCCCTTAAATGATTCCAAAATATCCCCCATCCAGTCTCCCAGTGCTGAAGAGGGTAAGAATTACTGCTGAGGGTCTGGGTCTGGGAGAGGAGCCAGAGTAGTCTGCCAAGTGCAAATTTATTTGGAAGGGTCAGTGTTTAGCTAAAAAAGAATTGATACAAAGTTTTCATTTTATTCCATTCTGTATCCATGTTTGTTCTAATATTGATATTTAGAAGTGTTTAATTTATTGTCCCCCAACACAAAAATGTTTAAGTAAAATTAAGACTGTAAGAACATCTATATGAAGTCTACAGTTTCGCTGACTCCCAGCATATGACATTTGCTGACTCCACGATTATTAGATATGAGATATGGAACTGTAAGTCAAATTCTCAATCACCCTTTTATTCCATATTCAAACTAAACTGGGTTTATGTAAGAATAAGTGGGAAGGAACCTAGCTATGGTTTTGGGAAAAATTAGGGGAAGTGTATCTGCAATACTGATGAAGTATATGACGTTCTATGTCTGCTGTAACATCCAGGGGAGAATTGTATGTTAGATTAAAACAGAAACAGATCCAGCCTTAGTTGTCATTCAGTTGTGTCCGACTCTTTGCGACCCCATGGACTGTAGCCTACCAGGCTCCTCCATCCATGGAATTTTCCAGGCAAGTGTACTGGAGTGGGTTGCCATTTCCTTCTCCAGGGGATCTTCCCGACCCAGGGATCGAACCCAGGTCTCCCGCATTGCAGGCAGACGCTTTACCATCTGAGCCATCATTTAGCCACTGCATCCTAATCTTATTTGGGCTTCCCTGGTGGCTCAGATGGCAAAGAATCTGCCTGCAATGCAGGAGACCCGGGTTTGATCCCTGGGTGGGAAAGATCCACTAGAGAAGGACATGGCAACCCACTCCAATACTCTTGCCTAGAGAATTCCATGGATAGAGGAGCCTGGCGGGCTATAGTCCATGGTGTCGTAAAGAGTTGGACATGACTGAGTGACTTAACACTCCACTCCACTCCTAGTCTCATTTAGGCTGTTACCATGAAAAATATTAGATAGTAGATGCTCCAGATATTAAAGATTCAGATGACCTTTCTGAAGCAACTTGCCTTGGACTAGATAGGTAGGGAGTGTTCTTGTGTTCAGAAGTTACTTCTCTGACCCTCCTCCAATGTACAGGATGAAATAGCTTTAATTCTTCCCAATATAACTTTACTCATTGGAAAAGTGCATGTATATATTTATACAAATAAATATATCAATACAACCTATATACATCTAATATATGAAGGCCTACTGTATATTAGGTATGAGGATTACCAGTATACCAGTAAAATATCAAGAAACTATACAATTAAGGCCTCTGGTCTGATGGAGCTCATATTCTAGGGTATGGAGAAAGATGATAAACACCCTAAATAAAATTTCAAAACCTGATGTGTGCAACAAAGAAAAATTCTAAGTGTGTAAGTTTGCCTGCTTTTGAGAGGCCAAAGACAGCCTCTCTGATAGGCATCATTTAAACCATGATCTCTCTCTTTTTTAAAAATTATTTATTTTTGGCTGTGCTGGGTCTTCATTGCTATGCATAGGCTTTCTCTAACTGCAGTTAGCAGGGCCTGTTCATTGGAAGGACTGATGCTGAAGCTGAAACTCCAATACTTTGGCCACTTGGTTTGAAGAGCTGACTCATTGGAAAAGACCCTGGTGCTGGGAAAGATTGAAGGCTGGAGGTGACGGGTATGACAGAGGATGAGATGGCTGGATGGCATCACCGACTCGATGGACGCGAGTTTGAGCAAGCTCCAGGAGTTGGTGATGGACAGGGAAGCCTGGCGTGCTGCAGTCCGTGGGGTCACAAAGAGACACGACTGAGCGCCTGAACTGAACTAAACTGACTCTCTAGTGGCAGTGCACAGGTTTCTCATTGCAGTGGCTTCTTTTGTTGGATAGTTGCGGCTTGTGGGTCCTCAAGCTTGGGCTCAGTAGTTGCGGCACATAGGCTTAGCTGACCCATGGCATCTGGGAACTTCCTGTAGCAGGGATTGAACCTGTGCCCTCTGCACCGGCAGGTAGGTTTTTAACTACTCGACCACCAGGAAAGTCCTAAACCATGATCTTAATAAGTAACTGTCCTGACCGTTGGGCTTCCCTGATGGCTCAGCGGATAAAGAATCTGCCTGCAAAGTAGGAGACATAGGAAATGCGAGTTTGATGCCTGGGTCAGGAAGATCCTCTGAAGGAAGAAAATAGCAACTCATTCCAGTATTCTTGCCTGAAAAAAATCCCTGAAAAATGGACAGAGGAACCTGGCGGGCTGTAGTCCAAAGAGTCGGATATGACTGAGTGACTAAGCAAGCAAACATATGGACTATTGGGGAGAAGAGATTTTAAGGCAAAACGTAGAACTAGCTTGTTTTTGTTTTGTTTTGTTTTTAAAGAATCCTAGAGAAGGCCACTATGTTGAATCCTTAAAGAGAAGATTGTGGCATGTTCCTGGAAATATAGACACCCTTTAAAGAAAGTAATTCTATGTGAATATAGTATTTCTGAGTTCTAAATTATGGATTTTTAAAGTAAAACAGAATATTTAAAGTAAAAAGCTTCCAAAAGACAGAGGGATTTGCAAAATGTCTAAACTTCACGTGTGTGCCTTGTATACTCTATATAAGCCATCAAAAAAGAATGTATGGCTTAAACTAGAGTCAGCACTGTAGGTGGTCTAGCCATCGTCTCCAGCAGTTCTCATCCTTTAAATACATAAGGCCCTGGTAGAACTCACTAAAATGTCAAGCTTCAGGGCTTGACTTCTTTGGAAATGTGCAGTTAACCTGCTCCCTGGGTGGGAAACAATGCTATACCTAATGGGTGACACTGCTTTTGGGGTTGGACCCCCGACCTGTTCTAGGTCAGAGTGTCTGGCCATTCAGAGCAACAGCAGAGCCATCGTGGCTGAGCCTCTGCTTCAAGGTACAGGCTTCCCTACATTAACTGGATCCTCGCAAGCTCATTAAGTAGTTGGTGAATGTCTTATGCATGTTGCACATGAAGGGACTAAGGCTCGGATGAGGCAAAGCATTTGTATCCATTAGTAAACAACTAGTGATGGACAGAGGCTGTTTCCACGGGGCTGTCCTCCAAGGCTACTCCTCTATCAGATTGCTTGCCAGATAAGCGTTCATACTGGGACCTTCCATCCCTGCTGAATCAACTGAGCTAACCCAGGGGTCACCGTGGATGCAGGTTGTTTCCAGACCTGTAGGTGTGGCCTGGCCACTCAGTGAAGACCCCATCTGGCTCTGGCTTCACAATCAGCTCACTTGCATTCTCTTCTATCCTTGATTATCCACTGTTATTCATATCTGGCCTCTGCCAGACTTGTCCTCAGATCTGAAGTCTCTACCCTCCATTAATGTTTGCATGAATGAGCTTGATAAATGCATTCATTTGAGAAGGCAAACTGCCTCCCTGTGTATGTTTTAACATCAGTTCAGTAGAGTGACACTTCCAAGAGCTGACTCATTGGAAAAGACCCTGACGTTGAAAAAGATTGAAAGGAGGAGGAAAGGGGGGTGGCAGAGGATGAGATGGTTGGATATCACCAGCTCAATGGCCATCAGTTTGAGCAAACTCTGGGAAAGAGTGGAGGACAGGGAAGCCTGGCATGCTGTAGTTCATGGGGTCACAAACAGACACAATTTAACAACTGAACAGCAAGAGTGGCATGACTGGGTTTAGCACAGATGATAATGTTTTGAGCTGATGCTGGTCTAAATCATTGTCCTGCTTGGACTATGACAGATTAAATTTCATAGATATACGAATCAGAGACTCCCCACCCCCTACCCCAGGATAAAGGGCTGCCCATAGAATTGGGAAGCTCTTCCCATCAGTGTAAGTGAACACGAGCTACAGTATGAATACATTGCTATTGCTTTTGAGAGTGCTTCTATTAAAGCAGACTGAGAAGGAATCCTTACTAGACACCAGTCTGCTGCTGCTGGTAATCACCTTATCTGACCCACTGGTAACTCAGGTTGGATAATGGATCAATGGATCCTTGTGTGGCTCTGGAGGTCTCCTGATGGGCAGTGAGGGATCTGTAAATAAGCCAGAAATCCAACTGTGAAAATAACCATGAATATATAGAGGCTAATTCATAAAACAAAAACACTTATCTAAAATTAAAACAGGACAAGGCAGAACTGAGATATCGCCTTGTTGTCCAGAAAATTGGCTGTCTAAGTTCCACTTTAATCCTGCAGAAGGGCATTTCTTGTGGAATAACATAATTATTTTGATGTCTTAATAAATGATTTGGCTTTGGAAGTTTAGAAAGTCAGCATAGAGTAGAAAGTCAGCATAAAGTATAAAATCAGTATTAAAGTCAGTGTTCAGTCAGTATAAGTCATATAGAAGGGAGGGGGCTGCTGCAGCAACATTAGCTAGGGAACCTACTGCCCTGCCACAGGGGAAAAATAAAGGATGAGTAGTTATGGTGGAGATAAAAATTAACACAGGAGTTTTATTTAAAAAAAAAAATCATTCTCCATCCCTTTGAAGAAGCTATTTTCCATGCTGGCTCAGTTTCTCTCCTGCATTTTTAAGGAGAGTTACTTTGCTGGTCCAGTTTATAAGTTTTTGTGATGCAGAACTTTGGGATTGAATGTGTGTGCGTGCAATATACAAACACATGTATGTATATATGTATAGAGAAATGCACTTATATGAGTACATGCCATATATATATACATGTATGAGTGGTATATCTGACATATATACATACAGATATATATGTGTTTCTCTGTCAGAATCATGTGGGCTGAAGAGTTAAGAGCATTTCTGGTTAAAAATTGAGAGTAAATTATTTGGAGAGGTTCTGGAATAGTTGTGGAGTTTATGAACTGGAGATAACAGGAAAGAGGATTTTAAGAATCACCTTAGAGAGGATTAAGAATCATTTTAAGAATCATGTGTAAATTAGGGTTTCAGTCATATTCTTTGAGAGATGCAAGACTGAAACTTTTCAGATGCTTTGGCTGATGGACCCGTGTCTGTTACGAGGCAGTACTGGGACTGAATCTCATGGGACCCCATAATGTATTTGATTTACACAAACATAAGCTACTGTTCCCTGCCCCCAACACATACAATCCTCCTTAGGCATGCTATATGCATTTTACTTCACTGGGAAACATGATTGGTGGGCAAGGCATCAGGAGAGGGAAAGAATGATTTGTAAAACTAAAACAAGTTGAAGTTTATCTTCCAGAAAGACAAATTTCTTTATTGGCATTCTCAAAGATACAAATGGAGATACTGTTAGAGAAAGAGAGACAGGAAAATGAAGTGACTTGTCCAGTCAGGTCCTTGCTTATGGAGAAGTCTTCTTTCCAACCAGTGCCCCTTTTCAAAGAAAGAGAGAAAAGAAAAGTGAGCTGTGAGAACATGCGTGTGTGCTGCTAGTGAAAATGAGGATTCCAGGTCAGGAGATATTTTTGGATGGGTTATCCTTTTGGTTTTGTCTCTGGTTTGGGTATACTCCATAAAAAGGATGCGGGGTGTGTGTGGGTGTGTGTGTGTGTGTGTGTGTGTGTGTGTGTGCGCACGTGCAGGCGTGTGTACAGGCAGGTTTGTACAAGTGCATCATTTTTCTCAGTATCTTTCTCATGGTATCTACATCCTGGATGATGCTGGTTGTTTTCCAGTAACAGGGCTGAGACCTGATTACAGACTGAGGACTAAGAGCTTTGGGCTTCCCACGTGGCTCAGATGGTAAAGAATCTGTCTGCCAATGCAGGAGATGCAGTTTCAACCCCTGAGTCAGGAAGATTCCCTGGAGAAGGAAATGGCAACCCACTCCATTATTCTTGCCTGTGAAATCCCATGGACAGAGGAGCCTAGGGGGATGCAGTCCATGGCATTCCAGAAGAATTGGACACGACTTTGCAACTAAGCAACAACAGAGTTTTGTTAAATCACTAACCTAGATTTTATAAATCTTAAGACGTCGTTTAGGAAGGAACTTGATGATGGACTAGAATTTATGGCAATTTCTTGTTTATTATAGACTCAGTACAGAAGAAAATGGCTATTGGTCAATTGTATCTTTAGATTGCCCCCATCCCCAGCCCCCAGCACACCCCCACCGAAAAAATTCTAGCTGTTATAGGCTTCATATTTATCTGTATGGAAGCTTGCTTTGTGAGGCCACGAATAAATAGTTAACAAACTGGGAAAAAAATATAGAAATAATTCGCTTGTGTGTCAGAAAAGGGGAGGGAAAAAAAACCCCGTGTACTTGTGTGCACGTGTGTGTATGTGCAATCTCAATTAAATTAACTGCTTTTAGAGAACTGTTTCTCTCAACACTTCAGGCAAGAACAAACTCTACCAGCAGGGAGAAGAAATCCAATTGAGGGGTGCATGGAACCATCTATAAAGGGTGAGAAATCACTCTGTCAAGCAAGAGAGGATTGAAATTAAACAGGTATGAAAATTACATGCTCCCTGGAAGAGTGGCTTACGCTCAGAAATTGACTACAGAGTGGGGGGTATGCTAGTAAACTGCTGTCTGTGTAATTTCATCCTGTCACCAGGTAACTGCAGCTGTAGTCAACATGCTCATACAACAAAGGGGCCTGTCTGCTGTGTGCGCAGAAGGAGCCAGCTGACGGGCCATCTGGGTTTCTGCAGTAAAGAATCAAGATCCCTTCCTGGCTCTCAGACCACCACTAGCATTCTGAAGGACAGCCACTGAGAGCAGTGAAGTCGTTTCCATCAACTAATCCCAATCACACACACACCAATTCCCTGGGAAACGCAGGATGAATGAAAGTACCCCACATCTGGTGAAACTCGGGAACAGCTGCAGGGTAGGCAGCGCGCTGTAATTAGGGGTCACAGTTGTCACAACTGGTAATGACACTCCAGCCTCCGGCCCATGTCCATAGCATGGTTGCCGAGAAAACCCAAAGCATTTCCAGCAGCTGTCGAATCTCTCTCTTTGCTACTCCACTGAAGGAGGCTTCTTACATGTCTCTCATAAGGATGATCTATATTTCAAATCAGAATATTCTGCATTCTAACCATCATTAGTAACTGAAGACTTGAGGCATACCTCCTGGCTGGCTGGGACCCAGCTGACGGTGGTTGTCCCACCACTGAGTCACCTTTCAGGATGCAGAGGAATTATTCCTCATGAAGCTTTTGTGAGCCAACCCCCCGGGTAAGCTTCCAGACTCTTTCTCTACTGTAAAAGGGAGAAGATGCATATAAGCTTATATGGATGTATTTATGTAAGCTTATATGGATGTTTGTATTTATGGTTGGAAAAGCTTGGGAAATGTAGTCCCCCCCCCTTTTTTTCTTCTACAAATAATTTGCAGAATCTTAGAGGGTACCCCAGCCTCCAGGATCTAATGTCTGATCCGGAGTAGAGCTGATATAATAATAATAATAGAAATAAAGTGCACAATAAATGTAATAGCTTGAATAATCCTGAAACCACCCCATCCCACAACAGTCCATGGAGAAACTGCCTTCCACAAAACCAGTCTCTGGTGCCAAGAAGTTTGGGGATGCCTGGCTTAGAGTATTCAGGTGACTTGACCGAAGATGCTTGATGGGTTGGAGGATGAGCTGCATCTGTAACTTGATGCTCCAAGGAACATGCTGAATCCCATGATCAGTCTTTATCTTCACATCATTGCTTTGGGCTCTGAAGTTAGCTTCTCATGGTCAGATCCTGTCCTGTGTTTACACTGACTGAAATACCTTTATCATATAACAAATCTATTATATGGTCAGGCTTATTAATGCTAGTTGCCATAACAGACAAATGCCCCAAAACTTAATACCCCAAGATTATCTCTTGTTCATATCAGATCAACTGTATTTTGGTGGCCCCCATAGCTATGCTGCCAGGAATATGTGACCTGCAAGGTCTTGAGTGCAGGGGTAGAGAGAAATGGATAAGACATATTGGCTCATAGTACGGCAGTAAAATTTACTACATGACCCTGACCTCAGCACTGGGGTAGGGGATTGAACGGGGAGGGAAAGTGGAGGTGGGAATGCAGAAAGGGCACATGGATGTCTGGAAAGCAATCCAACTCAAATTCTAGCATCTCTATGAAGGAGGAAACAGAACAGGCTCTATCTTGAAAGCAGGACTCCATCTTGGGCCAGACAGTGGACTTTGAGCTACCTGCCCGGTATCTATGGAAACGACATACCAACTGGAAAACCAGGCCCCCAGAAGAGCGAGCCCCAGGGCTCGTACCTAGATTCTCTGTTGCCTAAAAGAGTACCCTAGTTATCTGTGTAAGTGAATAGAATTATACATTCTATTATGCTTGTTGGGGTATGACCACGGGCCTATTGATAATTGTTTACTGTTAACTACCTAGGCTTAAGGGATATGAATCACAGGTTAACTTTGTATCTTTCTTTTCCTTTGTTCAGACTAGTTTCAGGGAATTTGGGGAGGTGGGTTTGGGCACGTACACTTAGGGTATATAAGGTTTTCACAAAAACTGGTCGGGGTCCTTGGCTAAGAGGAGACTCTACCTTGGGCCCGCCATTGTAATAAAATGCACCCACTATCTGCATTGTCCTTCTGAGTGAGTTTCCCAGAATGCGTGGCTACCACATCTAGACAGTGCTCTATAAATAGCTCTCAGGTTTGGAGATGGCAGCTCTTACATGGAGATCTAAAATCTAAACAAACAATCTGCCTTCCCTTACTCATCAGTATCAATGGCAGGCAGGATACTCATAACAAGCACCCTTACTGAGATTCCAAATAATTTCCTACTATTTGGAAAAAGACATAATGGAGTCACTGAATAGCCACTGGTCTCCTGTAAGCTGAAATCCACCAGACATTGGAAGGTATCCTATCCTCCTGGGTTAGGGGGATTCCTTGATTAAGCTCCATGAAAGGAGTTCCCTTGCCCATTGTTGTTCAGTGGATCCTGGCCTCCAGAGACATTCTGGGGGATTCGTCTTCCTTTCCCTGTCTTCTTTTTGGCCGTGTGTAGAGTGTGCATGGGGCATCATTGCCTCCCGCAGAGCTACACAGATTCCTCAGTCTACTTCCTGTGTGGGCAGGGAGATGCAGATCTAAGAGTCATTTTCAGTTTTAAAAAGGAAGGTTTTTTAGTTCCAGCTTCCAGTTTCTTCTGGCAGTACATTTCCCTGGAGAATTAAGTAGGCTTCTGATAATTGCTTCTACTGAGTTCTATGTGTCGGTAATTATACAGTACTCAAATCTACTTCCTTTTTTTTTTCCCNAAATGCACCCACTATCTGCATTGTCCTTCTGAGTGAGTTTCCCAGAATGCGTGGCTACCACATCTAGACAGTGCTCTATAAATAGCTCTCAGGTTTGGAGATGGCAGCTCTTACATGGAGATCTAAAATCTAAACAAACAATCTGCCTTCCCTTACTCATCAGTATCAATGGCAGGCAGGATACTCATAACAAGCACCCTTACTGAGATTCCAAATAATTTCCTACTATTTGGAAAAAGACATAATGGAGTCACTGAATAGCCACTGGTCTCCTGTAAGCTGAAATCCACCAGACATTGGAAGGTATCCTATCCTCCTGGGTTAGGGGGATTCCTTGATTAAGCTCCATGAAAGGAGTTCCCTTGCCCATTGTTGTTCAGTGGATCCTGGCCTCCAGAGACATTCTGGGGGATTCGTCTTCCTTTCCCTGTCTTCTTTTTGGCCGTGTGTAGAGTGTGCATGGGGCATCATTGCCTCCCGCAGAGCTACACAGATTCCTCAGTCTACTTCCTGTGTGGGCAGGGAGATGCAGATCTAAGAGTCATTTTCAGTTTTAAAAAGGAAGGTTTTTTAGTTCCAGCTTCCAGTTTCTTCTGGCAGTACATTTCCCTGGAGAATTAAGTAGGCTTCTGATAATTGCTTCTACTGAGTTCTATGTGTCGGTAATTATACAGTACTCAAATCTACTTCCTTTTTTTTTTCCCTTCTTCCCAAATTAATGGCTACTACCTCCAGGCTATGGTAGGGATGCCATACAAAAAGTAGAAAAGCCACAGCCCCCTCACTTTTTTGTTTTTCCAGAAAAGGGCATAAAGTGTTTAACATGTAACTTTCATAAATCAAAAAGACAAAGATAACGCAATAGAAACAAAATAAAGTGTATAGGGAGGCATTTCACAAGAAGTACTGTAACTGACCAACACATTTAAGAAACACATCTTCACAAATTTTAAAAAATGTCATATTTTCTACCTATTAGCTTAGTATGGATTTAAAATTTTGTGTATTTTTAAAATAAAAAATATGCATTTGTGGTGTCCAACATGGCGATTTGATAAACAGTAAAGTAATAAAATGAGTACTACATCCAAGATAATATGTTACCTGAAATAGCTACCTTTTATTTGTGTGATAAGAGTGCTTATGGGAAATCTATTCTCTCAGTGTGTCTCCAGAATCGAGTATAGCATCATTAACTGTCATCATGTCTGTGCATTAGATCTCTAGACTTGTCCATCCTGCTACATCCTTAATTGAGTCTTCCCTCTGAAGCATTTTATCCAGTTGAAATATTTAATTGGGCATCTGAAGTGTAAGACCCCAGATGTTGAGGCCTTATATTTATATATTTTTAACATTTTATTTACATATTTCCTTGTACTTATTTTTATAGACTGACCTCTTCTTCCCCTAGCTCATCTTTCTAGCAACATCTTGCCACATGTAGCCAGTGGCAACCAACACGCACTAATCATATGTTTTCTGTATGATAAGCATGTAGTCTGCTTGCTAAGACAGCATGGACACAGAGCCACTAAATTTGCTGCCCCCACAAAACAGCAGTCACAAACTTTCCACCATCTGCTGTCCAGTCCCTCGCTACTTGCTGCCCGACAGCTACTCTGATGCTTATATTGTGTGTTTTTTGTTATGACAGCACCTTGCCTCTGAGTTTCAATTTCTGTGTAAGGAAAATTAAAACCAAGATTGTGGGAGTTTAACACCATAAAAGCCACTTGGGCCTGCTCTGTCTGGTAGCTTTTTGTTGATCAGTCTCTAAGTCCTGTCTGACTCTTTGTGACCGCATGCACTGCAGCATGCCAGGCTTCCCTGTCCTTTACTATCTCCTGGAGTTTGCTCAGATTCATGTCCATTGAGTTGGTGATGCTATCTAACCATCTTATCCTCTGCCACCCTCTTCTCCTTTTGCCTTCAATCTTTACAAGCAGCAGAGTCTTTTCCAATGAATCAGCTCTTTGCATCAGGTAGCTTAAGTATTGGAGCTTGAGCTTCAGCATCAGTCCTTCCAATGAATATTCAGGGTTGATTTCCTTTAGGATCGACTGGTTTGATCTTGCAGCCCAAGGGACTCTCAAGAGTCTGCTCCTGCACCACAATTTGAAGGCATTAATTCTTTGGCACTCAGCCTTCGTTATGGTCCAACTCTCACATCCATACATGACTATTAGAAAAACCTTAGCTTTGACTATATGGACCTTTGTTGGCAAGTGATGTCTTTGCTTTTTAATATCCTGTCTAGGTTTGTCATAACTTTCCTTCCAACAAGCAAGCATCTTTTAATTTCATAGCTACCGTCACCATCCCCAGTGAGTTTGGAGCCAAGGAAATAAAATATGTCACTGCATCCACTTTCTCCCCATGTATTTACCATGAAGTGATGGGACCAGATGCTACGGCCTTAGTTTTTTGATGTTGAGTTTTAAGCCAGCTTTTTCACTCTCCCCTTTCATCCTCATCAAGAGGCTCTTTAGTTCCTCTTTGCTTTTTGCCATTAGAGTGGTATCATCTGCATAACTGAGGTTGTTGATATTTCTCCCAGCAATCTTGATTCTACCTTGTCTGAGATGTATGCTGTCCACACCCATCTGTCTCAGTCTAGAAGTTTCACTTCCACCCAGAGTCCATTAGGTAGAACCAGACACGGGGAACCAATCTAATGGCGACGAAGCCTGGGGATCTGTAGGGAAGCCTAAGAATATTGTCACATCTCTGCCACATACACTCAGACACTGCCAGATGGGGCTTCCTGGTCAACCACCACTTGAAAGGGTAGTCACAGCATCCAAATTCCTTCTGTTTTCCCAAATAACCCAGGATTATTCTCCCTGAATTTTGTCTTCAAACTCCTGCCTGATCCACTATGGAGCTGGCTTTGTAAAGGAGAGTGGTCTGGGTTGGTGGTGGCAGGCAGGGGGTCTCTCTTGCAGTTCTGCAAAGCTCTTTCAGCTGCACTTTTGGTATTCTGCTGGGTGACCTCCTGTCCCTCATTCTAGTCTCTTAACTGAGAAACTCCTCAGTTATTACTTATTCTTCCTTCCCTTCTCCTCACCTAGCTTCCTTTTCAGGTTAGGAATACTAGAATGCAAAAGCAATACAGTAATGTAAACTAAAGTTAAAATAAAAATTTCAAAACAAACAAACAAAAAACCAGGAATACTAGAATGGAAAGAGCTTTAGGGTTTCTGCTTATTTAATTTTTAAAATAAGGTGTCTTTGCTGTTTCTGATTTTAAGAGGAAAGCATGTTGAGATAAACTCAGAAAATCCGTTAGTATATAAAGAACAAATCACCCACTATTTTATAACTCAGGATGACCACTGTTAGTGTTTTGTATTATCTTCTTCCTGTTTGTTCTAGGCATTCTATTTATATGTATTACTTTGTGTCCTGCTTTTCTTAACATTGAACCATGGACATGGGTATTGGGTATTTTTCTAAGCATAACTGGGGGGGGGGCGATTAATATGTCATGCAATTATTAACCATTTTAAAGTGTATAATTCAGTGGCATTTAGCATGTTTACGACGTTATGCAACTATCATCTCTGCCCAGTTCCAAAATCTTTGATCACCCAATAGGAAATCGTACCCATTGAGAAATCACTCCCTATTCCTCCAATTTTCCCAGCACCCAGAAATTACCTATCTGTTTTCTGTCTCTATGCGTTTGTTTATTCTGGATATTTTTTTGAAAAGTGAAATCATGTGACATACGACCTTGTGTGTCCAGCTTCTGCTACTTTGCATGTTTTCAAGCTTCGTCCGTGTTATATCGTGTATCAGTCAAGGTTTCATTCCTTTTTATGGCTGAAACCTACTCTGTTGTGTAACTATAATATATTTTGTTTATCCATTAATCAGTTGATGGACATTTAAGTTGTTTATACTTTTGGACTATTAGGAATAGTGCCACTATGAAAATTAATGTACAAATTTTTGTTTAAATCCCTGTTTTCAGTTATTTTAGGTGTACGTCTTAAGAATAGAATTGGTAATTCTGTGTTTATGTTTTTGAGAGCCCATCAAGCTGCTTTCCATAGAAGCTGTATCATTTTACATTCCCATCAATGTCCAAGGTTTCCAATTTGTTACCTTTTTATCAATACTTTTTTTCTTTCTTAAATGATAACCATCTCAGTGTGTGTGAGGTTGTGTCTTGTGGTTTGAATTGGTATTTCCCTAATGACTAATGATTTTGAGGATCTTTTCATGTGCTTATTGGCAATTTGTCTATCATTCTTGGAGAAATGTCTTTTCAAGTCCTTTGTGTACTCCAAGTTGTCTTTTTGTGGACACTTCTAAGTTCTTTAGTTATTAGATCTTTATCAGATATATCTCTTCTAAATATTTTCTCCCATTCTGTAGGTTCTTTATCACTTTCCTGAAGCATACCAGTTTAGATTTTCGTGAAGTGCAGTTTATTGATTTTTTTCTTGCTTGTGCTTTTGGTGTCATATGTAAGAATCCATTTCCAAACCCAAGGTCATCAAGAATTTAGCCCCGTGTTTCCTTCTAGAAGGTTTATAGTTTTAGCTCTTACATTTAGGTGTTTAATCCATTTTGAGTTGTTTTACATGGTGTGAGGAAGAGGTTCGGTCAAAATCATTCTTTTGCGTGTGTTTATCTAGCTGCAGCTGCCTAATGGTATTTGTGAAAGAGATTATTCTTTCTCAGATAGAATGGTCTTGGCACCCTGTTGAATTCAACTGACCATAGGCATATGGTCTCATTTCAGGACTCTCAAGTCTACTGTATTAATCTGTGGCTCTTCCTATGCCAGCAGCACCTAATTTTACCTATAGTAAGTTTTGAATTTGGGAAGGGTGAGTCCTACTTTTTTTTCTTTTAAAATAGTGCATAAATATACTAGTTTTCAATGCCCCACATTGAATTGTGTGGATGTATGTCAGTTTATTTTTCTAGTCTTTTATGGTTGGAAGGTAGATTCATCCATTCAGATATCAAATATTCATTGTGGGCCACCACTAGCCAACATTTTCAAAAAAAAAAAAAACCCAGTGTTGGGAAGCATAGTAATGCTTGCAACAAAAATTAAAACTGAAGGATGTTCATGTACAAAACTGCATTAATAGAATTGAATGCAAATATTAAAAATCAAAACAGAAAAAAGTACTAGTAGAAAACAGTATATTTTCTCTGTTTAATACTGTAGAAAAGTACCCTCAAATTACCTTCAAATATACCACATGTCCATTCAGACACATTTTCTATATTTGGCATAAGTCATATAATTATTTCCACAAGAATCTCAGACTTAATCCCTTCACTGAGATTTTCATTGCCTTCCACACATAAGGACTATCATCTATCTGATAGAGATAGAGGGAATAAACTGTGACATTCTGTCTTATTGATAGTGCAAATTCTAGTATTCTGGATTTTCTATACCTGTGTGAACTCTTGAGTTGTCTGTATCAAGGGTGAGACTAGGTTACTTTTATTGGCATTCCTGAAAAGCTGAAGGTAGACTGGGATGGTGCATGGATGTGCGCTCAGTTGTGCTTTTTGCAACCATGGACTGTAGCCCACCAGGCTGCTCCACCTGTGGGATTTCCCAGGCAAGAGTACTACAGCGGGTTGCCATCTCCTTCTCCAGGGAATCTTCCCAACCCAGGGATTGAACCCAGGTCTCCTGCATTGGCAGGAGGGTTCTTTACCATGGAGCCACCAAGGAAGCTCTGGAATGGAATGATGGCATTCTGTAAATACAACATTTTCTCAGATTTCTGCTTAGATGATATACAACATACAAATCCATTTGAACAATTCCTGGTTCATGGTAGTTAATAAATGTTTTCCAGAAGTTTCCCCAGTTTCTTCTCTGCCACCCACCCCCACCCCCCACCCCCGCCTCTGACCTGTGTTCCTTTACTAGTGTGACCTAGTCTAGCCAGAGGTCATGAACAAGGATGTGCTCTTAAGAATACCACTTTAATTCTGACCCCAGAGAAGTTTTCTTTCTTTTCTTTGTTAATTTTCCCCACCTCCTAGTTCTGTGTTCAAAGCTATCTGAGAGTTTTGGATGCCTTCTGACAATGAGCAAGTTCAGTAAATTTAATATCCAGCTTTTTGGTCTGAGCACAGTAACATTCAAAAAGATATTACACAGGACCATTTCTCATTGATACTCCAGTTGAAGGGTAGCAGAATATACCAACCCCAAATACTCTACTTTTGCATGTGGATTATTTTGAGCCAAAGGCAAGTGAGAAGTGGCAGATATAAAGAAAAGCTCTCTGTTCTTCCTAATTTGCTCAAAGTTAGGGTATAAATTTGTACAGGTGTACCCCTTCCCTCTCTACCAAAAAGGACAGAAATTAATCACTCTAGGCACTTACAAGCCAAGAGATGATGTAAAGGGAATCCACACAGCAAACCTTGCTGACACTGGTACTTATCTACCGCTGTGCTCAGTTGCTCAATTGTGTCCGACTCTTTGCGATCCCTTAGACTGTAGCCCATCTTCTACCACTAGATTCCTGATATATTTGATTTTCCACAATCAGTTGCCCCTTGAAGCACAAAGTCCTTTTCTTTTATCTTTTCAAATTTCTAAAAATTTATTGTTCTTTTGTTAAGATTCTGTATAAGCCTGTGTTCTAATCACATTTTTGAATTATCACTGGATACTGCCATGTGTGTGTACAGTGCACATGTTAATAAAACTTTTTCACTTGTTAAACTCTTTTTTTTTTTTAGTCTAATTTTGTCAATCTAATTTCGTTAGGGCTACAGTCAGTATCTTTTGTCTAAGAAGAAGGTTGTGGTGTTTTCTGACACCAACAACCAATTCTCCAATGCCAGCTAAGTGTCCTCCACCTCAGTTCAGTTCTGACATTGTCTACCTAGGGTTAGCACTGTCCCACAAGTTAAAGGCTCAGTCTTACAAGCCTGCCTTTACTTCACTGTGAGTTGAAAGTCACAAGTTTCTGATGGGCTATTTATTCAGGGGTTCCCACCACCCTCTCCTCAGCTTCAGTAATTTTCTATAAACAACTCATAGAACTCGGTAAAGCACTTTAGTTACTATGACCAGTTTATTATAAAGGATACAACTCAGGAGTAGGGGGAAGGGATACAGAGCTCCCATGACCTCTCCAGCATGTCAGCTTCCTAGCACCTTTATGTGTTCACCAACTGAGAAGCTCTCCAAGCCCTGTTGCTTAGGAATCTCTGTAGAGGTTTCGTTATGTTGACCTGAATGATTAAGTCATTGGCCATGGGTGATGTGACTCAACCACACCCCCACCCCCACCCCAGGAAGATTTTGGGGAATCTGAGTTAATGTAGAGGGTGGCAAGAAAGGAGCTAACTCCAGTTATTCACTTTCTCCCCACCCTTCACCTGGCTTCTTTGTACAGCTGGAAATAAATTTGGAGAAGAAACCGTATCAGAACTGCTTTAGTTCATCTTACTGCCCTGATGGTATGAGCAAAAGCAGGCAGTGTCTGCAAGCCATCTGAATGTGAAACATCTTTCTACTGAAGGCAAAATCGAGAATGGGTGAGAGAAAATAACTAAGGGTGAGAAAGTACTAGAAAGTTTTGAAAAGTTGAATTACAGCCTGCTATCGTTCTCTGCCCTGCACTCCTGAAAGATTATGAGAGCTTCAAATAGAGCCCTTTGACTGCACAGTGCTTTATAGTTGCAGTGACCTTGTCTTTGAAACTAAAGCAAATACAGTCGTTAAAAATGTTTCTCTGAGTTCCTTACATTTCCCCACTTTTAATAAGAGTATTTTCCTTACCTGTAATTCTTCAGTTTTTATCATGACCCTTTATCATGTTCTTCTTCATCTTACTCAGCCTTTCTAATTGCTTTCCCATCTCAAATCTCTGGTTGCCATGTGATGATCCAGTGCTGCTTGCAAGGCTATTCTTTTATTTTTTTGCAAGCTTTTAAAACTCACCTTTCTGCTTCACAAAATTCACACTATCTATCATGAATGACACAAGAACACCACCATAGGCCACCTGTATCTACTGTGTTACCCCTCCCAAAACAGGTTAGTAATAATTTATTTTGATTTCTTAAGGCTTTCATTCCAATATGCTTTTTTTTCTTATAAGGCTGCTTTTTCATAAAAATTAATAACTTTTCATTTTAGGCTAACAGAAAAATTGGGTGGAAAGTACTAGTGAAGAGGAAAAGTTAAAATTTTACATAACCTCCTGCTCCTTCTGCCTCTGTAACTCAGCTTTCTCCTTGCAATGTCTGGATCACGTAGGTCACAGTCTCAGAAAGTGGGGACTTACAATGCCAGGAACTGGAGCTTATCTCACACACCTTTGCAATTGCTCTTTGCAATTGCCTAGCCACTGCAAACCTGCTTAATCATGCCTGTCCGGGTAAAGGTCAGGCATCCCCCTCCCCATCTTGACCACTGTTCCCGCACACACGAAACCCTTTAGTTTAAACCAGCCTATTAGCAGCTAGTGTTGCCCACTATAGTAGGTCTATAAGACTCTGTAACCCCTTTGCTCGGGGCTCAGAGCTTGCAGTGTTAACTCCTCTGGACCCACCGGCATAATAAACCTGAGTTCTCCGACTCTCCAGGTGTGGTGCTTGGTTTCTCAGTTACTGGCTTCTGCAACGCTGAGAGTTCCTGTAGAGAAGGCGATGGCACCCACTCCAGTACTTGCCTGGAAAATCCCATGGGCAGAGCCTGGTGGGCTGCAGTCCATGGGGTCGCCAAGAGTCGGACACGACTGAGCGACTCCACTTTTCACTTTCATGCATTGGAGAAGGAAATGGCAACCCACTCCAATGTTCTTGCCTGGAGAATCCCGGGGAGGGGGGAGCCTGGTGGGCTGCTGTCTATGGGGTTGCACAGAGTCGGCCATGACTGAAGTGACTTAGCAGTAAGAGTTCCTATACATCCTGTCAAAGCTCCTCCCATCACCCTCACCACAGATTCCCCAGTTATTAACACCTTGGATTAGTGTGCTTTATTAAAAGCAAGTAATTACAGTTGATCTGCTGATACTACTCCATTATAGTCCATAATCTACATTAGGGGCTCGTTCCTTGCACGTTCTGTGGGTTCTGACCAATCTGTAATGCCAGGTATCCATGTGCACGTTCAGGTGTTCAGTCACGTGCTGCTCTTCGCCACCCCATGGACTGTGTAGCCCACCAGTTTCCTCCTCTGTCCATGGAATTTCCCAGGCAGTAAATCTGGAGTGGGTTGCCATTTCCTTCTCCAAGGGATCTTCCTGACCCAGGGATTGAATACTTGTCTCCTGCATCTCCTGCATTGGCAGGCAGAGTCTTTACCCCTGAGCCACCTGGAAAGCCTTTATGTACTCCCCATCATAATAGATACAAAGAACTGTTTCACGGCCCTCCACTGTCCTCTGTGCTCTACCTATTCAATCTTCCCCTACATAAACCTGGCAAGTAGTGATCTTTTTAGACTGGCTTTTTTTTTTTTTTAACTTTGCCATATGCCTTTAAGTTTCCTGATGTCTTCTCATGGCTTGATAACTCATTTTTTTTAATTTTTATTTCCTGAGTAACATTCCATTGAATGGATATACCATAGTATATTTATTCATTAGGGCTTCTTAATTGTGAAATCTGAAATTCTGGCTTTCTTTAGTACAACCAAGAGATTAATTACTCTAGATTATAATTATAACATATTCATCTTGATTTCTATGGAAAGTCCTAATTTTTCAAAATTCAAGATTCTGTAAGAAACAAGTGAGAACTGTACTTCATCTTCCTCTCCCATCTGATCTCACATGAGGAAAATTTTGTGTGAACATCAACAATATACTGGACATGGTAGAGGACATTGTGAATTCTAAGACAATATTCTCATTTGGAAAGCATCATACAAGGTAGAGAATGTTCCCCACTGATATCTTTTGGTAAGTTGTCATCTTTCTCATTAGGAAAGAAAATGACAAATTATAATACTTTTGATGTTTGTACTTATCTCAGATATATTTATGTGTACTCTATGCCATCTTCCATTCTTCATTTATTTTGTGTCTTGGTCTAGTGCAATACCAAATTGGGTAGTCTATGAAGAACAGAAATTTATTTCTCACAGTTCTGGAGGCTAGAAGTCTGAGATCAGTTTACCAAGCATGGTTAGGTGAGGTCTCTCTTTTGGTCTGCTGACTTCTCATTGCATCATCACTTGGTGGAAGGGGTCAGGGAGCTCTTTGGGGTCTCTCTCCCTAAGAGCGCTAATTCCATTCACGAGGGGTTCATCTTCATGACCTAATCACTTCCCACAGGTCCCACCTCCTAATACCATCACCTGTGAGGGTAGGGTTATTGGGGGCCATAAGCATTCAGGCCATAGCATTTGGTAGGTGGTCTCCCCATCAGCACAAAGCTGGATGAAATCCAGGTGACTCACTTGACAGATTCTTTTCCCCCCTCACCTTTCAGTGAAGCTCATGGGCAGGTGAAAAGATGGAGGCAATCCTGATGGGCAAGTTTGTCCCTAGGTAAGCCAGGTGGGAGGACTAAAGTAGTGAGTTCTGAATTAACATGTGAAGCACACTGTGAGGAGGAACATAGTGTAAGTTCTTAGAGAGCAATTTCTGTGCTTCCATATCATCCTCTGTCCTCAGAAGCTAGTGGAGTTACCTTTCATTGATAAAAACTCAGTGAGCATATTCAACTTACTGGAATAGGACAGAGTTTTGGCCTAGCGGATATAAAAGTCAGTCTTATTTAAGCAGGGTCTGATTTGTTTACCCAAGGTGGTAAATTAGGAATGAAGAAACCTGAATTTAAACTTAATCCACTGATGATTTATTGAGGACCTAATAGGTGCTAGAAATTGTGCAAGGTGGATTAGGCAATAGATGAATCAGAAATGAATTCCAGTCTCAGAGTCTACAGTTTTAGGAGGTCTGATTTATTCACAGTAACCAGAAAGGAATCTACATTGTGAGAAAAGAATAATAGAGGTAAAGGAGTTGGTAGAGACTTCTGCATGAAAATACCCTGCAGCATGAGTACCAAGAAGGGAGAACTGAATATTCCTAGAGCAAAATGTCTGAAGCCCCTGTCTGAAGCCCCAGGCAGTGAAAGCTGTAAAGGCAAGAAGATGGGCAACTGTCCCCATCCTGGTAATAAGCAGGGCTGAGTGTGAAACAGTGTCTCTTTGCCTGCTGTTTCCTACTCCATTCCACTAGAATTTCCTCTCACTGATTCTTTTCTCTTGCTTCTAATATCCGTTTCTTTCCTCTGTCTCTTTAAACTGGCCACAAATGACTCAAAATTCAGTATGTATTGACTATATCGAATACATTTTTATGTAGCTTGTTTCCACTTTTCAAAGACGTGTGAAGTAGTTTGTATGTCTCATAATACTGAGTTTTACTTAATATCTGTGGAGAATGACTATGCTAAGCTCTTTTAAGCAGGAATATCTATATCTTATTCACCCTATGTCAAGAATAGTGCCTGGGTCGCAGCTGGTGTCTGTAAGCTACATTGGATAAAGATGTCAGGCTGGACAATCTGGGCTGTGTATTTATGAGTTCAATGGCAATGGAAATTCTGCCTAATCACTTTTAAGTATCTCTCCTCATTTAAAACATGGGATGAATAACCATGTTTCAAAGTTTACTTGTGAAAATCAGAGAAAATAAAAGGGTAGGAAAACATCTGAAACCATGAAGTATTGCATGTTGCTATTTGTGTGCATGACATCAGGAGCTCTCAAAAGAATCAAATTTCCAGGCCTGAAAAAGGCCCCATCCAGCCTTTCTAGTTAACTGGGCTTGATATGTTTTTGAAGTTTCTTCAAGCCCTATAATTGCACATTTCAAGGTCATCTCATTACACTAAGCTCAAGACACGTTTCCTGTGAATCTTTTCACTTGGGCCAATATTTCTAAACCTATTTGCTTTCTTCTCCCCCCATCTCCCCATTACTGAGTACCTTAATGCATGTTAGGGAAAGGTAAAGTCTTTGCCTTTCTAACTTGACTCGGACATCAAGGTCCTACAGGTTTATTTGTAAAAGGGGTCATTATGCAGCACAGAGCACAAGGTTGCATAAAGAATATCTGGAACCTTTTCAAATTTCAGCCCATTAGCAGATCTGTCCCCCCACATACATCATTAGAATCTTCCGTGAAGTGAATTTAAATGTCACTGCCTTTGTAAGGGCTGAATGGGTGATGCAGCATGTCAGAAAGATGCCCATAGATGAGCCAGTCTCTGCCAGACTCAAGGCTGTAGGGATCTGGCCCCAAGATGTCCTGTTGACATGCGTGTGTGGATTATAAAAGGCTTCTGAATAAAAGATGCCAGGAGAAGAGGAAGGGAAATGACATGTTGAATAATTTCCAGGCTCTTAAAGAATCTGAGAGAGTTGGGAGTTCTAGACCACTCACTGCCCCAGGACACACATACACTTGGGCATGTGCACACACAAACTTACATACCCCACCCAAACTAAACAGCACTGGGAATGGACAGATCACTTCTTTTTTTGAGTTTAAACAATTTTACTATTAAATAAGATTTATTATCTTACTGTTCTCCAGTCAGATATCCAAAATCAGTGTTTTGGTAGGGACAAGTTTCTTCTAGAGAATGTGCTTCCTCTCCTATCCCAACTTCTCTAGGCCATCTGAAGCCCTTAGCTCACGACCTCCTCCTCCATCCTCACAGCCGGAAACAGTGGATTCTGGCCTTCTCATACTGCCATCTTTTTTGTTATATAATGCTTTCTTCTACCTTTCAAAGACCCTTGTAATTACATTGGGCCTACTGATGGAGGTAATCTAGAATAACCTGCCATTTTAAGATACTGATTTCATGGACAGGTCACTTTTGTGTGAAGCGATCTCTCAGGAATAGTGTCAGAGCACGGTGGATTTGTGCTTCCCTGTGGTTCAGCTGGTAAAGAATCTGCCTGCCATGTGGGAGAACTGGGTTCAATCCCTGGGTTGGGAAGATCCCCTGGAGAAGGGAAAGGCTACCTGCTCCAGTATTCGGGCCTGGAGAATTCCATGGACTGTATAGTCCATGGGGTCACAAAGAGCTGGACACGACTGAGCAACTTTCACGTTCAAGGGTGGATTCACTGTTAGTTCCTGCCCTCATTTACTGTGGCCTGTGCAGTTTCACAGTCTCTTTCACAGGTGTTTTGGCTTGTCAAGGTGAGGTCTTCTGTGGACCAAAGCACTGTCTTCATGTTGCAGCAGACACATCCCGAAGTGGCACACCTCAGCCATTCTCTGTCATTAACAGGATAATAGGCATCAGTTTCCCTAAGTCAGCATCATCTTTTCTCTTGATGATAACTGTCCTCAGGGGTGGTGCTCTCCTATCACTTAAGGGAGCCCACCAGCTCTAGCAAAGATAAGGCAGGATAAGGACTCAACACAAAATCCAGTTCAGAATAACTTAGTTTATCCCAAACTCCCAGCTGGTTGGCACTAAGGTGGCATTTGCTAATCGCTGCCTTATGGGATGAGAACCCAGCAGGCACATTTCTTAAGGGAAATTAGGCAACCATGAGTGTGCAAGGGTGGGTATGATGAAGTGTCAGGGAGAAAGAAATTTTCCTCTACTCTTCTAGGCTCTTCTGGCTGATCTGAGAATTAACTGAACATGAGGTATATTAACAGAAGAAAATAAAAAATTAATAACATGTGTACATGGGAAAGACCCAGGAGAACTGACTAAATGTGCCAAAATAGCTGAACACTTCCCCTTAAATACCATCTTCAGCTAAAGACAAAAGAGGGTGTTTGGGGGTAATGGCTTGGGACTTCAGAGGGGGAAGGCAGTTCACATGATGGTGGAGACTCAATATTTGCTGGGCCAGGCAGAGACAGGGGACACTGAGTGGACCCTGAGTTTCCCTCTTTCCATGTGCTCATGTAGTCTCCATATTTTGCAGATATGCCTGGTGATGGCTTTATTCCTGGCACAGCCTTTATCTAAATTCTCTAGCCAGCGAAGGGGGAAGTAAAAAGAAAGACTTCCTGGCTATCCCTTTTCTTAAAAATAATCAACCTGAGTTGATCCTCATGCCAAAAAGATACATTTGGCTGGGAACATTTTGCTCTCCTACATTGGGTTGCCAGATAAAATACAGGATGCTGGTAAAAGTTGAAGTTCAGGAAAATGATGAATAATTTTTATATAAGTAGGTTCCACGTATGCCCACTTAAATTTGAACTTCAGGTAACCAACAAATAGTTTTTAGTATGCTGTTGTTGTATAGTCACTAAGTCATATCTGACTCTCTGTGTCTCCATGGACTGTAGCCCTCCAGGCTCCTTTGTCCATGGGATTTCCCAGGCAAGAAGACTGCAGTGGATTGCCATTTCCTTCTCCCGGGGGTCTTCCTGGCATAGGTGTGTTCCAAACATACCCAGTTACATTTAAACTTCAGATACATGAATGAATTTTTAGTATAACTATATCACAAATATGCCCAGTTGAATTGAAATTTCTAAAACAATGATTTTTTTTCCCGCAAGTATAAGTATGTTCCATGTCATATTTGGCCAAGGGGGTCAAGTTAGGTGGAGAGAAGGGAGGCCCATGACTGCTAGCCCTTCCATGTTCTATGGAGTTTGGGGAGTTTCCAATGGAATCAGAAGAAAGTGTGAGGAAAAGTGTTGACGTAAAGAAATCCCACCCTCGTCAAAAAGGAAAGACAATTATCACAGTTACTACAAATGGAATAGTTGGAATTAGGCTGAAGAGGAAAAATAAGTAATTATTGTAACCCCTAAATGTTTCGGTTATACTTTTAATTTCTAAATTTTGAAGCATTTTTCTTATAATATGTTCTTATAGTATGAGTGCTTGACTTTAAGTAAGTTCCACTATTTACTCTAGAATTTCTTTCTTGGAAAACCTGTCCGGCAAGAAATGTATCTTTGTCCAAGTTCATTTGATTCTCTTTCTCCCCGCTTCCTAAGGGGCTTCCCTGGTGGCTCAGCAGTAGAGTGCTTGCCTGCAGTGCCGGAGACGCAGGAGACTTGGGTTCAGTCCCTGGGTTGAGCAGATCCCCGGAGGAGGAAATGGCAACCCACTCAAGTATTTGCTCCAGGAAAATCCAATGAACAGAGGAGCCTGGTGGGCTACGGTACATGGAGTCGGAAAGAGTCAGGCACGACAGAGTGAGTGAGCGCACGCGCCACTTCCTAAAACCTGTCCTATTTATTTGCACATGTTTAAAAAAATGCTCACCATTTTCTTCCCAGAACCGGAACCAAACAAGTAGTTAATCATTTAATGTGGTTTCTCTCCCTGACATCTCGGAGGGGACTCTGGGCATTTTTTAACAGAAACACAAGGCAATGTTTCTGTGCCCCTTGCCCACCTTGGATCTGGCTTCCTACTAATTTATGCCTTTCTTCTCAGAGTAGTTCATTGCCAACCTCTGCCTCTGCTTCATTACCAAATATGCACCTCCTCTGGTATGTTTTTCTTCGGGTGAGAGGGTGAAATGTCTCAGTTTAATAGCTTGTGAGCAGAGATGGCACCTGAGTAGCAACATGATGCTTGGCCGCCTGCAGCTTCAGTGGGAAAGGATCAATCTGGCATATAAAAGCAGGCACAGATAAATTGCTAAACACTGTAGTACAATGATAGCATACATCTCTGAAATGAGAATCTTGAAAATCAATAAGAATTGAAATTGAAAAAGGAAGAATTGTAGCTGTCAGAATGCAGGATGTCGGCAGGATATTTGAGTCGAGGTCCATGCTTGTCTCATCTCTGGTGCCCAGGAGGATCATCTGTTAAGAAAAGTTGTCTCCAGGGTGACCTTTGTCATGTCTTTTTGAAAAACACTGCATCTCAGCCCAGGGGCTAGATTCTTCCCCAAATCATGATTCACCTACACATCACGATGTCCAAGTGTTAGAGGGTGTTTCCTGAGCGTGGAAGGGGTGTCTGAGGACAGATGTGAAGCCAGTGTTCAGAGGTCATGTGGGGAATGGGGTCTGGATATAGTGAGGCTCATTTGAAATACATGTATGATTAAAAACAACAATCTGTTTGGCAGATTTTCTAGGAGTACAAGCTGCAACAGGGCACAGTGAGAAAGTGAGTTACCATAAAAACACTGGGCCCAGAGGCCTCTCTTGTCTCTGTTAAAACGTGAAATTCAATTTAGTCTCCTTTTTAATAGATCTTTATTTTTTTCCCCAAAACTGTACGAATTTATATTAATACAAACAGTTCCTATTGCTTCATATTCTTGCCAATCCTTGGTCATATCAGTTACTTGTGTTCAGTTCAGTTCAGTCGCTCAGTCGTATCCGACTCTTTTTGACCCCATGGACTGCAGCATACCAGGCCTCCCTGTCCACTGTCAACTCCTGGAGTTTACTTTGTGTTGGTTTTCCATTTGTTTTTGTTTAGTTATTTTAATGGTTAAGTAGTAGTGGTTTGGCATCATAACTTTCTCTCCTTATTTCTGATGAGATTGGACTCCTTTGTATTTGTGTAGCACCATTTACAGATCTTCATTTGCAAACTGAGAATGTTTTTGCAAATTTTGAACACTGTCTTTTTTTTTTTCTTATTGACTCATTCTTTATATCTTCCAAATACTTTATCAGTTATATTAATTACAAATATCATCTCCCTTTCTATGTATTTCCTTCTTCCTCTTAATGGTGTCTTCTGATAAACAAATCTTGATTTTAATGTAGTCCAATTTATATATTTTTTTATGACTCATGTTTTGTCAGATTCTGTTTGGATCTTTATTTTTCTACCCATTATTTTTTAAAGAAAGATTATGTTACAGCATATCTCTTTGTGCATTGACTACCTCAAGCTATAACTACCACATCTGTTCAAGAGAACAATTTTGCTTTTGCAACATAAATCATATAGCATAATTCACAGACCAAGCAATACTATCAGCTGCTTTAGCAAACTGTGCCTTGAAAATGTAGACTGTCATTGGCTTGAAGGTAGAGAGATGAAAGCCCATACACGTGCTTTTGATTAGGCCCATGTTTATCTTTCACAGGTAAGCTTTCCTGAGTAATATTCTCTAGAGCAGCACTTCCCAACATCAATGTGCCTCTCCAGCACTCAGGGATCTAGTTAACAGGCAGCTCTAGATTCAGTAGGTCTGAAGAGGGACCTGAGCCTCTGCATTTCTCCTGGGAGATGTGCATGCAGCTGGTTAGTGAATCACACTTTGAGGAGCAAGGCTCTAGCACAGGGCAGATTTTGCTAGCATGAAGAATGCACAGGAACATTACTTATGCACTAGGTGCTGCCTCAGTAAGATTTTAAATAGATTAAAATGTTCTTTTTGCTTCCCCCCACCAAGATGTAGATAAATGAATTACACAGACCTGTAGTCTTGCTTTTTTTTTTTTTCCAGATATGAAGTTGACACTTTCAGTTAGCAATTGCTAATTTCAACATAAAACTCTAAAGTGGTTCAGCTTGCCTTGCTCATAACTAACAGAAGCTTCTGAGGCTGAATCCTGTACCACTGAAACCAACCAGTGGTTCAGCATAGATTAGTATCTGAAAGAAATGTCTTACTATAGAATTTGGAAATAGAAGTTTAACTTGAAATAAGTTTATGTCCTTTCTCTTTTCTCCTCCGAATACTTTCCACTCCACTTTCCCCAGCCTACTATGAAGACTAACATAATAACGACATTTTACATTTTAGTATCTTGAACACACTGTTTAGAAATACCCTCTGAATCTGATAACTGCATTTTAGGCTTCAGTTCAGTTCAGTTGCCCAATCCTGTCCAATTCTTTGTGACTCCATGGACTGTAGCACACCAGGCTTTTATGTCCATCACCAACTCCGAGAGCCTACTCAAGCTCACATCCATCCAGCCATCTGTCATCATCCCCTTCTCCTCCCACCTTCAATCTTTCCCAGCATTAGGGTCTTTCCCAATGAGTCAGTTCTTCCCATCAGGTGGCCAAAGTATTGGAGTTTCAGCTTTAGCATCAGTCCTTCCAATGAATATTCAGGACTGATTTCCTTTAGGATTGACTGGTTGCATCTCCTTATAGTCCAAGGGACTCTCAAGTGTCTTCTCCAGCACCATAGTTCAAAAGCATCAAATTTTCAGTGCTCAGCTTTCTTTATAGTCCAACTTTCACATTCATACATGACTACTGGAAAAACCATAGCTTTCACTTGGCTGATTTCAAAGAAAAGAAAAATAAATAAAAAGGTTTTCAGGGGAAAACCTGGTTAACACGGTCTGGCCAGGGGATCAAGGTTGGCATTGCCAGTGATGTTCCACTAACAGCAGGTCCCCCGTTTGATATAACACAGTGAGCAAGTCACTTTAAATCTGCAGCCTCTTTTTCCAAAACCCATAACCCCAAGGTAATCATGAAAAAAACTCAGACAAACCTAAATTGAGGGATGTTCTATGAAACACCTGACCAATTTCTCCTCAAAAATGTGAAGGTTATTAAAAAGACTATGAAACTGTCACAGACCAGGCGAGACTGAGGAGACTGACTAAATGCAGTATCATTCCCTGGATTGAATCTTGGAAAAGAAAGAACATAATTGGAAACCTGATGAAATCCGAATCAAGTCTAGAGTTTAGGACACCAGTATCTATACTGTATCTATACTGGTGTCCTAATTTTGACAAATGTACCACAGTAATGTTAAAACATTAGGGGAGGGTGAGGGGTATATGAGGAATTAAGTAATACAAAAATCAAAACTACCATGGATTCAAAGACAAAAAGCAAAAGAACACCTCAGAGTCTTAAAAAACTAAAAAAAAAAAAAAAGTCCTTAAACCATGAAAGTAAGCTGAATCTCTCAGCTGACATTTACCAAATTGCTTTGAAAGAAAGCAGAGTCTAGAGGAACTGTTGAAAAATCTGCCGCGTGACTAATCCCAGGTCGGATCCCGATGAAGGGAATTGGAGAGATCCATTAGGTGGACGAGGCCGTCCATTTTCCCGGAACTATCGACCGCGGCGGTGCCCTTGTTCTCCGCGCATGTGCCATCGGAGAAGCTCCCCTGCCGGAATCGAGTTAAGAGGAAACATCACAATCAATAAAAGACACTCTGTTTTCCATTTGCTCATTGTTTTTTAAGGGCTTATTTTATAACAGCACAAAATGGATTCAATTTAATATCAATTCACCTTCTGGGTGGGGAGAAGACTCTAGCTAATTGACTTTTAGTGCCTGATAAGGCTTGTGACAAGGCTCGCCGTTTGCTAACATTTTGACCAAATGGCAACCTCAGCCATGGAGGACCCAGGGTAAGCAGGTGCTCAGCATCACCTGTGACATCGGAACCCCTTTTAGTAGCAGCAAAGTCAATGAATGCCGCTTGAGCACCCATTGGTTGCGGAAATATGCTGGTCAAGCACCTCTCATAGTTGTGTTAGGAAAGTTGGTCCAAAAGAGTTCTTACAAATTTGCCTGCCAGGCTCCTCTGCCTCTGGGATTTTACAGGCAAGAACACTTGAGTTTCCATTTCCTCCTTCAGGGGATCTTCCTAATCCAGGGATCCAACCCATTTCTCCTGTGTCTCCTGCCTAGGCAGGTGGATTCTCTGCAACCAGCACCATCTTTCATTAAACTTAAGTGGTAAGATCTGTACATCTTTGGGCATAGCCCTGTCTTCAGTGTAGTAGACTCTGAAATATTTGTTGACATAAAGCGTAGAAAAGTTCTAGGAAAATGTTTTCTTATTAGCTTCTTTGTGCTGGGATCTTTGAGGGACCCTAATAAATAACAACCCCCTCTTGAATTTTGGCCAACCTGAGAAATAAGAGCAGGTGGCAAATGTAGACTAAAACAACTATTTTATTACTCATAAACTGAGCTTACAGGACATGGTTCATTTGTAAACCAACATGTTTCCTAACTCTCAATCCCAGAATTAAAGAGAATGAACCCACCCAGATACAGTCTGTATTATACTAGACAGTGTTTGAGTGGAGTTGAAGGTCACCTACCTGTCCCTCCCCTGTTATACTCCACTAGAGTTCACTGCCTTAATGTCCCCAGTGGACATTTGCTGTATGTCTGTTTTGGTGTTCACAGCACTTCCTGGTAGTCTTAATAAATTGCATTATAAATTATAGGTCTATCTTCCCCAACCTCCAAGCCAAGGTTATAACTATTTTAGGTCAAGGCTTGACATCTATTATTTCTATGTCTTTTGTGCCCAGTGGAATTCTAGGCACAGAGTTAGTTTTTAGTAAATATTTGTTGAAAGACTAAGCTCTGTGATTCTGGAGGTAGTTTGATATCAGCTTTCTCACTTCATTTGCATTGAAATCATCACAATTATTACACGGCAGCTTCTTTATGACACACAGTAGTGTAGGGACAGAAGGGGAAACTGAAGCTGTATGTGATATCGATTTTAATAGGCACATGTTTGCTTAAGGAAAACAGCTGGAATTTGACGCAGTAATAAGTAGTGATTAGCACAAGTGTTTGCTGCCTGTATGCTAACTTAACCACCTCTCACATTTGCAGTGGGTTTTTTTTTTTAAAGACTTAAGGACAATGTGAACATAATATGTTCTGAAAACTGAATAGAGTTATAAGTTGACTTTTTGTTCTTCATATTCTCATTAACCGTTATATGCAAAATGCCTTTGAAGGTATTTATGTAAGGAATGTTGATCTTAGATTCCAGTGGGGTATGTGGTACTTGGTAAAAATGTGGATCCCCAGTATGCATCCCTAGTGTTTTCTTCTTCAGGAGGTCTGGAGGGAAACCAGTGTTGAGTATGTTTAACCATCATCCAGGTGACTCTGATTCAGATATCCTGTCCCTCATCTTAGCAGTAAGGGATCTTCCAGTTGAGGAACAGTGCATGCATGCGTGCTTAGTCGTGTCTGACTCTCTGGCTCCATGGACTGTAGCTTGCCACGCTCCTGTGTCCATGGGATTATCCTAGCAAGGATGCTGAGTGGGTTGTTGTTTCCTCTTCCGAGGGATCTTCCCAACCCAGGGATCAAACCCACATCTCCTGTAGCTCCTCTGTGGCAGCAGATTCTTTACCACTGAGCTACCTGGGAAGCCTGAAAGGAGCCGAGACCTGCTCAACTAGCTCAAGGTTAAAGGCTATCTTTCTTTTGTACAGAAATCTCCCAGGAATCTGGGGGATGGTACACAACCTAACTTCTATAAGGTCCAGACCAAGGCAGCTCCTGGGATTGACATGACCTTCACTTCTGTTTCTCTCGCTTTCTCTAATTTACTTTTTCCTATGTATCTGATCTCTTCTAACCCTCAGCCACTTGCCTTGAAGTCTTAAGAACCTTTGGACTTTGTGTGTGTGCCACCATCCACTGCATCCCAATTGTTCCAAAGTTCTCAGCACCACCTGGGAACTTAGCTGTGTGGTTTGTTTTAAATTCCTAAGAGAGAATCTAACTGGTGTGGTGCACCTTCTGGAGGCCTGGGACACAGATCAAAGGTCACGACAACCTCTGGAGAACCATTCCTGGCTGGCTACTCATTCTTCATCCAGGCACTGGGGGGCTGGTGGCAGAAGGGAAGGATCTGTAGAAGTTAGTACCTGGAAGGTGAAAGGGCTTCCTGAGTGGCTCAGCGGTACAGAATCTGCCTACAATGCAGGAGACATGGGAGATGCAGGTTCGATCCCTGGGTCTAGAAGATCCCTTGGAGGAGGAAATGGCAACCCTCTCAAGTATTCTTGCTGAGAAAATCCCATGGATAGAAGATCTGGGTAGGCTATGGCCCATAGGGTCACAAAGAGTCTGACACGACTCAATGAACACACAAGTTATGGTCAGGAAGGTGAAAAGTTCATTACAAACACTTGCACCTTCTCACAATTTCAACCTTAGGCTTTGTGACAACTGACAAAATAGGGAGTGGATTCATCTTAACAAAAGACCTTTACCTTAAGGAAAGTTTGCCACAAGGTAGGCCAAAGACACTGCTGTAGAGATTGATGTTTTAATAGCAGAAGTACTTGGAGGGGGCTGTTCTTGGAGGGGGCTGTTCTAAGATGTTTCCATATTGCAGAGCTTTTAGAACCCAAAGGCTAGTAGATAGGTCATACTTAACCAGGGAAAAGCTTCCAGTCAGTTGAGTCAAGCATCCAGTGCTTCTTAAATCTCAGTGCTCCTGGGAATTAGTTATAGTAAGCCCCATCTTAGGTAGACTTTTCCATGTGCCTTTTTTTTTTTTTGGTGGGAAGTGAATTTATTTTTTATTTATCAGAGTCAGTCTGAGTATAATTTACATGATACAACTTTACTTGGATCAACTCACTTCACATATTAGGAGTAAAAATTCAAAAAGCCTCATACTCAGATTTGATTTCCTGGGTAACATAATAATTATTTTGAGTTTTATGTGTATTTGTGCAATAAGAAAAGCTACAAATTTTAGAATCGAGAACCAAATTATTAAAACTTGAAAACTGTCCCTAGGTTAGAAAGATTTCATTTTGGACAATGCAACGAAACTTAAGTAATTATCCATGTTGTGTGTCTGTGCATTTGACAGCAGTGCCTTCAAAATATTTTGATATGCAACCTTTCTTCTTTCTCTTTGTGTTGTCAGACAACACGCCAGCTGTCAGATGGAGAAAAGCAGGAAAGTTTGGCATTGCTATTCCTGCCACCTTTACCATGGAGTCCCTATAAATAGCATAATAGGATAAACCCGCCGCAGAGGGAGAGCAGCAGGTGGCACTCGTTGTAGCAAGAGCTGAAGGTGTAAATGAATTTCAATGTCTTCATGATACCAAACAACAATCAGATTACAGAGAATGAAGCTTTTGTTATGGGAGAGTCCAATATTTCAAGAAAATAATAATGATGGTGATACTTTTCATTATCATGCAGCGTCCCCTTTGTAAGAGATTTCAAAGAAGAAAACAACCTATTTTCACAAGAGCCAGTTTCCCCTCTTCTGTCTGGAGTCTCTCTGAACTCTGTCTATTAAGAAAGAGGAGGTGGCATTGATCTGAGCCAGGTGGTAGGTGGAGGGAATTGAGTGTATTGTTGCAGTGTTACTGTAAAATACATCTTGCTCTAATTACCAGAGAAGGAAGTCACAGTGGCCTCTCTCAGGAGTGTTCTTACTTATCACCCTACTTCTCAGCTTGTCTGTTTCCTGCCCACTCTGCCATTTCAAATTTGTCACGACTTCTAAAGCCCATCTTAAATTCCTTCTCCTTTCCTCTCTGCCCTGAGTGCTCCCATATTAAAGGAGGCTTCCTCTGACCACTACACCACCAACAGAATGACAGTATGTCACTTGGTTCAGCATCTGTATTTTCCTTCAGCTGTGGCTTACGCCCCGTGTTCATAACTGCTTGAGGAAACAGGAGGTGACTCGGCCTGCAGTGGGCTCGCACAGCCTCCAGCATGTGTCTAGATGCACGACAGTCACCCTGTGCTTTAATTCCAATCAACCCAACCAGAACATCTTCCAGCCCCGCAGAGAGACAGTTGACGATAGAAGTCGTGGCCCCTCTCACCTTCTGCTGTCTTTTCTTAGCTTCTGCCGCTTTCTCTGTCTTCTCAGCTCCCAGCCCTGGCCCTTCTTGCACCTCTGGTCCTGCACTTGCCCCTCAGGCTCGGTTTAAGGGTTCAGTTCCCTCAGTTTGGTCAGACCCACTCTCCCCCGCCCTGCTGTATTTGTAAGTCCTTCCGAGTCCTGGTCCCTCTTTCTCCAGCCTCCAAGATGAGGAATCAAACCACAGATGCTCGGGTGTAAACATTTAACCTTATCTCTTGCTGCCAATCAAAAGCAAGGCAAGCTTTGTGTCAGTATCAAATCTGGGCATGATCTGACCCCCATCTATTTCTCCAGCCTTGTTCTTGTGCTTCTCTCCCCTTCCCTCATGTCGTTCTGGCCTTTCCACTCCTTGAAACTTCAGGACCCTTGTACTGCCATCCCCAGAAGGCTTTCCCTGCAGCTGGTCACATGTCTGGCTCCTGTTCCTCTTTTCAGGTCATGCTTAAATGTTAGGTCACCTTTCCTAAACTGACCTCATCCAATCACTCTCAACCCATATTTCCTATCTTCATAGTATGCATTATCATCTATAATTAACTGGCTTATTTATTACTTTGTTTATGACATCCCACTCCAGTATTCTTGCCGGGAAAACCCCACTGACGAGGAGCCTCTAGGTCTACAGGTGGTGGGGTCACAAAGGGTCAGACACGACTGAGCACGCACGCACAGTATAGTGTGATGAGTGCAACTGCAGTTCCTCTGCTTTACCAGCTGTCTCTTGCCATCGGGAGAAGAGCGGCTCCTTGAGAGTAGAGGTTTTATTTCTTCTATCACTGAGAAGGCATTGAATATGGAAAATGCTTCATCATAGTTGAATGGTTGCACATACATGGAAGGAGTGAAAACTTAGAAAAATAAAGTTCTTTATTGATCTCTGCTCTCTATTTTCTTTCACTCTAGAGATCAGGCCCTTTCTGTTGCTATGTATAGTTTGGCACCTAATTGAGAACTAAATTGTTAATGTCAGAGATGCCAAGTTGTCTTAGTAAACTGGGGCTGGATATCCATGTCAAGCCTTGATTAATTACCTGGTTTCCTCACATTTAAATAGAGAGTGACACCAATTCTCATCGAGCATTTGTTGAATCTACCACGTGAATGAGACAGTGGTGCCACTTTTACTAACTGTGTGGAGACTGAACTCCACCAACAGCTCTTTTTGCTTGGCCCTATTTAATGTTCACATGGGGCTCTGCCCAGTTGGCCTGGTTGACGTATACACCAATGCAGACGACTGGGAAGATCCAGTAACATTAATTACCTGCATTGCACAGACAAGCAATCCAAGGCTCAGTCACAAAGCTAAAAAAATAACTTAAGCAATAAGTAAATATACATTCTGGTTGTGAAAGCCAATTTTACGTGATTCCCTTTATACCACTGTCTTTCTCTTGATTCTCTGCCCCATTTTTCCAGTTTCTTCCATTCTTTACAATCAGTCTACCTGAATGACATTTTCATGACCAACGAAAGGTGACTCCCATGGTAATCTATGGGGTCCTTCATGATTTCCCTTAATGAACTTTCCCTTAGTGTTTATGGGAAAGTGTTGGAGGCAGTCTCCTTTGCTCACTCTAGGGTGAGATCTGCAAGCATGTTTTTTTGTTTGTTTCATAAAGAGGTAGATGGGAATTTTAGACATGACATGAGATACAGTGAATTTCTGCATTTTTTCCAACAATTTAAAAATGTAAACTTACTCTCTGCTCCCAGGTAATTAAAAAACAGCCCACTTGGTCCTGTAAAGTATAGTTTGATAACTTTTGCTCTTAGGGAAGAGCAGAAATATTAGCTCTGGATTCTTAAGCCAATACTATGTTGAGTTTAGTATAATATACTAGGTATGTAATATATCAATAACCTCAGATATGCAGATGACACCACCCTTATGGCAGAAACTGAAGAGAAACTAAAAAGCCTCTTGATGAAAGTAAAAGAGGAGAGTGAAAAAGTTGGCTTAAAGCTCAACATTCAGAAAACGAAGATCATGGCATCTGGTCCCATCACTCCATGGGAAATAGATGGAGAAACAGTGGAAATAGTGTCAGACTTTATTTTTGGGGGGCTCCAAAATCACTGCAGATGGTGACTGCAGCCATGAAATTAAAAGACGCTTACTCCTTGGAAGGAAAGTTATGAGCAGAGACATTACTTTGCTGACTAAGGTCCATCTAGTCAAGGCTATGGTTTTTCCAGTGGTCATGTATGGATGTGAGAGTTGGACTGTGAGGAAGGCTGAGTGCTGAAGAATTGATGCTTTTGAACTGTGGTGTTGGAGAAGACTCTTGAGAGTCCCTTGGACTGCAAGGAGATCCAACCTGTCCATTCTGAAGGAGATCAGCCCTGGGATTTCTTTGGAAGGAGTGATGCTAAAGCTGAAACTTCAGTACTTGGGCCACTTCATGTGAAGAGTTGCCTCATTGGAAAAGACTTTGATGCTGGGAGGGATTGGGGGCAGGAGAAGAAGGGGATGACCCAGGATGAGATGGCTGGATGGCATCACTGACTCGAAGGATGTGAGTCTGAGTGAACTCCGGGAGTTGGTGATGGACAGGGAGGCCTGGCGTGCTGCTATTCATGGGGTCACAAAGAGTCAGACACGACTGAGCAACTGAACTGAATATAACATATACAATGTATAATATACATATAATATAATAAACATGCAGTTTATATGCACATACACTCTGCGATTTCCCAGGCAATCAGTCTCCTAAATTTGTTGACCTTGCCTTCTGCCACAAACACGCATCTCTTTTTTGGGGTATGTTTACTTCTACACTTATATCCTGGCAGCCCTCTGAGATTCTTTAACATCATGGAAGGTTAGAAGCATTAGCCATAGGAGAAATGCTCTTCCTGGGGTGTTGCTGGAACTGGCATAAGCTTTATCATGGTGTTCCCTACCTGATTGTTCTTTCTTTTTCACCTTCTCTCTTTAGAGGTCCAACAGGGCCTTTCTGCTCATTCATTCTCCCAGCTCCTTTCTGGGACACATCACTTAACCAAATCGTCATTTGACTTAATTCCCAGATTTTTAGTAAACAATAAAACTTTGTTGTGAGAATATTGCTGTACTGGTAAACCACTAAGGCAAACAGGATTAGAACTGTCTAGAGTCATTTCTGTGTATGAGTTAAGGGCCTCATTTTTAATGGAAGGAAAAAGTAAGAGGTTTAAGAACTTTCAGACGATACCGGACTGAGTTGTTGGATCATGCCTTAAATCATTTTTGACTGTAACACAGCGACTTGACTTATTTCTATGAAAAGTTCTTCTCGGTGGGTTGTTTTCATTAATTTTTTACTAGAGTATAGTTTTGATTAATTTTTATTGGAGTATAGTTGATTTACAATGTTGTGTTGATTTCTGCTAATCCTTAAAAAAATGATGAACTAATGCCCAGTGATTTTTTTTTTTAATTTTTATTTTTACTTTATTTTGCTTTACAATACTGTATTGGTTTTGCCATACATTGACATGAGTCAGCCACGGATGTACATGAGTTCCCTATCCTGATTTTTAAGAGGACTTTACACACCATCCAGAGACAAAGCTACAAGGATCCCCCCACATGAGTCCAGAACGGAGCTGCATGCTAGTCATCAGGTCTGGTCCCGGGTACTTGATTCTACTGCCTCCTTCCCGGTATAGGGATGGTTACACTTCATGCTACCTTGCAGTTAGATGAGGTCTATGACTTGCTTTGGGTGAGTCAATGTGAGAGGAAATGACATGTATCTCTTCTAGATGGAAATATCTAGTTGCCAGAAGAAGACAATGAAGTGCTTCTATTTTCCCCCAGCTTCAGGGAATGTGGGAGCACTACTGAAATGAAACTACCATCCACTAGGGCCTTGGGTAACTACAATAAGCAGAGTCCCCCCATGAAGCCATATAGAAAAAATGTGGTGTGACACAGAAATAGACCTCTGTGCTTATAAGTCACTGAGATTTGAGGCTTTATTGTTACTGCAGCATGACCCAGCCCATCTTGACTGCTATAATCTGGCTAGCCCAGATGCTTGAGAGTTGAATAAGAAAAAACTCTCTCTTAAGCTGCTTGTTTGGAAGAATCACTGTTAATAGTGGTTTCCAGGTAGACAATTTCCAGAGACAGCTGTGCCACGCACCTCCCTTGTTGAGCTGGAGCTATGGGCAGTGGTATGGCTTTGAATAGGAAACCAAAGGCCAAACCTCTATCACAGAAAGGGAAGAACATGCCCTGGCAAATAATAATAATAATAATAATCCAGATGCTGGGAGTGAATGCCATTGCATTTTATTCTGAAAAAAACTTACAGAGTGCATCTGTGTGCAGGGCACCATTAGAACTTCAGACTGTTTGACCAGGCAGTTTCTGAAAGAAGAATTGTAAATATTCTCTGGGTTTTTTTCTTGTTTTCTTTGTGGTCAAGAAATCTGCTCTGAGGACATATAAATAGCAGCTGTTGTATCTCTGTGTAGATAATTTACAAGTGTGTTCTCTAAAAAGGGAGACACTGATGAGAGTAGAATCCTGTGGCTGAACCCTGGAAAGGACCGCCGTCTCCTCTGTTGTGTGCATGGGGCGTCTGGTCCCTTCAGTTTGCTGAACTTGATCAGAAGAAGCCCCTGGCCACTCACATGACTTGGGTTTGTTTTGACCTCCTTGGATTGAAACTTATTGCTAGTTTAGTAGGCCCTCTCTGCCAGCATGAGCAGGTAATGTGAAAAATCAAAACTGACAGCACATTTAAATCAAACCCCTATGCCAGATTGTGTGTCTGTACATCTCAGGGAACAATTTAAATCCCTGGATGGAAAAGCAAATGGCTCTACTGCAATTGCTGGAGGGTGTGTATTGAAGGGAGAACTTACTAACCACTGAGAACCTGGGGCCAGGCAGACCAGGCTTAGATTGCAAGGAGGGAAATTTAGCCACTGACCATCCAAGAAACCTGGGAAAGCCACGAAATATTAAGGCAGCCGTGCTTATGTTGTCCTCCCCTCACTTGCAGCCACTTCAGAATTTCCTGCCCTAAGCAACATCACGAAAGCATCATCCTTTTCTCCTCTTACTGCAAAATAACCAGATTTATTCAATACTATCTTTTGTGAATCTCCACAAGACTATCATTTTGTTAGTTAATTAAAGAAAGGTCAAACTCAGGAACAAGGAGTGTCTTCAACCCAGATGTTTATGATCTAACCTGGGACTGAGTTCCCTCTGTCTGCAGGTCTTCTGTAGTTGTATTTTACCACGGTATGAATATAGAGATGGAACTTTGGAATTTTTGAATCATAAATATTTCCATGTGGGACAGGAGAGTAGAAATGTGGCAAAGGAGGCAATTCAGAGGCTATTCTGAGGAAGATAAAGAATAAAAATGTCTATGTTGGCAGAACATTCAGTATTCACCTTTTCTGTCCAAAATCATTACATGAGCCATGATGTCAATACTTTTGATACAGGAGCCAATACTGCATATTAGAAGTAGACAATCTCTTTTTTGTTAATGTAAAGGGACAAGGAAGTAGCAGTTCCTTTAGTAATATGAGTTCCATGGTTAACATGCTCAGAATTGAGCAGACATTCAATTTTGAACACCTTTGCTTTATGAGGTGGGATTAGATGAGTGTGTTGCTTCACGTGTAAAGCTTTGTCCGTGTCCAATCTGTGTATTTCAACTAGTGCAGCCGATGGGCCCCAGTCAGCTCAGAGCTGGTATGTCCCCTGACTTCTGGTTCTGCCGTGGCTGCAACAACCAGTTCTCATGGGCTTTAAAGCAGACTTGCACAGGTGTAAGTAGACAGTGTCTTGCTTGGGTGCACGCCACCTACCTCCTGGGTTTCAGGTAGGGGTTCTCTGACCCTGTGGCACAGGGTGACTGTCAGAGCTGCTTGGCAGTTACAGCTTGGGGGTCTGAGAGTTAATGCACCTTAGGGCCAGCCTGGGCCAGTGGGAGCTGAGAGTCAGGGATACATACTTCCCCTTCTCAGCCCCAGCGGGACACTTCCAAAGTCACATTTCAGAAGGCTTCGCAGAAGGTCCTTGGGGGTTGGTCAGACATCACAGTGCCCATAGTGGAGGCCACTCTGATAGCACATCTTTGCGTTCGCCTCCCCCATTCCCTGGCTCCACCTCCAGCCCCTCACCCCTGCCCCAGATCCCCATTTACCAAAGAAACCGCCTACATACAAAGTTTGTCTCAAGATGTCTTTTAAGGAAACCTGTCCTAAGATACATTTCTATTCGTAGGCCTCTCCCGCCTTCTGCACAAGTGTACCATTTTAGACTAAATTCAGTCTGACTGCTGTTGGGACATTATTAGTAATATGAAAGAGCCCCTCACTTTTCCATTTCTAATATGGTTTTAGCACCAGGGGCCAGTGGACTGAAATGATCCCATTAAAATGGTCAGTGACCTATTTTTCCCTTTTGATATAGGAGAGGTTCTTTTAACATGTGTTTCTAGTTCACTGTATTGCTCCTCTGTGAGCCTCATTATAAAGCCTCAACCTTATGAAAGAAATTAAAGTATAGGGCCATTTCTTGATATTCTCCTCCATTATCTGTATGCTTTTGATCTTTGCAAAGTGTAAACAGTCTGGGCAGAGTGCTGATGAGGACAGCACCATAGCCTTGATCCCCGCATGAGCTGATTAGACTTGCATGGCAGAAAACCACCACACAGTCTGAAATTGCATTCTGAATTCTGGTGGACTGTGGTCTAAGCGTGTGTTCTAGGTCTCTTGGTAACCCTGGGTGGCAGATGACAACACACATTTCACTCTGCCTCCTGAACACTGCATGCAAGTGCCTGTGATTCGGACGTGCAGTGTTGCCTGTCATGAGGACACATTTATGTAATGAGGCATGTTCAGTTGAGGGCTTCCCAGGTGGCACAGTGGTAAAGAATCTTCCTGCAATGCAGGAGACATAAGAGACATGGGTTCGATCCCTAGGTCGGGAGGATACCTTGGAGAATGAAATGGCAACCCACTCCAGAATTCTTGCCTGGAAAATTCCATAGACAGAGGAGCCTGGTGGGCTACAGTCCATGGGGTCACAAAGAGTCAGACACGACTGAGCACAGACACATGTTTAGCTGGCTGAGTAGGGCCCAGAAGAGACTCCTGTAGGCAAAGCCCTTCGAAGGTCAGGTGCCCACGAGTGGCAGGGATTAAGCTCTCCACACTGCCTGATGCCTCTGCTGCATCAGCAAGGTTGGTTCCCTGCTAAGATGGCACAGCCACCTAGACACCCGTGTGTGTGTGTGTGTGTGTGTGTGTGTGATGCTACTGCCATATTTCTAGTGGCAACGACTCATTTGGCAACTCAGGAAACTGCTGTTGTCCATGAATTTCGGAGAATGCCCAGTGGCCCCACAGGATATCTGGCAGCTTGGCAGAGAACTTGTTAAACGTAGAATCGATTCTATAGGGCAAACTATGTTTGTTTTTAATCTCGCGGTCCAGAATGTGGGGTGTTCTTTCTTGGAGGAGAGATTTGTACAACATAAAGTTAACCGTTTTAAGGTGTACAAGCAGTGGCACGTGGTACTCTCCCATTGATGTAGGACCACTGTCTCTGTCTAGTTCAGAATACTTTCATCTCCCAAATGAGACTGCACAGGGGAGTGGTAATGTGGTTTTAATATCTGACAGCATTGATAGTCGCCTTTTTGTGAAGAGGGAAAAAAATCCAAGAACAAATCTTACGCTTTGTAATTTTATTCTATTTTAAAGTAACATATGCAATTCAGTATACTAACACATATATATGGAATTTAGAAAGATGGTAATGATAACCCTATATGAGAGACACAGATGTAAAGAACAGACTTTTGAACTTTGGGAGAGGGAGAGGGTGGGATGATTTGGGAGAATGGCATTGAAACATGTATACTATCATGTAAGAAACGAATCGCCAGTCTAGGTTTGATATAGGATACAGGATGCTTGGGGCTGGTGCACTGGGATGACCCAGAGAGACGATATGGGGAGGGGGGTTCAGGGTTGGGAAGTCATGTACACCTGTGGTGGATTCATGTCAATGTATGGCAAAACCAATACAGTATTGTAAAGTAAAAAAATAAAATTTAAATAAATTAAAAAAATAAAATAACATATGCTTTTGGGCTCCTTCAAATTTATAAAGGCAATACATTTTCAGTGCAAAAAACTAAAAAAAATCATGAAAATCAGAAGTACCACCAGACACGTAGCAAAGTACATACAAGGTCAGTTTGGAAAAAATAATCTGAAAATCTGTGTCTGGGTGGAGGTGTGGACCTGTGAAAGAATTTGCATAATGACTTTTTGTCAAGCCACTGTGTGATTTTCCTGAGTCTTTTCTAGTATATGTGAGGGTGGGTTAGGATCAGGTCAGACCCGAGGCAAAAATCTGAGCCCTGCAACTTTCTAGCTGTGTGACCTTGAATAAGACGGGTAAAATTTTTCTGAGGCTTGGCTTTCTTGCCTGTAAAATGGGGTTAATAACCTGCTTCATGAGGCTATCTTGAAAAGGAAATGCCTTGCACACAGTGTGAGTGCTGAATAAATGACAGTTTTTAAAGGAGAAGCAAGAAGGACAAAACCAGGCAGAGAGGCAGATGTTTGGGGGCCCACTCGGCCCAAACCCCAGGCTAGTGCCCTTCCCAGTCGCTTCATCTTCACAGCAGGTTTGATTTAAGCTCATGCCTCCACAAGCAGTCAGACTGCCACATACTGAAGCTGGAATGCCAGACATCTACTGCTGGGCACTCTCATCTACTGCCAGAGACCGTCACCCATTCAAAGCACCATGACCCTGGGTAGCGAGTGATGCTGTGGTGCACCAGCCCCAGGGGGCACGATCAGAAGGGCCGGGTGGCGCAGCCGGGTTGTGTGCTCTGCGCCCGGCTGACTCCATCAGTTGCAGGGAAGAGTTTGGAACCAGCACCTTCCAAGGCTGTACGTGCCACTCTTTGACAGGCAGGGTCCTGGTTGCCTGGGGGTAGTGGCTGTCTAATTCATGTAGCTGAGAGGAGGCTCACATCCCAGGTTCCTAAGAGCTGGTTTTGTGCAGGACCTGCCTGCCCCATCTTCTGTGGTCCATTTATGGAATGAAATTTAGAATCCAGCTACTTCTGCCTGGGTGATGTGTCCCGCCCCTTCAATTTGTAATGCATTTAGCAAATTGTCAAACACCTATGTGTTAGATACCTTTCAAGGTGTTGCCATCTGGAAGTTAGAAGATATAGTCCTGGCCTTCCTGGGAGTCCCTGTCTAGAATAGCCGTTCCCCAGAGTACCCTATGGATTTTGCCTCTTGCAAGGTGTTGTCCGTGGCCAGACAGGTCTGAGTAACTGTGTATAGGACATGACTCTTGAAGAGTCCTAGCACACATTAGCATTTGAAATTTATAAGATGTCCCACAGTAAAAGCAAAAAGGAAATTAAGTCTAGCTTGATGTTTGCCACTCTTGTCTAAACATGAAATCTTTTTGCCACTTAACACTTATTAACATCTCTGGGAACTGGTGTTCCCTGCTGGTCTGGAAGAAATCTGTCATAACCTTACAGAAGTTTTACAGAGACTGATACACAGAACTCTCCAAAGATTATCCTTCATATGGACGAAGCTCCATGAAGTGCCTTCAGAACCTTTGAGATCTGATTCCATTTCAGAAAGTTCTGAAGAGAGAAAGATTGCAAACCACAGTGTTTCTCTCTCAAACCAGGCTCTGTACGTCAGAGAGGCTAGCAGGTGTGTGTGAGTGTGTGTGTGTGTGTATGCCATGGGGACCTGGATACTCACATCCCTCAGCTCCAGTCAGTCACTGTGGTTTGATGGGAATTTGGTCAGAACACTGAGAGCTTAAAGTTTCCAGGAGAACATAGAAATCTGTATTGTTTAAATATGAAGTTTCACGGCATTAATTTATCTTCCAATTTATTAAACATTGTGCTGCCCAAGCACAAAGAAAACGACAACAGAATTCTACAGCTGAGTCCTATAGATGAGCTGCCAGGTTGTGACCTTGCTCTGGGGAGATGGGGTTGTGACCTATTTGCAAAGTAGTGAGAGGCCTGAAACCAAAGGGTCTGTGAGGCAGACGCCACGCTGACATAATCACGTTGGTGACCAGACCCCCCAGGCACCGGTGGTTTTCCACACCCATCTGTTTCGCCTTGTCAGTCAGTGGCCTTGATGTTAACTCACATGATATTTCTTCCTCCCTGAAGCAGTGTCTGCAACTATCTTCCAGGATAGCACAGCCTCTTCCATTCTTGTTGCTCTTCTTTCTTTCCTCTCCAGTGCTGGAAAGCACCAGGCCTTCATGTTGGACCCTGATTCCTTCTTTATTTGCACTCACTTCCTTAGAGATCTCACGTGGCCTCGTGGCATTCAGTGCCATCTCTAAGGCAAGAACATGTGTATTTACCTTGCTAGCCCACTTCTCCTTTCTGAGCTCCAGGCTTGTAGATCTGAGTCTCTCGTCATCTCCGGTCTAGTAGCTCTTGAACCTGGCAGAGCCCAGTTGGACATCCTGGTCTCCCCAGCCCCCTAAATTTCCTCCACACACAGCCTCCCCACCTTGGTCAGGGTCTTGGCACTAGTTGCAATGGGGCCATGCAGTTAACTCTCTCACTTCCTTCAAATCTAATTAAATGTTCCCTTCTCCCTGAGTTAGATGCCATATCCCATCCTTAGTACCTCTGATTTCTCCCATCCTGATTTATCCTCTTCCAAAGCACTTCTAGTATACAACATATTCATATTCATATTTACTATGTTGTTTTTTCTTCAGCAGCTGCCTCATCATGCTCGAATGTAGATTCCGCAAGGGTAGGAAAAGTTACCTATTTTATTTATTGTTGTACCCTGAGATTCAATATCAGGCACACAGTAGATGCCCAATATATTCTTGTTGAATGAATAAATGCCAGTTGTCACTTGGCAAAGAACTCAGGAGAAGATATATTTATAAAAGTTCAAGCTTGTCATTAAAGTTCAAGTGTTAATTATCTACTAATTATATGGAACTGAAAACCATTGGTGTGGTTTAAACCACAAGCCATCTGAATATCTTCAAAATGTATTTGGTAGATTGAAAAACTATTATAGTAGAGGCATGTTTTAAGAAATAGTATATAAACTATATGTGCATATATATATGTAATATTTTAACAAAAAGTTTTCCTAATCAGGAATTTGACATCTTGTTCTATTGACCAGATATTGTAATGGACATTTGACTGTTTAAGCATTCTACTAGGCTTCCAAATTTAAAATTTTTTTTTAAAAAAAAGGTACTGCTGACTTCTCCCTCAATTGAATAGCTCATTTCCCAGTGTGTTGCTAATCTTCAGTTTTGCCCCAAAGATAGTATTTTAAAAACTTTCACACTGAGTTCCTTTGTGTATCAAAGACAAAATTATTATAAAAATTATTACTCATGTTCTTTGTCATGCAAAAAAGCACAAGTAATGTTTTTAATAATGCAAGCCATTAAAAAGTGGATGGGCTGAATTCATTGCGTCTGTTTCTCACCCACTTTGGGAAAAAAAATTTTCTCTGCACAAAGGTGTAACCCCTTGCTGTCTTTCCCCCTGTTTTTTGATACAGTTTTAACTATGTATTTCATTTATAGATTCAGAACCAAGGCTGTAACTTTTCAAGCTCCTTTCTTTTCAAGATGGAAAGGCTTTGAAAGAGGCTCACTGTGAGGAACAACTTTGTTTGGAAAGAATTGCTTTGTAAGAAAACAAATGTTAGGGATTTTTTTGAATTTAAAGTTTGACTGATACTCCTTTGTTCAAAATGGTTTAGTGGATAGGCCCATTGGACAGATGATGTTTTAGGAGTTAAAATTCCCATCAGGTTTGAGGTCTGTCATCACTGGCAACCTTGGAAATAATCATGTGGTACATGGAGAGCAGTGCCAGGCCCAGATGTCCCTGTCCCCCTATCTGATATCCAAGTGGACATCACTGAGGTCTTGGGCTCCCTGTTCACTGAGTCTCACAGAACTTCTTTAAACATGGTGGTCCATGCAGCTACCACCAGTCAATGTGAGTTGACATGTGAAGTGATAATATTAAATAGTAAGAAAATATTTTTAAAAGATGGATGGTAACATCAAGTAAACTAACACTCATTAACTCTGGAGTCAGTGTTATATTCCAGCTGCCTCTGCTGCTTTCTCATCATGTTTCTTAGAGTCTAAAGTGCAGGTTCCTGGACAGGCTTTTGACCAGTACCTGGTGGCTTTCTCTGGAACATCTCAAACCTTCATAAAGGGCTTTGGAGCAAGAAACATGGTTGTAAGAGCTTCATCTGGGCTTATCATCCCAATGCACTTGGAACATCTTGGCTGCACGCAAGCTTCTCGGTTTCACATTCCTTAAATTACTTGAGTTACAGATATGATATATTCTGAGTTTCCTTCAGTAGAACCAGGTAGCCTATAGCTTTCATTCATTTTGCGTATAGTAGTCTTCATTCTAGTTGAGTCCCAGCCTACAAAGCAGTTCTATAAGAGAGGATAAGGAAAGGAGGCCAGGGAAGAGAATAGCTTCCCAGGGAGAGGAAAACACATCGTCACTTTCTGAAACCCCAAACCTGTAGTACTTCTCTGCAGCTGGAAGATACTGTTTATTTTTCCTTCTCATTTTCAGAGAAGAAATGTGAAAGGATCAAAAGGATGGATTTGCCTGGATGTCAGTGTGGTCTGATTAGGTTGCAATTAGCCTTTTTTCTCTCTTCACTGAGAGAAGCAGAGACCATCTGTGGAAATTATTTAAATCCGTGTGCCTTCCAGGGTAGTTGTTTTATTTGCCATTGCATTTATTGGATCGCCAGGGAGCTTGACAGCCATTCCAGACTTTTGCTGCAATAGCACTGGTGCTGCCTGTGGCCATTAGATTAACAAAAGGAAAAATTAATTTTCCTCCAGCTGCAAATTAACACCTTAGATTAATTAAAAAACAAATGCAATCAAGGCCCCTGGATTTTTCTCCGAAGGTCCTTTCTATGAGGCCTCAGGACTGCAGTGAGGCTTCTTAGCTCATAGGGAGGGGAGAGATGAATGTTTCATCAGGATTCATTTATAATGTAATTTGCCCAATGTGAATAGAGGGTAAACCAGCAAGAGTCTGTAGCCTCTCTTGCTCCATACAGAAGAGATTGTCACTGCTGGGGTTCCTCTTCTTTTTTGAATAAGTGGAGGGAAGTAATGTGTGGGTCTACCTGATGCATTCTGAAGTTAGGTTGCTTCTGTCCCCAGCCCAGGCACCCTGTTTCTATCCTTGTGACCTTGGGCAAGCTCCGTCATCTCTTAGAAACTTGGTTGTCTCATCCACAAAATGGGAAATAAGTAATTAACTCACAAGCCACAAAAGCCTTAGTTCATAAGAAGTGCTCCTTAGACAGTGGTCATTCCGGGCAGCATCGGAAGATGAATGGTTAGAGGTACCTTGGCACTTAGTAATAGTCATTGATCTTACACACATAGCCAATATTGGCAGAATTAGCCATTAAAAAAAAAAAAAAAAACTATCCACTGTTACTTGGTCTTTGGGACTAATACTTGTATTCTAAGATATTTGTTTCAATTATGCTTTTGCAGAATATAATTTCATTTGGAGGGACTTGATTTGACAAAGGGCATATCAAACTCCAATAAATTATGTAACAGCAAATTCCTTCCTGTGCATTTTACTTATTTTTTTTTTTTCACTTTGAAGATCACCTCTATGCTTTAGAAATGTTGTTTCTTTTTGAATTCCTCTAAGATTTTCTTCTCTACTCTTCCGCATGGTCTTTAGAACTTTTTCACTGTCTTGATCCAGTCAGCTCTTTGTACCTCAGCCCATAGACCAAGCTGAAACATACCCTAGTCACACTGAAGTTCTTGCCATTTTTAAAACTAACATGGATTTTCATACTCTCTGCTTTGGCTCTTAACAGTTCTTCTGTCTTTAAACTTTTCTCCCTTCTTAATCTGGAAAACTCCTCTTTTTTTCAGGCCCATTTCGCATCTTTCTCTCTTCTTTCAAGCTTTAATCTTATTTCACATCCTCGTCCCATCCTTCTTTGTAGTAATAATTCATTTATCCTTACTTTATATTGCCTTTTAATTTTGTGTATGTTGATAACAATACCGTCAAAGTGTTACCAATTTATGTCACAATTGTTTCCTACAGTTTCTAGAACACTACACTGGATCAGGCATTGCATGAAGAATGTACTTGTCTTATCTCTTCTGAGCTTTAATATAGCTTAATGAGGTGAAAACTATGATTTTCTGCCTTTGAAAAATGAGGAAATTGAGGCTCATATGTGGTTGGTGCAGCCCCCTAGCCAGTGCATGGGAGAAGGAAAGCTAGAATATGGACCCATCTGTCTTTAAAGTCCATCTTCCAAAACACATGCTGTCCTTCCCAGCTGTTTCCAGGACAAATTCCATTTTATTATAATTTATGCACATGTCTGTCTCTCCTTTTTTAAACTGTAAGTCCTCTGAGGTCCAGGAGCATGGCTCGTTTGTCATCCTATTTCCCACAACTAGCATGGAGTCTGCTGCCTGGTGGGGACCCAGATTGTGTTAGAAGAATTGGATCCATGCACGCAGGGGCTGGCAAAGACAAGAGTTGAGGACAATGGCCCCCTACTCCCTGCAATATGACACAGTCCCATAAATGACATTAGTTTGTGTGCCCCTCAGACAATGACAGATGATTCTCAGTCTCCTTGAGCACATTAAGACGCGATTACATTCTGTGAGCTCAGCTCTCCAGCCTTCTAAATTAGAGTGGTGAGCACAGTTTCTCTGCTCCAGTCACGTTTTGCTGCAGCAGATTCCATTCAACCTCCTGACACCAATTTGTGTGATATTTCAGCATTTAGCACACAGACGGAGAAAATGGTATTCCCGCCTGTGTCCTCTAGGCAGACAGCCCACTTGCAGGCTTGGCCGTGTGATTTGCGCTTCCCCAGTCTAGTTGACACCATTGAAATTCTCCTCCTAAAATTCGCTCATTAAACTCTCCCATGATCCATCACTGTGAAACTGATTATCACAGTGTTGTCTTTTGCCATTATTAATCTTTGGAGATTGATGCTCTCTGGTGCTTCTGACTGACTCACATGATTTCAGCTATTAATCTTTATCTCAATCAAATTATTTACTGTTTTAACTTGCAAGGTCTTGCTGCCTCTGGGGTTGAATCTTATCGGCTCTGATGGCTTCACAGTGAAAGCTTTTTTTATTTTTTTTTATTTTTTATTTTTTTTTTTTGGGGAAAGGTGGAGTCACTTTATTTTTTCTCTGGGGTTGAATCTTATCGGCTCTGATGGCTTCACAGTGAAAGCTTTTTTTAAAAAAAAAAATCCCACAAACTTTTAGGTTCACAAAACCTACCCTCAAGAATCCCTGGGGGGTGATGTTATTTTCTTGAGCCCCTTTCCAAATGCTGAATATTCTCCCCCATTTTCTCTTTCGTCTTCCATCATAGGGCCGGTTTAAGTGTGGTAGCAGAGAAGCGACCCTCGGCAGTTCTTCAGCAATATGTCTGACTCGCAGGAGGCCGCTGTGGTGGACACGGCTCCTCGCAGAGCTCCTGCCGCAGGGAGCATGACCAACTGAGGGTCTCAGTTGCTGCCGTTTGAGAGTCACCCTGGGTTCCTAACAAGACCACTCCCCCTACAGACTGCTTCTGGCTAATAACTGAAAGTGTTGGGGACCCTAAGGCAGACCGATTCCTGGGAGAAGAGACCGTTGTCTACTAGTTTTGGCTCTAAGACTCCCCAGGGTCTTTGCTGAACCTGCCTTAGGTTGCAGGACCTCCTCTCTTTCTCTAGTTCACTTGGGGTCAGACTGCAGCGTGATCTGATGGCTCTCCATACTGTCCCAGCTTCCTCTCAAAGACCTAGAGTAACCCAACTCACTTTCTACTTCTGTCCAGATAAAGACCTGGCCACACTTGGAGAATTTAACTTTAAAGGATAATTATGTTGGGCCAATGAGAGAAATAGGACTGCAAGGAGATGAAACCAGTCCATTCTGAAGGAGATCAGTCCTGGGTGTTCTTTGGAAGGACTGATGCTAAAGCTGAAAGTACTCCAGTACTTTGGCCACCTCATGTGAAGAGTTGACTCACTGGAAAAGACTCTGATGTTGGGAGGGATTGGGGGCAGGAGGAGAACGGCACGACAGAGGATGAGATGGCTGGATGGCATCACGGACTCAATGGACATGAGTCTGAGTGAACTCCAGGAGTTGGTGATGGACAGGGAGGCTGCGATTCATGGGGTCGCAAAGAGTCGGATACAACTGAGCGACTGAACTGAAGGAGAAAACTGAACTAGTAAAATGATTAATGCCATGAAATTGAAATAGCTGGTGTCTAAGATAGGGCATATGGAATTTGTTATTTCAAGGACTCTTACTGCCTAATTAACCTAATTAAGATTCAAAATATTCACTAAGATGTATTCACATATTTCTCAAACAATTGAAAGTCAGAGGTAGGGAAAAGACAGGACAAATCAGAGACAGTGAGTTTCTATAGTCTGAATCATCCTAAAGATAATAATGTGTTTTTGATTCTGTAACTGGAATGTGAGCGATTGTTTTTAATATATGTAGACTAGTTTCAGACTTAATGGAGACATAAAGAGATGGAGATGGTAGTCATTAAGAAGACTTAAGTTTCACCAATACCAATTAATGATTTTTTAAACAATGTATTTCTAGGAGAGAGGATGTTTTTTCTTTCTCCTCTCCACTTTTTCTGATAAATTAACTGAACTATATAGGTGCAAGTTTTCAAAAATTGTTTGGGTTTGAAACTAAAAAAAAGACATTATTGGAAATGTGAGTAGGCAGTGAAAAGCTAAGAGACTAATAGTACTCTTAGTGATGACTTGGGTATATGATTCTTGGAGTTGATAAAACGCTTCAACAGAGTTGTCAAGTTTACCTGGTCTGTATGATCCCACCTTCCCTAATGCCTTCATACCAGAAAATATAGCAACAGATGAGGGAACTGAGGCTCAGAGTAGTTGAATCCCTCTCAAAATCAGACAGCTACAGGTTGTGCTAAAGCTGGACATTCCCAGCGGTGATGAGCATCACTCTGCCCCCTGCTATGACCTTCCCAAGGTGAACTGTGGCAAGCACAGGTGGCAGATCCTGACAGATCTTGGCTGCAGGATTTGGGAAACTGATGACTCTCAGAGCCTCAGTCTCCTCATCCTTTCTATCTCTTCTTGAGCATGTAAGAATGGTAGATAGCAGAATCACAGTGGAGAGAAATCAGAAAAGCAGGTCATTTTACTGTTGTTATAAACCGCTAAGTTGATTTCAAATGGGATTCCCTGGTAGCTCAGACGGGAAAGTGTCTGCCCACAATGCCAGAGACCCGGGTTCGATGCCTGGGTCAGGAAAATCCCCTGGAGAAGGAAATGGCAACCCACTCCAGTATTCTTGCCTGGGAAATCCCATGGACAGAGGAACCTTTTGGGCTACAGTCCATGGGGTCTCAAAGAGTCGGACACGACTGAGCGACTTCACTTTCACTCTAAATTCCTTCCCAATGAGTAGATTGCCTTTCTGTCTTGTAAAGAGACATATAACATCCTTAGTGAACATCCATTCTATAAATATTTATGGGACAACTTCTCTATGATAAGCACTGGACTTAATGTTGTGGATAAATAGATAAATTAGATGCTGCCAGACTGTCTCCCTTAATCATTTGGGGGGAAGGCTTGTTGAAAATACAGATTCAGATTCTGCTCTCCCTCGTGGGTGGTACAGGCACTGATCACCAGCATCAGAAGCACTGCTGAGTGCTGGAGCATTCTCTGGAAGTTCCTGTTAAGTTGACAGTTTTTTTTTTTTTTTTCACTCTGCCCTCTTTGCCCTTTCCCTCTCCCAGCTTGAGTGAAGATGTGGATCTGGATACACTGAGAGCCTAGGCATCAAGCCCTGAGCCTTTGGAGTGGGAGCATTGATTCCAAGACCCTACACTACCAGAGAACTAACTCTCAGTTCAGTTCAGTGCTCAGTCTTGTCCGACTCTTTGTGACCCCATGAACTGCAGCACACCAGGCCTCCCTGCCCAACACCAACTCCCAGAGCCTACCCAAACATACCCGTGTCCATTGAGTTGGTGGTGCCATCCAAGCATCTCATCCTCTGTCATCCCCTTCTCCTCCTGCCTTCAATCTTTCCCAGCATCAGGGTCTTTCGAAATAAGTCAGCTCTTTGCATCAGGTGACCAAAGTATTAGAGATTCAGCTTGAACATCAGTCCTTCCAGTGAACACCCAGGACTGATCTTTAGGATGGACTGGTTGGATCTCCTGCAGTCCAAGGGACTCAAGAGTCTTCTCCAATACCACAGTTCAAAAGCATCAATTTTTTGGCGCTGAGCTTTCTTTACAGTTCAACTCTCACATCCATACATGACTACTGGAAAAACCATAACCTTGACTAGACAGACCTTTGTTGGCAAAGTACTGTCTCTGCTTTTGAATATGCCGTCTAGGTTGGTCATAACTTTCCTTCCAAGCAGTAAGCATCTATTAATTTCATGGCTAAGATGCCATGATTTTTCTTTTCTGAATGTTGAGCTTTAAGCCAACTTTTTCATTCTCCTCTTTCACTTTCATCAAGAGGCTCTTTAGTTCTTCTTCACTTTCTGCCTTACAGGTGGTGTCATCTGCATATCTGAGGTTATTGATATTTCTCCTGGCAATTTTTATTCCAGCTTGTGCTTCATCCAGCCCGGCATTTCTCATGATGTACTCTGCATAGAAGTTAAATAAGCAGGGTGACAATATACAGCTTTGACGTACTCCTTTTCCTATTTGGAACCAGTCTGTTGATCCATGTCCAGTTCTAACTGCTGCTTCCTGACCTGCATACAGGTATCTCAGGAGGCAGGTCAGGTGGTCTGGTAGTCCCATCTCTTTCAGAATTTTCCACAGTTGATTGTGATCCACACAGTCAAACGCTTTGGCATAGTCAATAAAGCAGAAATAGATGTTTTTCTAGAACTCTCTTGCTTTTTCCATGATCCAGCGGATGTTGGCAATTTGATCTCTGGTTCCTCTGCCTTTTCTAAAACCAGCTTCAACATCAGGAAGTTCACGGTTCACATATTGCTGAGGCCTGGCTTGGAGAATTTTTAGCATTACTTTCCTAGTGTGTGAGATGAGTACAATTGTATGGTAGTTTGAGCATTCTTTGGCATTGCCTTTGGGATTGAAATGAAAATTGACCTTTTCCAGTCCTGTGGCCACTGCTGAGTTTTCCAAATTTGCTGGCATATTGAGTGCAGCACTTTCACAGCATCATCTTTCAGGATTTGAAACAGCTCCACTGGAATTCCATCACCTCCATTAGCTTTCTCTGTAGTGATGCTTCCTAAGGCCCACTTGACTTCACATTCCAGGATGTCTGGCTCTAGGTGAGTGATCACACCACCATTATTAAATGGGTCATGAAGACCTTTTTTGTACAGTTCTTCTGTGTATCTTGCCACCTCTTCTTAATATCTTCTGCTACTATCAGGGCCATAGCATTTCTGTCCTTTCTTGAGCCCATCTTTGCATGAAATGTTTCCTTGGTATCTCTAACTTTCTTGAAGAGATCTCTAGTCTTTTCCATTCTATTCTTTTCCTCTCTTTCTTTGCATTGATCCCTGAGAAAGGCTTTCTTATCTCTCCTTGCTATTCGTTGGAATTCTGCAAGTGGGTTTCAAATGGATATATCTTTCCTTTTCTCCTTTGCTTTTCCCTTCTTATCCACTCACAGCTATTTGTAAGGCCTCCTCAGACAGCCATTTTGTTTTTTGCATTTCTTTTCCATGGGGATGGTCTTGATCCCTGTCTCCTGTACAATGTCACGAACCTCATTCCATAGTTCATCAGGCACTCTATCTATCAGATCTAGTCCCTTAAATCTATTTGTCACTTCCACTGTATAATCATAAGGGATTTGATTTAGGTCATACCTGAATGGTCTAGTGGTTTTCCCTAGTTTCTTCAATTTAAGCCTGAATCTGGCATAAGGAGTTCATGATCTGAGCCACAGTTGGCTCTTGGTCTTGTTTTTGCTGACTGTATAGGGCTTCTCCATCTTCATCTGGAAAGAATATAATCAATCTGATTTCAGTGTTGACCATCTGCTGATGTCCATGTATAGAGTTTTCTGTTGTGTTGTTGGAAAAGGGCATTTGCTATGACCAGTGTACTCTCTTGGCAAAACTCTATTAGCCTTTGTCCTGCTTCATTCTGTACTCCAAGGCCAAATTTGCCCATTACTCCAGGTGTTTCCTGACTTCCTGCTTTTGCATTCCAGTCCCCTATAATGAAAAGGACATCTTTTTTGGGTGTTAGTTCTAAAAGATCTTGTAGGTCTTCATAGAACTGTTCAGCTTCTTCATCATTGGTTGGGCATATATATTGAATGGTTTGCCTTGGAAACGAACAGAGATCATTCTGTCATTTTTGACACTGTATCCAAGTACTGCATTTCGGACTGTTTTGTTGACTATGATGGCTACTCCATCTCTTCTAAGGGATTCCTGCCCACAGTAGTAGATGTAATGGTCATCTGAGTTAAATTGACCCATTCCAGTCCATTTTTGTTCACTGATTCCTAGAATGTCGATGTTCACTCTTGCCATCTCCTGTTTAACCTCTTCCAGTTTGCCTTGATTCATGGACCTAACATTCCAGGTTCCTATGCAATATTGTTGGGAGAGGGTGTTTGCTATGACCAGTGTGTTCTCTTGGCAAAACTCTATTAGCCTTTGCCCTGCTTCATTCTGTATTCTAAGGCCAAATTTGCCTGTTACTCCAGGTGCTTCTTAACTTACTATTTTTGCATTCCAGTCCCCTATAATGAAAAGGACATATTTTTGTGGTGTTAGTGTAAAAGGTCTTGTAGGTCTTCATAGAACCATTCGACTTCAGCTTCTTCAGTGTTACTGATTGAGGCATAGACTTGGATTACTGTGATATTGAATGGTTTGCCTTGCAGACGAACAGAGATCATTCTGTCGTTTTTGAGACTGCATCCAAGTATTGCATTTTGGACTCTTTTGTTGACCATGATTGCTACTCCATTTCTTCTAAGGGATTCCTGCCCACAGTAGTAGATATAATGGTCATCTGAGTTAAATTTATCCATTCCAGTCCATTTTAGTTTGCTGATTCCTAGAATGTTGATGTTCACTCTTGCCGTCTCCTGTTTGACCACTTCCAATTTGCCTTGATTCATGGACCTGACATTCCAGGTTCCTATGCAATATTGTTCTTTACAGCATCGGACCTTGCTTCTATCACCAGTCACATCCACAGCTGGGTATTGTTTTTGCTTTGGCTTCATCCCTTCATTCTTTCTAGAGTTATTTCTCCACTGATCTCCAGTAGCATATTGGGCACCTACTGACCCAGGCAGTTCCTCTTTCAGTATCCTATCATTTTGCCTTTCATACTGTTCATGGGGTTCTCAAGGCAAGAATACTGAAGTGGTTTGCCATTCCCTTCTCCAGTGGACCACATTCTGTCAGACCTCTCCACCATGACCCGCTCATCTTGGGTGGCCCTACGGGCATGGCTTAGTTTCACTGAGTTAGACAAGGCTATGTTCCTAGTGTGATTAGATTGACTAGTTTTCTGTGAGTATGGTTTCTGTGTGTCTGCCCTCTGATGCCCTCTTGCAACACCTACCATCTTACTTGGGTTTCTCTTACCTTGGATGAGGGGTATCTCCTCACTGCTGCCCCTCCTGACCTTGAACGTGGAATAGCTCCTCTAGGCCCTCCTGCACCCGCACAGCCACTACCTTGGACGTGGGGTTGCTCCTCCTGGCCACCGCCCCTGACCTCGGACTCAGGGTAGCTCCTCTCAGCTAATAGAGTCTTGCCAAGAGAACGCACTGGTCATAGCAAATACCCTCTTCCAACAACACAAGAGAAGACTCTACACATCGACATCACCAGATGGTCAACACTGAAATCAGATTGATTATATTCTTTGCAGCAAAGATAGAGAAGCTCTATACAGTCACCAAAAACAAGACCAGGAGCTGTCTGTGGCTCAGATTGTGAACTCCTTATTGCCAAATTCAGACTTAAATTGAAGAAAGTAGGGAAAACCACTAGACCGTTCAGGTATGACCTAAATCAAATCCCTTATGATTATACAGTGGAAGTGAGAAATAGATTTAAGGGACTAGATCTGATAGAGTGCCTGATGAACTATGGACTGAGGTTTATGACATTGTACAGGAGACAGGGATCAAGATAATCCCCGTGGAAAAGAAATGCAAAAAACAAAATGGCTGTCTGGGGAGGCCTTACAAATAGCTGTGAAAAGAAGAGAAGTGAAAAGCCAAGGAGAAAAGGAAAGATATAAGCATCTGAGATGCAGAGTTCCAAAGAATAGCAAGAAGAGATAAGGAAGCCTTCCTCAGTGATCAATGCAAAGAAACAGAGGAAAAACAATAAAATCGGAAAGACTAGAGATCTCTTCAAGAAAATTAGAGATACCAAGGGAACATTTCATGCAAAGATGGGTTCAAGAAAGGACAGAAATGCTATGGACCTAACAAAAGCAGAAGATATTAAGAGGTGGCAAGAATACACAGAACTGTGCAACAAAGATCTTCATGACCAAGATAATCATGATGGCGTGATCACTTACCTAGAGCCAGACATCCTGGAATGTGAAGTCAAGTGGAACTTAGAAAGGATCACTACAAACAAAGCTAGTGGATGTGATGGAATTCCAGTGGAGCTGTTTCAAATCCTGAAAGATGATGCTGTGAAAGTGCTGCACTCAATATGCCAGCAAATTTGGAAAACTCAGCAGTGGCCACAGGACTGGAAAAGGTCAGTTTTCATTCCAATCCCAAAGAAAGGCAATGCCAAAGAATGCTCAAACTACACAACCATTGAAGTTAAAAATACTCTAGAGGGAATCAACAGCAGAGTAACTGAAGCAGAAGAATGAATCAGGGAGCTGAAAGATAAAATAGTGGAAATAACTTCAGAAGAGCAGAATAAAGTGAAAAGAATGAAAAGAACTGAGAATAGCCTCAGAGACCTCTGGGACAATATTAAATGCACCAACATTCGAATTATATGGGTACCAGAAGAAGAAGAGAAAAGAAAGGGTATGAGAAAATATTTGAAGAGATTATAGTTGAAAAGTTCCCCAACATGGAAAAGGAAGTGGTCAATCAAGTCCAAGAGGCACAAAGAGTCCCATATGGGATAAACCCAAGGAGAACCATCTAAGACATATTAATCAAACTAAGGGAAACACCATATGCTTAACAGCTGATCTATCACCAGAAACTCTGCAGGCCAGAAGGCAATAGCAGGATATATTTAAATTACTAAAAGGAAAAAATCTACAACCAAGATTACTATACCTGAGAAGGATCTCATTCAAAATTGATAGAGAATTAAAAATCTTTTCAGACAAGCAAATGTTAACAGAATTCAGTACCACCACACCAGCTTTACAATAAATGTAAAGGGGACTTATATAGTGAAGAAATACAAGACAAGAAAAAAGATCTACAAATCAACCCCAAACAATTAAGAAATGGAAATAGGAACATATATATCAATAATTACTTTAAATGTAAATGGATTAAATGCTCCAACCAAAAGACACAGACTGACTGAATGGAATAAAAACCAAGACCCATACATATGCTGACTACAAGAAACCCACTTAAGACCTCAAGACACATACAGACTGAAAGTAAGAGGATGGAAAAATATATTCCATGCAAATGGGAAGCAAAAGAAAGCTGGAGTAGAAATCCTCATTTCAGACAAAATAGACCTTAAAATAAAGAATATTACAAGAGATAAGGAAGGACACTAGATAATGATCAAGGGATCAATCTAAGAGGAAGACATAATAATTGTAAATATCTATGCACCCAACATAGGAGCACCTCAATACTTAAGACAAACACTAACAGACATAAAAGGTGAAATTTACAGTAACATAATAATAGTAGGAGACTTTAACACCCCACTCATACCAATGAACAGAATATCAAAACAGAAAATTAATAAAGAAACACAATTCTTAAATGATACATTAGATGAGATAGATTTCATTGATATCTTCAGTATATTTCATCCAAATGCAGAATACACCTTCTTCTCAAGTGCACATGGACCATTCTCCAGGATAGACCACATCTTGGGTCACAGATCAAGCCTCAGTAAATTTAAGAAAATTGAAATTGTACCAAGAATCTTCTCCAATCACAACTCTATGAAACTAGATATCAATTACAAGAAAAAACAGTAAGAAACACAAACACATGAAGATTAAACAACACATTTCTAAATAGCCAACAGGTTACTGAAGAAATCAAAAGGAAAAAAAAATTGTAGAAGCAAATGACAGTGAAAACACGACAACTCCAAACCTATGGGATGCAGCAAAAGCAGTTCTAAGGGAAAAGTTTCTAGCAATACAATCCTACCTCAAGAAACAAGAAAAACATTGAGTAGACAACTTAACTTTACACCTAAAACAACTGGAAAAAGAAGAACAAAAAACCCCGAAAATTAGTAGAAGGAAAGAAATCATAAAGATCCAAGCAGAAATAAATGAAAAAGGAATGAAAGAAGCAATAGTAAAGATTAATAAAACTAAAAGCTGGTTCTTTGAGAAGATAATCAAAATTGACAAACTTTTAGCCAGACTCATCAAGAAAAAAAGAATCAAGTCAACAAAATTAGAAATGAAAAATGAGAGGTTACAACAGACAATGCAGAAATACAAAGGATTATAAGAGACTATTATGAATAACTATATGGCAAGAAAACGGATAACCTGGAAGAAATGGACAGGTTCTTAGAAAAGTTCAATCTTCCAAGACTGAACCGAGAAGAAATAGAAATTATGAACAACCCAATTACAAGCACTGAAATGGAAGCTGTGATAAAAAACAACTCCCAAAAAACTAAAGCCCAGGACCAGATGGCTTTACAGGAGAATTCTATCAAACATTTAGAGAAGAGCTGATGCCTATCCTTCTAAAACTCCTTCAAAAAATTGCAGAGGAAGGAATACTTCCAAACTCATTCTTCAAGGCCACCATCACCCTGATACCAAAACCAGAGAAAGAAACACACACACACACAAATTAAAGGCCAATTTCACTGATGAACATAGATGCAAAAATCCTCAATAAAATTTTAGCAAGGAGAAATCAGCAATACATCAAAAAGCTCACACCATGATCAAGTTGGGTTTATTCCAGGGATGCAAGGATTCTTGAATATACACAAATCAATCAATGTGATACAGCACATTAACAAATTGAAAGACAAAAACCATATGACAATCTCAATAGATGAAGAAAAAGCCTTTGACAAAATTCAGCACCCATTTATGATTAAAACTCTTCAAAAAATGGGCATAGGAGAAACCTATGTCAGCACAGTAAAGGCCATATATGATAAGCTACAACAAACATTATTCTCAGTGGTGAAACACTGAAAGCACTCCCCCTGAGAACAGGAACAAGACAAGGGTGTCCGCTTTTGCCGCTATTATTCAACATAGTTCTGGAAGTCCTAGTTACAGCAGTCAGAGAAGAAAAAGAAATAAAAGGAATCCAGATCAGAAAAGAATTAAAGCTCTCACTATTTGCAGATGATATGATACAATTCATAGAAAATCCTAAAGATAGTATCAGAAAATTACTAGAGTTAATCAGTGAATTTCACAAAGTTGCAGGATACAAAATCAATAGACAGAAATAACTTGCATTTCTATATACTAACAATGAAAAGTCAGAAAGAAAAATTAAGGAATCAATCCCATTCACCACTATAACAAAAAGAATTAAATATATAAGACACTAATGAAAGAAATCAATGATGATATAAACAGAGAGATATTCCATGTTCCTGGGTAGGAAGAATCAATATTGTGAAAATGACTATACTACTAAATGCAATCTACAGGTTCAGTGATATTCCTTTCAAATTACCAATTAACAATGACATTTTTCACAGATTTTTAGAACAAAAAAATTCACAATTCATATGGAAACATAAAATACCCTGAATAACCAAAGCAGTCTTGAGAAAGAAGGGAGCTGGAGGAATCAACCTTTCTGACTTTAGATTATGCTACAAAGCTACAGTCATCAAGACAGTACGGTACTGGCCCAAATACAGAAATATAGACCAATGAAACAAGATAGAAAGCCCAGAAATAAACCCATGCACCAACGGGTACCTTATTTTTGACAAAGGAGGCAAGAATATACAATGGGGCAAAGACAGCCTCCCAGTTAAAGAGCACCATAGCATCTAATCCATTTTCCCCAGTTAGGTTACTTGCATTAATTATTAATAACTAAACAGATTGTAATATTTGAGACATATGGCCGTGACATAGGAGGGAACTAACTCAACATGAAAGAAAAAAAAAAAAGACCACAGTCCATACATGTATGAGTTATGTTCTTCTCCCCCTGCTTTGCTTGTGGGGGACTAGTGGAAAGAAACGTTGATCTAGTGAATTCCTGACTCAGGAGAAATGAAACAGAACTCAGTCCCCAACAGCCAGTAATGCTTGCTCTCTGGCTCTGTTTCCTGATTGGTTGTTGGGTGGGATGGGCTCTGTGGGAGTGACATGCCCTTCCAGTGAACATGCGGAGTCTAGCAAAGAACCTAACTCATTGGCTGTAGAAGGTTCTTGTTGATGAGCAGTGTTTCTTGTCTAGAAAACCAAGCACGAGAGGAGCACTGAAACATGTATATTACCATAGGTGAAACAGATCGCCCGTCCAGGTTCAATGCATGAGACAGGGCGCTCAGGGCTGGTGCACTGAGATGACCCTGAGGGATGGGATGGGGAGGGAGGTGGGAGGGGGATTCAGGATGGGGGACACATGTACACGCTTGGCTGATTCATGTCAGTGTATGGCAAAACCACTATAATATTGTAAAGCAGTTAGCCTCCAATTAAAAGAAATAAGTTAATTAAAAAGATTCCAGAGTGTTCAAAGTGAGTAAAAATCCAGATACATGTTGACCAGTTAAGCATATAGAAAGGGAATTTGTTGTTTTTGCTGTTCAGTCACCCAGTCCTGTCTGACTCTTTGTGACCCCATGGACTACGGACTGTAGCATGTGAGGCCTCCCTGTCCCTCACCAACTCCCAGAGTTTGTCCAAGTTCATGTTCATTGCATTGATGATGCTGTCCAGCCACTTCATCCTCTGATGCCCCCTTTTCCTTCTGTCCTCAATCTTTCCCAGCATCAGGGACTTTTCCACTGAATTGTCTGTTCACATTAGAGGACAAAAATACTGGAGCTTCAGCATCAGTCTTTCCAGTGAGTATTCAGGGTTGATCTCCCTTATGATTGACTGGTTTGATCTGCTTGCTGTTGTCCAGGGGACTTTCAGGAGTCTTCTCCAGCATCACGGTTCAAAGGCATCAAATCTTTGGTGTTCTGCCTTCTTTATAGTTCAGTTCTTACAACTGTACATGACCACTGGGAAGACCATATCGTTGACAGTATGGACCTTTGTTAGCAGAGTAATGTCTCTGCTTTTCAACACACTGTCTAGATTTGTCATTACTTCCATGCCAAGAAACAATTGTCTTCTGATTTCATGGCTGCAGATTTCATTCCTTTCCACAAAATGAATTGAAGAAAGTACAAAGATCTCAGTTGTCTTCCAGAAAGTTTGGATGTCATGGAATTATTTATTCAGGTCTATTTATGGAGTTTCTACTATATTTTAAGGATTGTGCTATTAATAATATCAGCATCATTTGGGTGTGGACTCTATTACTATTATTCTGCAGATAAGCCCAAATCAACTGTTAGGTAATACCCTGGTATTCTTCCTCTTTCCTGTCAAAGCAGAAAGAAATGGTTCGACTAAGTGGAGTAGCAGCAGAGAATCAATTGAGCTCTTCTCTGCGTGAAGCCCACACCTTCAAAGGTGGAACTCACTTCCTATCAGAGGAATGAAGTGTATATGAATCCAAGCTAAATGCTTTCTGTCACATTGCCTTTTAACATTTCTTGCTACTTTTAGAAAAGGGAGAGAGAATCAGATTCGGTGATACCACTTCTAATGGAGTCTTTACCTTTGATGGTTTGTGAAGGAAAAAAATCATCGTATGTGCTCTCTAAGAAATGCTTTCTGTCTCACAATGTCGATTTTCTTTTTCCAGGCAGGGATAAGGATTCATATGCGGCACTGTGATCCTGGGGTCTGGAGCAGATGGACTGGTAGCTCCAAGGAGGACATTAGGGGCAGCCTCCTCTCATGCACTGAAAATGTCTGGGGATGGTTTCCCTCTTGAGGGAGCCTGTGTCTGAATCAGGCTCTCTTAAGCCCTGGATTTGATCATGTTGGCATCTTGCTACCTTCTTGCCTCTTTCAGGCAACACCTCGTTATGGTAAAGTCAGGCAGGATCCTCGCTAATCGTCCTTACAGCTGGACTGATTCTCTCTCTAGCCATCCAGAGTCCTCCTGCCCCTACAGTGAGTCCCTGGGAGAGTGGTCAACTTTGCCTGTTTCCATATTTTTCAAAGTTAACATTTAATACATTTATCAATATTAATTGCAAAATTATTGCAGGCTTTCTGAGTTTAGAAAACATAGGAAAGCACAAAGAAGAAAAATGTTTCTTCATCTTTCTATTGCAAATATTATGTATTTGAAATATATATCTGTTGTTGTTTAGTCACTAAGACATACCCGACTCTTTGCAAACCCATGGACTACAGCACACCAGGCTCCCCGTCCTTCACTATCTCCTNTGTCTTTAAATATTTTACAAGAGAAGATTAAAACTGAACATTATTCTATAGGATTGATGTGCCAAAACCTATTTAATCTAGGTCTTTTATTAGATATTTGCAGGGTTTTTTCCCCCCTGTTAACTTTGTGTACTATTCTGTACGAATGCAGAACTATACTTGCCTTCAACTCTTCCTGAACATCTGTGATATTTTTTTCTCCCAGGATAAAATCTTCAAAGTGGTATTTAGCTGTTTTAACCCATTTATTTTAAAAGTTTTAGGAGCTGACATCATCCATTGTTGATCCAGGGGGACCCTTGGATTAAATTGACCCGCACACTGCACGTGGAGGTGTGTGTCTTAGCTGCTCCGTCCTGTCCGACTCTTTGTGACTCTACAGACTGTACTCCGCCATGCCCTTCTGTCCATGGAATTCCCCAGGTTAGAATGCTGGAGTGGGATGCCATTTCCTTCTCCAGGGGATCTTTCCAACCCAGGGATCAACCCTGGTTCTCCTGCATTGGAGGCTGATCTTGATCATCTGAGCCACAGTACCCTTGTAGTGGTTTATAATCTTGCTTAATTTTATAGGTCAAAATAAGTATGTTAGGAAATTTGTTTTTCTAAAATGTTTTTAACATTGTTGTTTTGATAACTATGCATTTTTAAGTGTTTTCCTATTAGGTTGACTGTTTTCCTTTATTATTATTATTTCTACTTTATATTATTTTATGTATTGTCCACTGTAATTAAGACATCTTTTTATTATCTTGTGCTTAACATAATAGATAGTTCAAAGGGTTTTCTCTGACTTTTATATTTTAACAATTAAGTTTTGATTTAATTTTTATGTGGCCAAGTATTTCTAAAATCTTTTTTCATGGTCTCTTCCTTTGCTTTCTGATTACCTCACACAGAAAGTGAGTAAATTAGAGGGAAGTATAAACTACATTGCCCTTTAGTTATAGGATTCAGTGTATATATATATATATATATTTTTTTTTTTTTTTTTTTGGAATTAACTTTGAGATNTTTTTTTACCTTGGAATTAACTTGGATATATAAGAGAAGTATATATTTCCTCCCACAAAAAAAATTAATCTAGCTACCATTTATGAGGGCTTCCCTGGTGGCTCAGAGGTTAAAGCGTCTGCCCAGAATGCAGGAGACCCAGGTTCGATCCCTGGGTCAGGAAGATCCCCTGGAGAAGGAAATGGCAACCCACTCCAGTACTCTTGCCTGGAAAATCCCATGGAGGGAGGAGCCTGGTAGGCTACAGTCATGGGGTCATGAAGAGTCGGACATGACTGAGCAACTTCACTTCACCATTAATGAAATATCTCCTCAACTGATTTAAATGCCTCCTTTTCCCTATATTGATGATGTACATATTTTAAGATTTAATTAACTTGTATTTTTTTCCCACCTGTCTACTCTTGGGTCAATGCAATAGTTTTAGTTATTATAAATTTTACATATATTTTAATAGCACTTTGCATTTCTTGGATTTTTCTTTCTTAATTTGGAAATTATCTCAATTTCTACTTTTCCATGTGAGTTTTCCCTTTTTTTAAAATTTTATTTTATTTTTAATTGGAGGATAAAGCTTTACAATATCATGACTGTCTGTGCTATATAACAACAAAGGTATAGGTATACATTTGTCCCGTCCCTTTTAAACCTCTCTCCCACCTCCATCTGCATCCTACTCCTCTAGGTTATCACAGAATTCTGGCTTGGGTTCCCTGTGTGTATATATATAACAAATTCCCACTGGCTATCTACTTTACATATGGTAATGTATATGTTTTAATGTTACTCTCTCAAATAATCCCACCTTCTTTCTCCCCTACTCTGTCCAAAAGTCTGTTCTCTATGTCTGCATCTCCATTGCTGCCTTGTAGATAGGTTCATCAGTACCATCTCTCTAGATTCCATATATATGCATTAATATACCATGTTTGTCTTTCTCTTTCTGACTTACTTCACTTTGTATAATCGGCTCTAGGTTCATCCACCTCATTAGAACCGACTTAAATGCCTTTATTTTCATAGCTGAGTAATATTTCATTGTCTATATATGTACCACAGCTTCTTATCCATTCATCTGTTGATGGACATCTAGGTTGCTTCTGAGTTTTCCCTTTTGATTATGTAGAAGAACTTTTGTTGTGAATATTTCTTGAGTGCTTAGACTGACATTGTCAGCTTTCTCTCAGATTTTCCTCCTTCTCTGCCTTATAAAAGGCTCCCATCTTAAACCACAAACCTCTATTGCAGGGGTCTCCAATCCCTGGGACGTGGAAAAATTGTCTTCCACGAAACTGGTACTTGGTGCCATAAAGGTTGGAGATCACAGTTCTATTGAGTGTTAGTCGACACGAGACACCTGTAATGGTTATTAATCACTGTTACCCTTTTCTTTTACCCTTCCCCTTCTCTCTATTTGTATAATGACTGTCTCTCAAACTACACAGTTGAAAAACTCAGACTCTAGGGTAAGTTATAGTACTGTTTTTGTCTCATATTTCTTTTTTCATCCTGTGGGATTTGGAAAGTACCAACATGCTCTCAAATAGATTTAAGAGACTAGATCTGATAAATAGAGTGCCTGATGAACTATGGAGGGAGGTTCATGACATCATACAGGAGACAGGGATCAAGATCATCCCCAAGGAAAAAAAAATGCAAAAAAGCAAAATGGCTGTCTGAGGAGGCCTTACAAATAGCTGTGAAAAGAAGAGAAGTAAAAAGCCAAGGAGAAAAGGAAAGATATAAGCATCTGAATGCGGAGTTCCAAAGAATAGCAAGAAGAGATAAGAGAGCCTTCCTCAGTGATCAATGCAAAGAAATAGAGGAAAACAACAGAATGGGAAAGACTAGAGATCTCTTCAAGAAAGTTAGAGATACCAAGGGAACATTTCATGCAAAGATGGGCTCGATAAAGGACAGAGATGGTATGGGCCTAACTGAAGCAGAAGATATTAAGAAGAGGTGGCAAGAATACACAGAACTGTACAAAAAAGATCTTCACGACCAAGATAATCACAATGGTGTGATCACTCACCTAGAGCCAGACATCCTGGAATGTGAAGTCAAGTGGGCCATAGAAAGCATCACTACAAACAACTGATGCTAAACAAGCATCACTACAAACACCTCCTCACTAGCGGAGGTGATGGAATCCAGTTGAGCTATTTAAATCCTGAAAGATGATGCTGTAAACGTGTGTACTCAGTATGCCAGCAAATTTGGAAAACTCAGCAGTGGCCACAGGACTGGAAAATGTCAGTTTTCATTCCAATCCCAAAGAAAGGCAATGTCAAAGAATGCTCAAACTACCGCACAATTACACTCATCTCACATGCTAGTAAAGTAATGCTCAAAATTCTCCAAGCCAGGCTTCAACAATACGTGAACCGTGAATTTCCGGATGTTCAAGGTGGTTTTAGAAAAGGCAGAGGAACCAGAGATCAAATTGCCAACATTTACTGGATCATGGAAAAAGCAAGACAATTCCAGTAAAACATCTATTTCTGCTTTCTTGACTATGCCAAAGCCTTTGACTGTGTGGATCACAATAAACTGTGGAAAATTCTGAAAGAGATGGGAATAACAGACAACCCGACCTGCCTCTTGAGAAACCTACATGCAGGTCAGGAAGCAACAGTTAGAACTGAACATGGAACAACAGACTGGTTCCAAATAGGAAAAGAAGTACGTCAAGGCTGTATATTGTCACCCTGCTTATTTAACTTCTATGCAGAGTACATCATGAGAAACACTGGGCTGGAAGAAGCACAAGCTGAAATCAAAGATTGACAGGAGAAATATCAATAACCTCAGATTTGCAGATGACACCACCCTTATGGCAGAAAGTGAAGAGGAACTCAAAAGCCTCTTGATGAAAGTGAAAGAGGAGAGTGAAAAAGTTGGCTTAAAGCTCAACATTCAGAAAATGAAGATCATGGCATCTGGTCCCATCACTTCATGGGAAATAGATGGGGAAACAGGGGAAACAGTGTCAGACTTTGTTTTGGGGGGCTCCCAAATCACTGTAGATGGTGATTGCAGCCATGAAATTAAAAGACGCTTACTCCTTGGAAGAAAAGTTATGACCAACCTAGATAGCATATTCAAAAGCAGAGACATTCCTTTGCCAACAAAGGTCTGTCCAGTCAAGGCTGTGGTTTTTCCTGTGGTCATGTATGGATGTGAGAGTTGGACTGTGAAGAAGGCTGAGTGCCAAAGAATCAATGCTTTTGAACTGTGGTGTTGGAGAAGACTCTCGAGAGTCCCTTGGACTGCAAGGAGATCCAACCAGTCCATTCTGAAGGAGATCAGTCCTGGGATTTCTTTGGAAGGAATGATTCTAAAACTGAGACTCCAGTATTTTGGCCACCTCATGCGAAGAGTTGACTCATTGGAAAAGACTCTGATGCTGGGAGGGATTGGGGGCAGGAGGAGAAGGGGACGACTGAGGATGAGATGGCTGGATGGCATCACTGACTCGATGGACGTGAGTCTGAGTGACTCCGGGAGATAGTGATGGACAGGGAGGCCTGGCGTGCCGCGATTCATGGGGTCGCAAAGAGTCAGACAGGACTGAGCAGCTGAACTGAACTGAACATGCTCTCAAACTCTCTAAAGACCCGAAGAATATCAATGAGAGCAGTACTCTCAACTTGTAACGTGCCATGTAGTTCCATTTGATCTCCGTGGAAAGAAAATGAATGCTCTCTCTCCTGAGGTTTGCTGACTTGATAACAGCTCAGTGATCCATGCTAGAAACCGCCATCTCCTTGACCATAGGGATCAAGAGGTAGAAACTGTATGTCCTTCCTGGTTTCTTCCACAAGTTATAAATTCTAGTGTAATACTGTGTACCATTGTGGGGGCGGGGGAGGGGTACTTTTATAAATGAAGAGTTAGCATACATGCTTTGCAAGTAAGTTTTCCATCCCACTAGTTTCACATTTCCCCGTCTCTTGCTCTTTTAAGTGACCCAGGGTGTCTGTCACTCTTTGGTGTTTTCTAGAGGCTTTGAGTTCATGCAGACATCTTCTGAGAGGCAGTAGGGCATCATGGGCAAGAGCAAGAGTTGGTGACCTTTTCTTCATGAGGAAGATAGTGCACATTTTTGGCTTTATGCAGGTCTCTGCTGCAGCTACCCAACTCTGTGGTCATAGTGAAAAACACTCACGGACAAGATATAACTGAATGCGCGTGGCTGTGTTCCAATAGAACTTCATTTACAAACACAGGTGCCACATTGGGTTTGGCCTGTGGGATATGATTTGCTGACCCCTAGTTAAGATTATAGGTTCTGAAACCAACTTGCTTGGCAATGGATATGTGTCCCTCAGTCTCTAGGCTTGCGATCTATAGTAAGCTTCTTAATCTTCTCTTGCTGCAAAATAACAGGGTCCGTAAAATGAGGACGGTTATAGAATCTAAAGGGTCATTGTGGAGATTGAAGGAGTTAGTATAGATAAAGCTTTATAATTTATGTGCCTGGAAAATAATAAGCCCTAAACTGTCAAATGTTGTATTAGAGGTCAGTATATTACATAGATCATTGATAAATTCATTACTGTGAGAACATTTTCAGCTAGCTTTAATTTAATGTACTATTTTAAAATTTATTTATTTTTAATTGAAGGATATTTGCTTTACAGTATTGTGTCGGCTTCTGTGTTAATCAGCCACAGGTTCACCTGTCTCCTCCCACTTGGACATTCCTCCCACCTCCCTCCGCATCCCACCTCTCCAGGTTGTTACTGAGCCCCCGTTTGAGTTCCCTGAGTCATACAGCGAATTCCCATTGGCTATCTATTTCACATATGGTAATGTATGTTTCCGTGTTACTCTCTTCGTACATCCCACCCTCTCCTTCCCCCTGCCTTCCCAGCCATGTCCATAAGTCTGTTCTCTATGTCTGTGTCTCTGCTGCTCAGCAAATAGGTTCATCATTAGTACCATCTTTCTAGATTCCACATATGTATGTGTTAGTATATGCTGGTTGCTTTTCTCTTTCTGACTTACTGCACTCTGTATAATAGGCTCATTTTAAAACATGTTTTAATGAACCTTTTTCTTTCTCCTAATTTCTATTGTTTAGACCTGGGGTCCTCCTTCTTCCCACCTAGTGTAACGTATTTAAGGGCTTGCGATGGAAAAGTGTGTCTGCTGTAGGCTCTTTTGTTTTATTTCCTGAAGGGCAGATTGTAGGGGCACCAGCCTCTTCCCAGGGTACTGTGTAAAACAAAACAGGGTCGGCTTTGTCACAGCTACAGAGAATCTTATTTCTTGTGTTTCTGTTCACACGGTTTGCCAGTTACTCCATGGTTTCTTGGCTAATTATTTCCAGCATGGCACTGATTGAGCTGTTAATAAAGTGTGAAGGTGCCTCACAGATACATTCTGAGTCCTAAAGAAGCCAACTACATCTTCAACTGCAAACGTCTGTGTCCTCCAATCTCCCCCAATATTCAGGCGATAGCATCTCCAATTGTAAAATTAATCAAACTTCTCTCGGTGACAAAAATGTTAATTTAAAATTTTTGTCACAATTACAAGGAGTGTTATTGCAGCTTTTGACTTGTAATTAATTTCTCCTTCTCTTTCTCCATCACTGGGTTAGACTCCTTTGTAATAGTGATAAATGAAATAGCTGCCTGACCTTTTTTTAAAATTATTATTTAAAATAAATTACTTTACAAGAAAAAAATTACCTCTAGGTAATCAACACCTTCAGATAAACAGGGGAACACGGGACATTAGGTACTTTATTGTCTCTCTCTCTTTCTCTCTTTTTAATTTGCATGTCTTTGGTGATTGAAATGACAAATGGGAAAAGAGTGAAATGAGTCTCCTTTATGGCTGCATTCTCAAGTGGAACTAATCTGGATTGCCGTGTTGGTTTTTATGGGGATGGGGCAACACGAGCAAAATCAGAGTTTTGCAAAGGGAAATAAAAGAAATGCACAGGAGGGGAAAAGGAAACAAGAGGATACGTTTACTTGAGCAATCACTAGAGAGTTTAGTGCCCTCTCCGCGTGAATCAGTCCCTGACAGCTCCCAGTGTGGGACTGAAGACTGGTGACAGCTGGGAGTTTGTTAGAAATGCAGAATCTCAGGCCCTTCCCTGATCCCGCTGAGTCAAAGAAGCTCTTCATGTAGCCTGCATATATACTACAGTATGAAAAACACTGGAGCCCAGACTTAGAGATGGGGTGCCCATGGCAGGGAGGTTATGAGTGAGCTTTGTAAACAAACAGCCAAGTCCATGGTACATCACCTATATTTGCCCAGAGATTGAAGGATAAGACATTCAAGGTGCATCTTTGAATTGCAAAGTGGATGATTCATGGTCTAGGGATAAAAAGCATACTCACACACAGGAATCGCTTTTCTAGTTCCCCTGCAAATGGCCCCACTTTGGTGTGGCTATCAGAACTGTCAGCTTTCGGAGGGCAAGGACCATTTGGCTCTATCAAGTACAAGATCCCCAAACACCTGAGTGAGTGAGCGAAAGGGGAGTGGAATCAACTGGGCCTTGATGTGGGAATTCAACGCTGTTGGAGTGAGGTTGTAAAAAGCTCTGGGAGAGCCAGTGGCGCGGTTTGTGTGTTTAGCGAGAGTGTTTGCGAGACAATGAGTAAAGATTGCTTACCTCTTGAAATCCAGTGACAGGGAATGGGAAAATATTACCTGGCTGAGATGCTGGAGAGTGGGAACAGCATGTAGGTGCAGCAACACTCACCGGGGAGCCACGGCATGCCACCATGCTGGGCACAGGAAGGGCAGTGCCGCCATAAAGACAACAGGGGCTCTACTCGGGAGGACATCAGAGAGTCTGCACACGGTGGGGCAACGGACTCTGCCTCTCTGGGGCTTGGTTTACTGCTCTCTTTGGAAGGCCTTACTTTTCTCATTAACCCAGTTGATGGCTCTTTATTTAGCTTCCATTTTTGCTCTAGATCTTATCACAAGTAAAGCTAATGAACAGTGGTGACCTCTGGGGCCACAGGCACACCAGCTGAGACAGTTTGAGTACCATTTCCTGATGTCGTTGGGAAGGTGCTTATTTGCTCCTGTTGTTGTTAGTCATTACGGTAATTAAAAAGGACTTTTTTTTTTTTTTTAAACTTCTGTCTTCAGCAGAAGGCTCTGCAAATACAGATTCCATACGCAGTGCTTTTCTGGGGAATATAAGACTGGCTTGGGATCTCTGTTGTGAAATCCTCTATCAAAATTAATTAAGGGAAGCCTGTAATTACAATTTATGCATCATGTGCCCCCCCCACCCCCCGCCTGATGGCTTGTTTCTTAATATCAGCTTAGTTTTTAAACACACGAAATAGCAATGAAAAGATTAAATGACCCCTCTCCTTTTTTTTTTTTATTAATAAACCTTAAAGGAGCTAACATATCTTTGATTTACTTATATCTTAATGACAATAAGGTTAGGCAAAAGCTGTTTCCTCCCCTTTTAAACCTGCTTGTGTTCATTATAAATCCTCAGATTGGGTCCCAGGGATAGGAGACCCTACAGACAAACTGGTATTATTTTTAAAGCCAGACCACGTTGCAGACAGCCATATTGCTGGTGGCAAGGCTGGCAGGAGATAATTACCAGCCCCTGGGGTTCAGAAGGAGGCACATGCCTCCAGACTGAGCTCCTCTGGCCCTTGATAAGACCGAGTTATCGCTAACACACACATGCCGCCGAATATATTATTTCATTCACCAAGTGGAGATTTAAAATGACTTTGTAACATGCCAAATTAGGTTAATTATCTTTTAAGAGTGTTTTGGAAAAAAAAGAAAAAAACTCTAAATGTTCTGTAATAAGGCTGCAGGGGGCTTGATGTGAGTTGGCCTTTTTCATTTAAGAATCAGGCATTTTTGTTCCTTTCTTACCTCTCCCTCCCTTCAGGGAAAGCCAGCAAGTGTCCCTGCAGGGACCTTCTTCTTCTGCCAGCTTGGTGTTACTTTCATGGAGACCAAAGTCCTCCGGGGGCCTCCCCTACCAGCTTTTCTATTCTTATCCCACTCTGTCCCTGACAGTCTGCTGTGAATGAGCCATGACTGCGCTCAGCTGTGGTTCTTAAAGGCTCCCACCCATGTCTGTCATCTTGATCCTTTGACAGAGACATCTCAGGTCAGCAGGGCAGGAGGCTCATGAAAGCAGAGCCAGGGCTTTCTTCACCAGTATCCTAGCACTGGGCATATTGTTGAGAAGCGGGCACTGACGGGTGTGTGTCTAGTGGATGCTGGGAATGAGATCTTGTCCCCAGACTGTTGCTGGACCTCAGAGGTGGTGGAATGTATGAACTGTGTGCTTTCTCAGCTTAAAGTTTCTCCAATCTCTATTTTCTGTGAGTTTGAGTCAAAATTCTAACATCACCTTCAGGGTCCTCTATCAGGAGGTCCTTTCAGACCATTTCTTATTCTGTATACTAGACTTTCATTCTACTCCAATTTTGAAGACCCTGAAGGCATCATCACTTGCCCTGTTGATATTGGATGTCCAACATGCTCTTCTCTTTCCCTGGAACCGTCTTCTGTCCTGTGCTACCCCTCACGCTCCTTTGCTAGTTATCTGCTGCTTTAGCTCTCTCTTTGGTATTATTTTCCTGGACGGCCTCTCTGAGCCTCCACCCCTGGTTCAGGCACACGTCTGCTTCCATAGCACCACATACCACCCCCCTACTCCCAGACTACTTAGGAGTTTCCCCTTCTAGATTGGGAGTTCACTGGGGGCAGAAGACACACCTGTCATTTACGGCTTGATCCCAGCCCCCAGCACAGTGCCCTGCAGAGACCAGGCTCTCAGTCCCTTTGTGTCAAAGGCGTAAGATGCCCCTGCTTAGTCATGGGCAAGCTAGTTGTCCTGAGATTAGAGGCTGAGGCTCCAGATTTAGCAGCATCATTAAGAGTGGAAGATGAACTTGGGAAGAACCCCCAGAGAGAGACTAGAGATGTACATGACTGGTAGGGATTCTGCCATTATAGTGACTGAGAAACGTCTTAGTCCTATGGGAGCAGGAATGCCCCGTAGAACAGTGGGTATCAGTATGTCAGGATCCTTGGGCAATCTGATTTAAACAGTATTCTAGTACCCAAGTGTGAAAGTCGCTCAATCGTATTCAACTCTTTGCAACCCCATGGACTATAGTCTACCGGGCTCCTCTGTCCATGGCATTCTCCAGGCCAGAATACTGAAGTGGGTAGCTGTTCCCTTCTCCAGGGGATCTTGCAACCCAGGGATCGAATCTAGGTCTCCCACGTTGCAGGCAGATTCTTTACCATCTGAGTCATCAGGGAAACCCTAGAACTAATACCCAAAGGCAGGCATTATTTGAAGTGTGTGAACTCCTGGAATTGGATGAAATCTTATCTTTGACTGGTGGAAGCTGTTATACATCTTTGAGTGCCTTGCCTTCTCCACCCCCATTAAGTAGGATTATATTTTCCTGCTCATCCCTACTCACTCTTACATGGCACAAGATGCAAGATGTCGGTTAAGCAACTCTGTTGGTAAGGGGCTCTGAATGCTTTTGTCTCAGCGGTCCTAAGAATATATAGAATACTTCATTTCATCCTGTGACGTTGCTACTAAATTCTTTCTTACTAGGTATATATGAGAACTAGTTTCAATTAGTATGTCCAGGAGCATCGCTAAGTTTGTAGAACGGCCTGGGAAATAAGAATTGCAGCAGTTGCTACTCTTTTTTAGGCCTTTTGCTTGTTCTACATACTGGATAGAGTGGTTTTAATAAATTCTACTGGGCTTCCCTGATGGTTCGGGGGTAAAGAATCTGTCTTCTAATGCAGGAGATGTGAGTTCGATCTCTGGGTTGGGAAGATCCCCTGGAGAAAGAAATAACAACCCTTCCAGTGTTTTTGCCTGAGAAATCGTATAGACAGAGGAGCCTGGTGAGTTGCAAGAGAGTCAAACACAACTAAACAACAGAAGGGATTGTATCACTTTGTAACCTTATAATATTCAGGCAGGTATTATTGTCCCTACTTTATGAGTGAGGAAATTGAGGCCCATAGAGAGAGAGACAGGTTTGTCTGACTGCCCTCAGTATGTCATTAGTAAGAGACAAAGTCACACCTAGGCAGTTTGTTTCTAGAACCCATGTTCCTACTCCATATGTGCTGCAGCTATCTTTGGGGTTCGTTTCACAGATAAGCAGAGTGTGGTTCAGAGAAGTAATTGACCCGAGGTTCCCTTGTGCTCATGGTTGGCAGAGCAAACTGGAACTAGCTCTGGTTCCCAAGTCAATGCTGGTGACCCCTAGGCTGTTCTGTTTCCTGATGGGACTGCTGGTTTGGAAGCAGGGCTTTACCAAAAACTCCAGGGATTCTGCTGATAACGTCCTGCTTTAGCTGTATGGATGCTTCAGCACCGAGCCGCTTGTACCTGGGAGCCTCTTTTGTTCCCCGTTCTCCATGAAGCAGACACTCTGGTTACTTACTTCCCAGCCCCATTGCATCTGTGATTAATGTCACTCACGGTGGGTGTTCTGATGGCAGTAGTGTTGCTAAATTGTCTTGAATAGAGCTGGTGTGATGTACATTATCACCAGTTATGAATGTCAGTGGGGGCATTACCAGAGTCTCTGGAAGTCTTTTGTCTTGAACAGTCTGAGCATGGAATCACTCTTTGTTCTTTGCTATTATCAAGTTCAATGTTGCAAAGCTGAAAAATGAGCTCTAACATGGGTCCTAGGAATCTTTTAGAAAATACTCTTAATGATGTACCAGTAAAAGTGTTCCTTCTTTTGGCAAGATCTGTTCTCCAGATCACTGAGTTTGTAGGCCAACAATGGGTGTGGTTCAGCTGAGTCTGGTTTATCTGAACCCATTGGCCATCTGCTGGAGAGTATTCTTGCTTTGTGCTGACCTTCCTGACAAGACTTCTTTGCCTGTGTGTGATAGACAACGTTGTTTGCTTTCATTCAATAATCATTCAGTGCAGGTCAACCTCATTCCAGATGTAGAGACAGAGGGTCAATAAGACAGCCATGACTCTTCACCTTGGGGGAGGTGGAGAATCACCAAAGAAAAGAGAGCCATTGAAGACATAGCTATGTAGCGGCCTAAGTGCCACGAGGGTCACAAAGGGGAGCAGCAGTGGTAACAGGATGGGTAGACCTAGATGCCAAGGACCATTAGGACGGCCTCTTTGAGGAGGTTATATTTATATTAAACCTGAAAGAAGAGAGAAAGCCATGAAGGGAGAAGTGTTCCAGCAGAGGAAATCACATATCTAAAAACCCTGAGGTCAAGGTCTGGCAGTTTCTGGAACCTGAAAATGAAGCAGGCCGGCAGGAGAGTGGGGTGTGAGGGACAGTTGTCATGTGGGATGCTGTTGCAGAAGTAGGTGAAGGGTCTAGGTTGTACAGGACCACGTGGATATTGGTATATTTATTACACCCATGCAGTCCTGTATTGCTAAGTCACTGCAGTGTTTTAGGCAGAGAAGTTCTATTAAAATAGGCAGAAAGCTACTAAAATTGCTTCCTCTTGCTATTCTATCAAGATTGAATTGGGCTGAAAACTACCAAATATTGCTGAAGGAAATTTAAAAGATAAAAATAAATTCAGAGACACCCCATGTTCAAGGGTTGAAAGACTGAATGGCGCTGTGATGGTTGGCCTCCACCAGCCTCCCCCTAATCCAGGGCACCATCTCCTCTAACCTTAGCCTCTGCACAAAGTACTTTCTGACTGGTGTGCAGGTTCACACTCCTTCCCCTTCTTTCAATTCAATTTTCTTTTTAAAGGTGGTAAAATATACCTAACACAAACTTACCATTTTAGCCATGTTAGCTGAAATAAAGAAAAGGGTCCTTGTAGGTCTGTGAGATTTATAGGGATGGAATATCACCCATTAGTTGCTTTTGTTTGTTTGTTTGTTTCAAATCTTGAGCCAAAATCAGAGCACCTCTTACTGTATTTTACTTTGAGTGAGCAATAAGAGTTGTTCAATGGAAAGAGAAATTCTTTAAAGAGAACCTTGGTCCTGGATAAACCAGACTTCACAAAACTCAATATAAGACTTTGGTTTATCTGAACCCATCGGTCCTCTACCAGAGAGTATTACTGGTCTGTGCTGACCTTGCGTTTGTGCTGATCTTGTTTTGTGCTGACAGATGGGTTCTGATAAACCAAATGAGCAAGCAAAAATTATCTTTTAGGTGTTGACTCCATTGTACTTAGGTGTTTGTTTAAATAGCATTTTATCTCCAGAGGGAGGCTGGGATTAGAAAACCTGAAACTCAAATCTTAAGTAGTAAACTATCAAAGACAGCCTTTTATATATCTAATGGAATAATGAGATTCATTTTACAGATCCATAATCTAGCATGAGTTTTTAAGAATTCATGTCTTACGGCAAGAGAAATCTTTTTCCTCTTTTTTTTTTTTTTCTTCCACCCAAAGATCTCTTAATCCATTCACTGCCTTCAGAATGATACATAAGGTTCAGAATGTGAGAGCTAGAAGGGAGCTGAGAAGAGACAGACTCCAACCCCCTCATTTTACAAATGAGGAAAATCTGATTAACTCATTTGTCCAAGGTCCCACACCTAATAGTGGTGGGCTCAGGACTAAAACCCAGATGTCCTGATTCCTAGGAAGTACAGACTTTGCTTCCAGCCTCGGAAAAGGGTAATTGCTTCCATAATTTGAAATTGAGATGTGTCGAAGTCCTTCTGAGTTCATTCTCATCCTAAGATGGATGTGTAATTGTCTAAGGCATCATCTGTTATTCTGCCACAGATTCAACAAACTCCTCAGTGGGAAACCAGTTCTAATTTAAGTCAGAGCAAGTGACGATTTTTTTTTCCTATTGTGGGGCATGACAAGTTTCAGAAATAATGAGCTCCATTCACCAGACTTCTCTTTGGCTTGGGTATTGCGCTCTAGAATTGTTCTTACTAATATCCTCTGAGGCGCTGAAGGGTTATTCATGCGTTCTCAGAGCCATGTTTTATTATAGAGATCATTCATACCAGTTGTGCATAAGTGCATACCAACAGAAAGAGGACTTTGTATTGTGTGCGTGTGTTTAGCTGAATGTGGAATGGTGTAGTGAGGCTTATGATCATATTAAGGTGCAGGTCTTACTTTTATGTAAACCCTCTCTGGCCTGAGGCACTCTTCTCATTACAACCCTACCTGCTATCACCTCCTGCCAAAGGGAGTTCATGGTCATGAATGAACATTTTTCAACTCATTGAAACATATCAAAAGGCAGATAGTTTATTAATGTCAAGCATTTGAACAGCTAGTTAAAATGGAGGAGTGGATAGAAATGTTCCTTAGAAACTCCTACACCTGGAAAGAGGCAGTGCCTTTTGTGTTATTCAAGCTTTACCATGCTACTCAAATGCAACCCCTACCAAAGCTTCTCTTTGTGTCTGCTGTGTGACCTAAATAATGTTTCTTAACCTTCTGAAGGCACAGGCTCTGTGGCAAATCTGATGAAAACCATCGGCTTCCTCCAATACCACACCCCCAATGCACATGAATACACACACCCAACATTGCTCATAGTTTCAGAGGGCTTAATGACCCTCCGGAACACATTGAGAGGCCAGGAGCTAAGAAACCCTGGATAGCATGCTGACTTTCTTTATCGTAGAATTCAGGACTTACAAGCTTTGAGGAAATTGCCTTTGGTTTCTTACTTGAAGTTTGAACCATGAACACTGATCAATATCTGGCCACACTCCATAGTAATTGAAATAAATTTCTCATAAAACATTCTCTTAACACATACCAGGTATATCATGCCAGATAACCTGCAAGTGCCTGAGATACCCTTACTTAGAATTAAAATCTAGTTACGGACAAAGTCAAACTAACACATATGATGCTTGGTTGATCACACAGTAGCAAACCCAACCGGGTAAGGTTCAGAAGGCAGAGAAATCTCCTTGGGTCACAGTGATGAAATGGTCTTTCCAGAGTTGGTAGGAAGTGATCTTATTGTGTGAAGCCTCAATAAGTTTAGGTAGGAAGAGGAAAGATGTAGGGATGGGAGAAGGATATTTTGAGCAAAGGGGGCAATGCATTAGCAAAGCTATTGGGGAGAATGTCAGATCAAATAAGCAAGAATGTGAGTACCAATGAGTACATCCAAAAAAAATTTTCTATTCCTAGAACTGACTAACATAAATCTTCAAAGCTGATAGTTCTATTGACCTAATTCTGGTAAGGAGGAGTGGTTATTTAACCAATCAAACTAAAATGGGCACAGTATGAAGTTAGACATACAAAACATCATTTATTGAATGCCTTGTGTTCTCGGCTAAAAGATCTATTCATTTTAATCTTTTCTCTGTAATTCTTTTCAGTTCAAAGGTATTTTCTGTGTGTCTCCTAATAGGAGACTCAATATGTCTTCAACTTCTGCTGCAGTCTGTCTTACCTTTTTTATTCTTTTTTTTCCTATGGTTAATAAAACAAGTTAGATTTTTGTGTATTTGAGTACATGTATCTAGTATTTGAGTATGTATATTTGTGCATTTGTGCATCCATATACAATTGCATATACTAAAACATACTTACATGCATGCATAAAAATTAGGAAAGGACTCTGAAGGCTTTATTATAAAGTGCTGGCAGTGGTTGCCTCTAGGGACTAGAACTGGAAGGCAGTGATGGCAAGAGGGAAACTTAATTTTACTCCTCATACTTCTGTATTGTTGCAACTTTTTACAAGGAGCATATATTACTTTTGTAATTAAAGATAAAGAGAAAAAAAGAAGGAAAGAAATTGAATTTGACACACCTCCAAGTAATATGAAGCCTTTTGAAGGTATGAAGAAAAACAGTTATGCCTCAAGGGAAATTTATTTCATCAGACCTGTACTTTTTTTTTTTCTTAATATGATGAAGCATCTTGCCCTGGATTTCCAGTGGGCCTGCTTTGTGTAAATGTGCAGAACTCTGCTAACAATTTGACAGTTTATAGTACCTGGAAGAGGTGTTTGTTAGACTGGCTTCTCACCACATGGTCACATGTACACATGCTTAATAGGTACTGGTGCCCCTCACTCTTGCTCTGTAAAACTTCCCATAATCTCTCTCTCCTCCACCCTGTGCCTGGGGCTGTTTCCTGCACTGTGCCCCCGGTCTCAGAACATGACTGTGGTGTACCTGACAAAGCTCCATCCTTCCTTCTGAGTTCTCACCTGTCCATCATATCCAGAATGCAATGCATGTTCTCAGTGTAACATGAGCTAGCCAGACACACAGAGCTTGCCATTCAGGGGGTAGGGGTATTGTGTACCTACATAAACAGATGGAAAATATAAAAGGGTGGCTAGTAACTAAAATGTAAAGATCAAATATATTTGGGGGAATAGAATTTTTACTGTGGAATTATGCTGTAATGTGATGGGGCAAATGAGCAAACAAATGGCATGTCTAATCTGAAGACTACTGTGTAAAATCACTCAATGGAAAAAGTAATGGCAGGAATACATGAAAACACTTTAACATGCTGTATGAAGAAGGCAGGAACATGGATGTTCTCTAGTTTTGAGAGCATCAAGTTGCTCTAGGAAGTAGAAAAAAGTGTTTAAGGAATGACTTACCACAGGCCTTTCAGAATGAATGTGGTAACTGGAAGCAATAATATAGAAATGCAGCATGGCATGGTAGTTAAAGGCATGGCCACAGGAGGTCTGAATTCTGGCTTCTTAAGGGCTGTGTGACCTTGGACAAGCTACTTAACCTCTCTGTGCTTGAGTTGGCTCATCTATAAAATGAAGTTAGTTGCAATGACTACCTCTTGGGATTGTTAAGGATTTTAAAGGAGCTCATATTTATGAGCATTTAGAAGGTATGTAGTCCACAGATGATATGATGAAAAACTAAATGAATAAATATATGAAGCATGTATTGAGCTCTTAATGCTTGCCAGACCCTGAACCAACTGGGCTGTACATTATTATTCCTCAGAAGCCTGTAAGAGTCCTATGACTCCTTCCATTTCATAGATGAGGACAGTGAAGCTTAGAGAAAAATGTGTATTTGTTTAAGATAGTGCCAGCAGCAGAATTTACCTACAGGCAATCAGATTTCAGAGCTCATGCCTTCAACTATGACCACCTACTAGAGATGAAAAGGAAGGAATTAAAGAATTCTGATCCGAAAGTAAGCATTCAATCCCTAACTTACAGTACAGTGGGTACAGGGTTTTCTTCTGGGGTGATGAGAAACTTTTGGAGCTAGGTGGTGGCGATGGTTGTACAACATGGTGAATGTACTGAATTGCCAATGACTCATTCATTTTAAAATGGTTAATTTTATATTGTATGTATTTTACCACAATAATACAAAAAGATTGGAGGTTCAAAGAGAAGCTGCTCCCACATGAAGAATATATTAACTGTTAATCTTGTCATCAGCTACTCTAACCAGGGTGCCCTAAGACAACGGTCTATCTTCGCCTTGAGGCTGGTGTCTCTTCCAGAAACAGGGATGCTCTTCTTTTTATTAAAAAGACATTCAATGCAAATTCTGGGTGTAATGAAACCTCCCTGTGGCGAGCACATAACAACTGTCCCTCCCCAAAGTTGGGAGGCGTGATTGTATTTTCTTTCCTGATAATACAGTTCCTTGCATATTTTAAATCCCGAAAGTGAGAAAGTAGAAAAGCTTAGAGTCCAGGAGGGATTTTGTTTTCTATGAATAATAATTTTACAAGATTGAAGACACCAAAGTGGAATGAAATTAAGGGGGAATATTAAGAAATAAAGCATAATTTGTTTTTAATTTTTGTTTTTGCTGATGTCTGTGTTGAGCTCATTGTCTGGTGGCTGAATAAGAAAAACAGTGGTTTTAAAATTCCTCTTGGCTGCTTACTACCAAAGATTAGGAAAAGTTTAATCCTTTAGTGAAGAGAATAACAATTGACAGTATGTTGTGGTCATGAGGTGCAAATATTAAACAGAACAAAATTGTTGACTGCTCAATTGATAGTAATAAGGAGATTATTCAGGGTAGTCTAAGCTGGGTTGGCTCTTAAAGAACTAGTTTGTCTTATCTGTTATATTTATTATTTCTAACCCCGAACAGGGGTATCAGACCGAGCCGTAAAATCTGCATCTGCAGCGTGAATCACAGCATAGTCAGCGAGCCCTGTGTGCCTGAATTCTTTTGTTGGCCATGAAGATGAGGGGGAAGTCTCTGTCTCATTTAAAGAACTTCTCTCATTACAGACACCTAGAGGCAGTTAAAAGAATTTTTATCTTGTGGGAAACCAATATGCAAAACCAGATTCTGATATGTCTAAAATGTGTGCTACTTGTGCTGACTAACAAAAGAGGCCAAAATAGTGGAACAGACTGTTTTTGCTACAAATGAAAGCCTGGTTATGGAGCCAAGGCTTGGCTAACACCTGACGGAATTCAGCACCAGCTCCTTACCATTACCCTGCACGTTGTGTTTAATTCCTTGTAATAACTCGCCAGAGGAAACTCATGGGGTAATGCTGCCAGCTCCTCAGTTCTTTGGCTTTGGGGCATTATGTTCTGTACTTGGGAAAGATACTGCTTCTGTTGAATCTGAAAAGGGTGGGCTGACAGGAGTTGTCAACTGGGCTGACTACATGTTCCAAGGGATTTAGGATCACACTGCTCCATCCCATGGAGATCCTCAAGTTAGGAATTAACATTTTTGTATACTCCTTTTAAGATATGGTATTGTTTATTATGTTTATTCTTACAACATTTGGTCAGTTCACTTTGCTAATGTTGGGCATGGAGGATATAGAAATGAAACACTTAATAATTCTTTTGAAGGAGTTAAAATAAGATTCTTTGGAGATTTTTTGTGGCCACTGTTGTGGTCAGCCTCAGTAGACTTAGAAATGTAAACGCCTGAATTCTATATGATAAAATCGATTTGCATTCTAAAGACAAGTAAGCAAGCAAACAACCCTGGCACTGCTATTCTAAAGTCAGCATTACTGGTTTTTGTAGCGTGTGAAAGGGAAAATGAAACCTGAACAAAAACAACAACAACACAGCAAAATCCCCCAGAACAACAAATAAACAAAAAACCAAAAGGAAAAAGCAAAGCTCCCTGGAAAGGTGAGCTACAGGGGGCAGCTTCTTGACAATGTCATGTGGCCTCATCCCTCATATCTCCCATTTCTAAAGCTTTATTTATTTCAGAAGTGAAGAAGCACAGTATATGGGGAAGTACAGAAGGGTTTCAGGCTGGATGTTGACAGTTGTTTTATTTTATTTCACAGTTCTGTGATTGGAAGATGAGATGGCAGATTCAGTGGTCTAGCTGCTTGGATGGTCTTGGACTCAGATAAGTAAGTAACATATCTTTATATTTACTGATGGGAAACCAAGAATCCAGTTATCCCCAAACTGGATAATGTAGACAACAAAACAGTCCATGCTAATGAGTTGTAAGTAAGTAAAACATACATGAGCAAAGTTCTTTTGTGGACTTAATTGGTTTCACTCATTCCCAGGATGGTAAATGTTCTGCTTGTATGATAGTATTTTATGCCTTTGAAGGTCTGAATCATTCAACTTTACTAAGTGTTGCAAGATGCATTGTTTCTCAAAATTTCTTTGATGTAAGTGTGACCTGCATCTTAATGGTATGGTCTGGAATGGTTACATTTGTCCAGGATGCCAATCTCTGTTGGAAACATGGTGTCATATTCCCTAGTCTACCATAAGTCATGCATTACTGGTATGAGGATTTGCGGGTTTTCTTTAAATAACGTAAGACATAGCAGTAGCAGAGTGTTAACATAAACTTTTATTCCAGTTATTCTGAATGGTATGTGTTACAACGTGAAATGTGTCGCCTCTTTTTCTGATTTCTGTTTTTGTAAATAATATTTGGTGTTATAGACTCTCTGGTGATCCCAGAGCATCTTGTCTATGTTAATGTGGAATGGCATCTTGCTTATTTAAGGTAATATGGAAATACCCAGAAGACAAAAATCTTGTAAAATTTAAAAAGAGGTGGGAGGGTAGCAATATGTCTTTCCCAAGAAAATAGAACTATGCCCTGGGGCTAAACTTGGGTTTTCTTTTCTTGGGTTTGCTAATCTGGATTTTGTTACCTATTCTTGGGAGATAAGAGGTTAGATCCTGGTCCTGAAGCAGCTGTTTAATTGTCTGTTGGATGGTGAAATGGATTTCTAAGAACCTGCCTTCCTATGTGTCTTAGACCTTATTTGTCATCTGGGTATCTTGGACAGTTCTCCCCTTTGGGCCCTTCATATGATAAAGGGCTTCCCCAGTGGCTTAGAGAGTAAAGAATCTGACTGCAATGCAGGAGACCTGAGTTCAATTCCTGGGTTGGGAAGATCCGCTAGAGAAGGAAATGGATACCCACTCCAGTATTCTTGCTCGGAAAATCCCATGGACAGAGGAGCCTGGCGGGCTACAGTCCATGGGGTCGCAAAGAGTCCGACAGCATGGAACACCTAACACACATGATAAAAGTCCTTGAATGGCATGGTCTCAGGACCCTTACACTAACACATTACAGAGGACTCCAAAGGGCTTCACCTATGTATTAACTGTATTATAAATTGAAAGTAAAACAAAAATTAATTTATATATTTATCTACTTTAAAAATAACAGCAATAAACCCTTGATGTAGTAGCTAAATATTTTTATGAACAATAGCTGTATTTTCTAAAACAAAATGAAATTAGTGAGAAGAGTGGTGGTGTTTTATAGTTTTGCAAGCCTTTTTAATGTATAGCTTTATAGAAGACAGATGGGGTCTCTTATCTGTTTCTGTATTCAGTGGATTGTGATACATTTGTTTTGGCTGAGGTGTAAATGTAATCTGGTCTCACACAGATGTGTAGCTATAAAAGAGATGGATATTTGGCTGTCCTCTTTTAGATCATTGTGGGTTTTCTTCTTTGATAATATACCCAAACTTGACAAGTGATAAGTTTTTCTCAAGCTAGTTGTTGTATGAAATCTGAAAACAGAAGAATTAGTTTTATGTTTTGTTATGTTACAATCTATTGATCTTGCTTGTATTTTGAGTAGGTCTTTTTTACCTATGAATGATTTTGTGACATCATTCATTGACTATTTGAAAAATACTAGTTCAGACCTTCCAATGTTAGCACATTTCAATGTACAATATGAAAAAATTCATTAATATCACCATTTATCTTATAAAAAAGATCTTTATGTTTTGGGAATCACTTAAGCTCACAGATACAAATATCTAACTTGTGCTTAGAAACTCACTTTTTGTCATTGGCAATCTATACTGTAAGATGTTCGGTGCAAATGACAGTTACATTTTCTTTAATTTAGAAAAAAAAAAGTCTGCCAAATACTGAAGTGTCAGTACTATTGCTTGCCCACTGTTCTTGCAAATAAAAGTTGTATTCCACACACACACACACAAAAGGTTGGGTCCACTCTCTGTTCAAATAGTCATTCAAATGCTTTTCCTTGGGACAACCATCCTACTTCAGTGGTAACAGCAGGGTTTTATGCAACTTTCCTACTTTGTCATACAGAATAATAAAAAGACATGTACTCTAGGGGCTGAATTTAATAGACTGATTTTATTTGAAAATGCCCTTATCAGGGATATTTTATTTTTTTATTATTATTTATTTATTTATTTTTACTTTACAGTATTGTATTGGTTTTGCCGTACATCAACATGAATCCGCCACGGGTGCACACGTGTTCCCCATCCTGAACCCCCTCCCAACTCCCTCCCCATACCATCCCTCTGGGTCATCCCAGTGCACCAGCCCCGAGCATCCTGCATCCTGCATCGAGGGCTTCCCTGTGGCTCATTGGTAAAGAATCTACCTGCTGTTGCAGGAGACGCAGGTTCAGTCCCTGGGTGGGGAAGATCCCCTGGAGAAAGGGATATTTTAAAATGTAACTTCCTCCTCGTTCTCCTCTTCCTTCTCCTACTTGTGTGAGTGCCCATTTGTGAGGGAGAGAGGCGAGGGGAAGGGAGCGAGAGGGAGGGACAGAAGTGGGAGTGGAAAGAAACAGAGGGAGGCTGCTATGTTCTGTGTTAAGCCACTTCGCAGTTTTACCACGATTACTTTTGCACCATCAGTGTATAGGTGGAGACTGAAAACAGTAATAAAGTCTTAGGTTGATCATGACCATCATTTTGACCTATCAGTTTCCCCAAGAGGCTCCTTGCACCCCATACCTGCCGCCCGCCCTGTAAAGGGTTCTGTGGACCCCATTTTGAGAACTGCTGCTCTAGGCTAACTCTTGCTTCTGGAGAGTCATGCTTCATGAAGCTTTGTTCTTGCTTTCCTTTGTTACTGACTTTCTGAACTTAACTAACTTATCAACTGTACTGTGACTCCCATCCCGAGAGCTTTGCCTGTGTGAAATATTTATCTCCAAGTGAATCGCTTAGCAGACATTCCCACTGAAAAATAAGTTAAGAGAGAGATTGTCTGAGAAGAAAAAAATATTAAAAAGCATTGATCCAAACCTTTAGTGACTAGGTAATATTACTGTGATCTAATCACAGTGGCAGAATGTTCCTCAAGCGTTGAAACGAACAGCTCCGTAATTTTCACACTGTGCTGTGCGACAGATGGCAAAAACTGTTTTGATTTTTCCCAATATCTGAGGAGCAGCAAGTGGAGCTTGGGCCTCCCACTTTACTCTCGCTCTCTGTCATTTCTGGTCGGCCTGACAGCACACCAGTTTTTACCTCTGTGATCTGTTCTCTTGATGACTATGTTTTCAATAGCTAGTTAGTATAAAAATAAAATGTGTGGGTCCCATCAAATAAACTAATTAAGGCTTACAAAGTGTCAAAATCCAAAAGGCAGGGGGAACAGATTAGGCTTTGAGCAGAAGAGACACAGAGACCTGACAACTAATGTGTTGCTATGGCAACAGGAGAATCAATATCCCTCAACTGGGCAGCTAGTTGACAGTAATTTTTCCTAGGTCAGAGAATTGGAGAGATGGAAAACCACCTTCTGCTATGCAAAGAATCACTCTCTCCTTTGTAACCAAAAAGCTTCTGAAGGATTTGTAAATCCCTGTGGTACAATTCCTACCAAGTCTAAGAGAAAGCGACGGACCTGATCTTGAAGAAGGCCCTTGACACGTGAAAGGGAGGTCTGTTGATTACTGTATTTTCTTATGATGCCCTCCTTGTCTTCTCCATAATCAAAGTATAAAGACGTGTATTTCTTATGCATACTGTTTTCTGTAAATTAGTGCCATGAGTGTATCTGAAAACTGGCATGTTTCATCTTTTTCTTCCGTTTATGAATAACCATAAAAACAGGCAAAGAGGCAAAGAATTTCTGCATGTGATCTTCATTACTGTCTTGCCACACACGAAATTAGTATTTTCCTGGATGTGGTATGTTGGCAAGGGGCAGATTTCTCCCACTACCCATCTTGAGTTCTTGTGGCTAGACCGTACAAGACCAGGAGAAGTATCAATAACCTCAGATATGCAGATGACACCACCCTTATGGCAGAAAGTGAAGAGGAGCTAAAAAGCCTCTTGATGAAAGTGAAAGTGGAGAGTGAAAAAGTTGGCTTAAAGCTCAACATTCAGAAAACGAAGATCATGGCATCCTGTCCCATCACTTCATGGGAAATAGATGGGGAAACAGTGGAAACAGTGTCAGACTTTATTTTTGGGGGCTCCAAAATCACTGCAGATGGTGATTGTAGCTGTGAAATTAAAAGAAGCTTACTCCTTGGAAGGAAAGTTATGACCAACCTAGACAGCATATTCAAAAGCAGAGACATTCCTTTGTCAACAAAGGTCCGTCTAGTCAAGGCTATGGTTTTTCCAGTGGTCATGTATGGATGTGAGAGTTGGACTGTGAAGAAGGCTGAGCGCTGAAGAATCGATGCTTTTGAACTGTGGTGTTGGAGAAGACTCTTGAGAGTCCCTTGGACTGCAAGAAGATCCAACCAGTCCATTCTAAAGGAGATCAACCCTGGGATTTCTTTGGAAGGAATGATGCTAAAGCTGAAACTCCAGTACTTTGGCCCCTCATGCGAAGAGTTGACTCATTGGAAAAGACTTGGATGCTGTGAGGGATTGGGGGCAGGAGGAGAAGGGGACGACTGAGGATGAGATGGCTGGATGGCATCACCGACTCAATGCACATGAGTTTGAGTGAACTCTGGGAGATGGTGATGGACAGGGAGGCCTGGCGTGCTGCTATTCATGGGGTCGCAAAGAGTTGGACACGACTGAGCAACTGAACTGAACAGGAGAAAAAGAAACAAATTTTAATCATGCATACAGAGGTCTCACAGAAATGAGGCCATAGAAATAGCCAACACAGGCAACTTTTATACTTCTTAGACAAAGAAACAATAAATTTAAGAGGAGTAGGCAGCACAAAGAAACATAAGTTTTGGATGTTCGATTAGTTATGAATCTAAACAGGGACTAGCCTTGAGGTAGTCAATCAAAGAAGTAACAAGTTTTGTTGATACAGGCTTCCCGGATTCTGAATTCCCTATTTCTAGAGGTTAGGGTGTCTTTTTTTGCCTCTGGATGCAGAGAGTACAGTCTTTCACATGAGAAATTTATTTCCTGCTTCCAGGCAGACAGGAGGGTCAGAGTGTCCCTCTTGTGCTGGCTGTTTCTTAAGTAACTTTAATCGAAAATAACAAATATGCCATGAGGCACATCTGGGGGCAGACTGCCCTGAACCCCAACAGGTGTCCCCGATGCTCTAACACCCCAGCATGACTACTGAACAGATTGGAACAGACCTTACTTCGTGCTTTGTGGAAGTTTGTCATTGAGCAGAAAGAGGTCTTCAGTGTTAATATCTATTTCCCTAAACATGCTTCTCAGGCATAGCAGGTTTCTGAGTTGGTTGGTGCATAATAATATCTGATCCAGTAGAACAAGAGATTTCATACCAAACCCATTTAAAAAAATGATGCAGTGCCAGATGGAATGGATGATAAATTGCAGAATGAAGAACAAATAGTTATTCCCTCTTTTGTAGCAGTTCCTACTCTAAGGGTCTACATGTTCCCTTTTGTTTCCCTTCCTTCCTTCCTTTTTTTTTTTTTGACAACATACTCTTAATGAAACTATTTTGAGACACTGTCCAAGAGTCCATATACAACACAGTCACATAATGTTCCACGATGTCTTTTCGGTGACGGCTCTTGATGACTCTCTCTTATTAAGTGCCATGATGTGACATTACGGCAAAATTAAAATACAGGCATGCGGTTTTAGTACAAGGGCATTAACAGAAATGTCATCCCTAACAAATGAGGCACTGGGAAATCTGCCCTGTAGCCAGAGAACCATGCTTATTTTTGCCTTTTGTTATAACTTATAAAAACAAACATCCCAATGTAAACGCCTCTGGGTTAAATTTCCAGTAGAGAGGCAGGCAACAGGCTCCAGTGGGAAAATGGGGAGAGGCAGAGTTTCTGTTTGTTTGTTTCAGAGAAAGGATTTCTGGCCTGGGGCGGTCCAGCTGCAACTGCTGTCAGTATTGAGGTGATGGGACTATTTTTCTAACTAGATCAAAAAGAGACAATGCTGACTGTGATTCACTGTATCAGAGAGAATGGGGTGTCGGGGGAGGGGAGAGGAAGAGGAGAAACGGGTGATTGTTACTTCTCATGGAAATTATTTGCTGGAGCTGCCACTCTGAAACCAGAACAAACTGTAGCTGAGTCCATTGGCAAGACCAGAGCCTGAAGCAAAGAGGAGGGAAGTCCTGTGGTCCTCTGCTATAGGAGTGAGAGGAGGTGGTAGGCGCGGTGTCTTCTGAGAGAGAACTGCAGATCTCCGGTGTGACTCAGGTCAGGTTTATGAAGAACATGCTTGATTTCTTATCAGCCGACTACATCCTGTTCTAGTTTTTCTGTCCTCGGCATCTGCATGGTACTATTTGGAGAACACTGGCCAAAGAGACCTTCTGTGTCCTCACTCCAGCCACCTTGAGTGTGCGGACATGGTGAGAATCTGGACTTGTCTGGGCCCTTGCTCTCTTAGTCTCTTGATACTGACCCATCGCTTGGGCTACTCTGAGAAATCTGAATATATAAAAAAAATTTCTCTTTAATTCTTCAATCTGCCTTTCCCCATCCATCCTTTTTTACTTTCAGTTGAGAAAATAAATATAATGAGTAATAAAAACAAAAGAGAGAAATAAATAAACCTAAGTAATTGAACAGAAGGATTCTGTTGGATTTATTTGTGCATAAAAACATTACTGAGGGCTTTCTTCATGGCAGCCGTGTCCCTGGGAATAAACATACCATAGAACTAGCAGACACAGTCTTTGCCTCCAAAGGCCACATTGAGCTGAATCAGTAAGACTCCTATTCTGGCTCAATTTGTTACTTTGGTTAAACAGGTACTTGGATGTTAGTTTAAGGTATTGACTTTCTTATTGTTCTTAAAGATGTTTGAGTTTTGTATGAATTCAAAATTCATCAATAAAATGAATTAGAGAAGTATTCACTGATTTTATTGGAAATTCCACCCAAATTATCTGTTTTATAACATAGGCCATATTCTATAACTAGGAAAAACATTATTAAGGTTAATAATGGTGATTTCCAGCCTGCATAGGCATGGTTAAGTAGCTCAGAAAAATACCAAACTGGGCTCCAAGTGTTCCTTCTCTTTGAGTCAGATAAGTTCTTGGAAATAGCTATGAGCCTTTCAGTGGACTGAGGGGGCTGTCCTGTTGTTCATTCACTCAGTCATGTCCAGCTCTTTGTGACCCATGGGCTTTGCAGCATGCCAGGCTTCCCTGTCCTTCACCATCTCCTGGAGTTTGCTCAAACTCATGCCCATTGAGTCAATCATGCCATCCAACCATCTCATTCTCTGTTGTCCCCTTCTTCTCCTGCCCTCAATCTTTCCCAGCATCAGAGTCTTTTCCAATGAGTCAACTCTTTGCACCAGGTGGCCAAAATATTGGAGGTCCTAAAAAAACTGCTCCAAAATGTCAACCAATACTACATGTGACTATTTAAATTTAAACTTAAGCTAAATTACAAGTAAGTTAAATTTAAAACTTAGTTTCTCGTTCGTGCTAGCCATGTTTCAAGTGCTCAGTAGCCACATTTGGCTAGTAGTTACCACAATGGACAGAACCTCATACTGAGTGTTTCTGTCACCCCAGAAAGTTCTACTTTCTGGAACGTGAGCCACGCAGCTCACATTCACCCTCCCCACCCTGCCCCTGCCACTAGCCGTTCTTGTGTATCTAGTATGTGCCAGGAATGGCCCTGATAAAGTCAAGGCACAGTCTCTGCCCTCAGGGGCATTTGGTCCAGTGTAGAAGCAGGTCATAAAGAAGACAAGCAGAGGCCGTGATAACATGGGTGAAGGGCAGGACCAGGGTGGCTGGGATGGGCAGTACAGAGATGTGTTACATAACAGGGCAGGGAGGAAAGGCCCTCTTAAGGAGCTGGTGCTTGAGCTGGAAGCTGACATGTGAGAAGGAGCCAGTCTGGTGAAAACCAGAACAATAGTGTTTTGACAGCAGGGATGACATGAGCTGCGCCACTGAGGGGGAAAGAGCTAGCCTTTCCTGTTGCTCCTCTTCATTACAGAGGTTTGCAGGGAACAGTGGAGTGAGGGTGGCTGACAGGGTGACGTTTCTTTCCTTCCCTGAGGTCTACCCCAGCTTGCAGGGGTACTTTGCTTGTTTCTGGGCTCTCTTCCCATCCATATTAGAACATTTTTTCTGCTGTGATAAGAGGCCTATTCCCCTCAGCCTCACTATGAAGCTAGGGAGATGCTGAAGAAAGTACCTGTAGCTTTTCATGTAAGATAGTTATGTTTCAGGGACCTGACATGCTCTATCTGATTGGGGTTAACAATGAGCTGGGGAGGCTTGTCTGTGCTAATGTTTTTATTATCTTTATATGCAAAATTTCTTCCCAATTTAGACCTATGGGAGCTTCTCTAGGAAGGTGGGTGTCTGCTTTTGAGGCTTTTGCTGTTCTCTGAGTCGAGTTTTGAGTGCCTGGAGGGGCTGAATACATCATCCAAGTTCAGGACACTGGGGCCTTTGAGCCTGGGAAGGATTCACACATCCTGCTGTGTATGCTGTCCTCTGAGAACTCCTTCCCCTCTGGTACATGCAAGAGGCCACAGCTCACACTGACACTGGCCAGTGGCCTATATTTAGAACTCTCTGTCATCTCCGGAAACCCTGGCCCAGCTCTTGGAGAAGGGGAAGCAGTATATGGTTGGCCTGGTAACAAGACTTAGTAGAATTCTTATTGCATCCACCTCCCATAGACCAACAATAAGAGCGACCCTCGGAAAGTTAGGGCTTAAACCATTAAATCTTTTATTTATTTTCAGTAGGACACTCTGAGAACTGGGGCTGGAACTGTTGCTTGCTGAGGAAATGGAATGGTAATGAAACTAATGAGGCATTAAAACGGGTACATAAAAATGTCACAGTGTTGAGACTGAGGAAACGGAAGGTCTTCTGAGAAATTTCCCCACTTATCAGAAAAGCTACCTGGAAATAAAACCCCGTCCAAGCAGGAAAAGAGTCCCTGAGCATATTCTGTGACTATTTCTGTGATTATTTTCATTCATTGTTCTTTCTGGTTTCCCAGATGTATAATTTGAATCTAACTACAAAGCATACCAAAGAAAGGCAAGGAGCATCTTTTGCAAGTAAGAGATGGATTGTACCGCCTTCTATATGATGTGTCTCTAATAGCTGTACATATTTTTTTATATTCAGATATATACTATTGCCCATACCAAATATGATTTTCAACTGGAGAGAGTTAATCAAATGTGATTGAAATGGTGCTTTGTGAAGCTAAAACCAAGCATTATTTAAGGAGACGATTCTTTTTTTCTTATGAGAATGTAACAAAAGCAACCACAAAAAAGTTTTGTCTCAGTACTTAAACTGAGAGTATTGTGAGTGAGAAGGAGTGCCAGGTACTCTGTAGGGGCTCTAGTGATATTTACAAACTGTTGTCCATTGATGAGTCTTCAGGGCAAAATAACAACCATACTAATTCTTAAAATATTTCATTAATAGGATCCACGGAAGACAGGTATAGAAAGAAATATGGAAGGGTTTAATTTCCCTAGTAGCTTTGTTGGAATTGGGAGAAAATGATGGAAGGGAGGGTTAGTCAATGTGGTTTATTTGGATTTGATTATTCTTTATGGGAAAATGTTTATGTCTCTGAGTATGTGTCTATGTGAAAGAGCAGAGGAAAGAGAGGGAGAAACTTGCTCATTGCCTGTGAATTGAAGGGTGTTAAAAAGGAGGAGTCTGCTAGCTACATACAAAACAGGGCAGCATGCCCCCAAGAAAAATGTGTCGATATACCACTAAGAAATTTTTTCTTAGATTTGATTAATTTTATATTGAACTGAGTTGCATTCCCTTTGGATCTGTACACAGAAGCTCATGACAAAGCATCTCAAATACACCACATATATTTAATTTGTGGGTAAGTAAAAACAACAACATATATACAGAGATATGCAGAGATAATGCCATGATATAGGCTACTGGAAGTATATACTTCTATTCTGGATAGACTAGGAAGTAACTTTTTCAGAGGTAAAATAAAATTAGAACCTGTTGAGTAAAATTGTCTTCACCATGAATCAATTTTATTCTTTAGCATCAAACAGGATTCTCTGTGCTCACTGAGGATGTATCTTCTTTTCGTATTTTTCTGAGTACTTGGGGGGACCTGGTGCATAAAGAAATCTGAAAATATAATAGCATTTTGATTTACTAGCTAGCCAGATCATCTAGGATTATTAATAATTTTATGGATCCAATGACTCTTTATTGAATAACTTAGTGCTTCCCCCTTTACCACTTTAACCCCAGTTCTGAAAACTGTTTTGTCCCATGAGATTCTTCTGTAGAAATATGAGAAGAAATTATATTTTCTGCATATTCATATAGAGTTTTCAAAGGTTACATGGTACATTTTTGGTGAATTTCCTTTTTCTTTATTCTCCATATAGGGTGATAAAGAATAAGCTACTCATAAAATTCACCCATTCCAGTCCATTTTAGTTCGCTGATTCCTAAAATGTCGATGTTCACTCTTGCCATTACCTGTTTGACCACTTCCAATTTGCCTTGATTCATGGACCTAACACTCCAGGGTCCTATGCAATATTGCTCTTTACAGCATCAGACCTTGCTTCCATCACCAGTCACATCCACAGCTGGCTGTTGTTTTTGCTTTGACTCCATTTCTTCATTCTTTCTGGAGTTATTTCTCCACTGATCTCCAGTATCATATTGGGCACCTACCAACCTGGGGAGTTCATCTTTCAGTGTCCTATCTTTTTGCCTTTTCATACTGTTCATGGGGTTCTCAAGGCAGGAATACTGAAGTAGTTTGCCATTCCCTTCTCCAGTGGACCATATTTTGTCAGAACTCTCTACCATGACCTGTCTGTCTTGGGTGGTCCTGCATGGCATGGCTCATAGGTTCCTTGAGCTAGACACGGCTGTGATCCATGTGATCAGTTTGGTTAGTTTTCTGTGATTATAGTTTTCAGTCTGCCCTGTGATGGAGAAGGATAACAGGCTTATGAAACTTCCTGATGGGATAGACTGAGGGGGATACTGGGTCTTGTTCTGATGGGCAGGGCCATGCTCAGTTAATCTTTAATCCAATTTTCTGTTGATGGGTGGAGCTGTGTTCCCTCCCTGCTATTTCAGTTCAGTTCAGTTCAGTCCCTCAGTCATGTATGACTCTGTGAGACCCCACGAATCGCAGCACATCAGGCCTCCCTGTCCATCACCAGCTCCTGGAGTTGAACCAAACTCATGTCCATCAAGTCGGTGATACCATCGAGCCATCTCATCCTCAGTCGTCCCCTTCTCCTCCTACCCCCAATCCCTCCCAGCATCAGGGTCTTTTCTAATGAGTCAGCTCTTCACATGAGGTGACCAAAGTACTGGAGTTTCAGCCTCAGCATCAGTCCTTCCAAAGAACACCCAGGACTGGTCTCCTTTAGGATAGACTGGTTGGATCTCCTTGCAGTCCAAGGGACTCTCAAGAGTCTTCTTCA